>JAYKAV010002987.1:595096-619539 GCA_035582835.1 Phoebastria nigripes
AAAAAAAAAAAAAAAAATCTATAAGCTAAAGCAAGACAGAGTCTCCAGATTTAATTTGAAGTTTGATTTTTATTTCCTTTCTTTGTGGAAGAAAAGTCCAGCTCTGTTGGTCACACTGGGTTTTTTAACTGCAAAACCAAACCCTGGTTTCTTATGAGTTTGCTTTGGAGGTGGAGTTTGTGCATGTATGCCTTAATGTCTAATAAAGGCTGGTGTTCACGCCTCAGCATGTAGTGTAATAGGGGCTCTTTCCTCTACCTCGCCATGTGCTTTGACAATATTTGTAGAAATTCAGTGCTTTGAGACCTCTGCCAGGTTTGGTGACATGAACAACTGGTGTCATATCAAGGGGTGCACACAACTTCCTTAGAAAACCAGGCAGCTACCTCCAAATTGAGGAATATTGATTTTGGAAAGTGGTAAGTGAATGTTGAATGATGTGGGAGGTGAAACCCTTGCAGTTAAAAGGAAAAGAGCTCTGAGGCTGCACCACCTGCAGGTAGGAATCTAAGTCAGCATATCGCTTTTAATCACTCATTGGAAAAAGCTCTTTCTTCCTCTCTGCAAGAAGCCCAGGAAGGCTAGTTCCCTAGCTTTAACACTTACTGTTAGGTGCATTAAATGAAGCAGTGTAAATCCCCTGAAAATTTACCATTTGTCTAACTTTGTGCAGAAGACGGAATTTCACTGGGCAAGATTGATGACAATTTTTCTTTTAGGACCATTTCAAAATGTGTGTCTCTTCTGTCAGCAATTTTCCTATTTTCCCCTTGATGAGGCATATGTCTCAATAAATAGCCTGTTCATGTGGTGATTGTTGACTTTAGTTCTCTGCATGTTTTGTTTTGTTTTTTTCTTCTTTCTTAATACTTACCTGTTCTCCTTCAGAAAGCCACAGAAATTCTGAACTGAAGGCTATGCTTTACTTCTCTGGCATCCCCATCTGAGGAGGAGACGAGCCTTTCTGGGAGGTGAGCATTGCAGAAGATATGAGCTAAGCACTGTCAGGGCTGTAGCATATTTCTTTGACTGGTCTTTGCTTAGATAAATCTACAGCAGTGTCTCTATGTTTGTGTCCATGTGCACATTTTTGAGTAAGCAGTAAGAAAAAAAAAAAAAAAAAATCCAAAAGACTGCTCACATTTCTTCCCCTGGAGAGGGGTGATGGCAGATGTTAGTTATTTGTCCTCCTGGAAGGGATGAGCTAACTGTGGGTACAGAATCTTCTCATTTCCATGGTAATGAACGTGTTCTAGAAAATTTGCTTTATATCATATAGTTGGAGAGTACCTTTTATTTTAGATTTCCTGGAAAAGGTTTTATTAAGCAGATTATTTTGACACTTGCTTTTGTTGCTGTCCATATTACCATATCAAAGAACCACTCACCACACTGTGCGCAAGAAAACAGCAGTATCGTACATGGTCATACAGAGTTTATATTAATTGTTTGCAAGGGCTAGTGTTCTAACTTAATTTCAGGGCTCTTTTCTCTTTGGATAACATATTCTTGAAGAAGTGCTGAATAATTTACAAGATTCACATCTAATTAATGTGAGAAAACACCAGGAATCTAAACCCATGGTACTAGCTATTCTTTTGTGTTGCATATTAGTCTGACAACCACTTACAGAGATTCCTCTGCAAACCTCTCTGCTGTTTAATGTTAAAAAAAATTCTAAGCAACATTGCTCAACTTCAAGTGTATTTTTCTATTAAAAAAGACTTTGGTTCATATCATGAAATGTGCAAGCTAACATTAACTGAAGGTCATGTTTTTGAAATTTTTTTACTTTTGGGGTATTTTGTACAGCTCAGATTATGAATGATATTGCTGGTTGCATCAGTGTCAGCTTGGAAATGTCTCCAGCTATACAATTAATGTTCATATAAAGCAATTTCAGGGGCCAATTCTAGCTCTTACAGTATATGAAGTAATTCTTTTTTCTCCATTCCCAATCCTGCCTGTTTGGGTAAATGTTGCTTGGGCCCAAGGTGTGAGAATGGCCTTTTGGCAGCAGATTGAGATCAAAAGTAACTTCTTTCTTCTGCCAAAGATTCCTTTGGATGAATCATTTAATCTCCTCAGTGGGTTAGCTCCCCATTTGCAGATAACATTGTATGATTTATCTTTTATGTTTTTTCAGATAAAAAGTGTAAACTGGTGACTGTTTCATAAATATTTTTAAAAAGCTGAACCCCATGGAAATGCAGACTTTGCCTTTCTTTTGTCACTATCATCGACATCAAAGCTCCTCTTCTTTCACATGTGTACATGAAACATTACTGAAATGTAATATGTGCTGAAATATAAAATATACTGAAAGATGTACCTGAAATACGGGTACATTGGGTGTATTGGATCAGGCTTCGACGCAAGTCGTCTTGGTTACAGTGGAAGTTCTCTTCCCTTGCTCCCTTCTCATTGCACATCCAGAGATGCTAGTTTTTTGTCCTTATTGCTGTCTTATAATTTAAGCATTAATGCTTATATACTGGTTCAAAGGCAGTGATCTGACTTAAAAGTTACCAGGAAATAACGAAGAAATAAATAATTGTTTGGAAATGGTTAAAAAAACTTAGAGCAGGAAATGTTGTGGTTTTTTTTTAAAAAAATCTGTTTATAGTGAAAACAAATTTCAAAATAATGTAATTTGCTGCACGTTGGTGCACCTTAGGGGTCAAGTACACTTCTGTAAAATGGAAACATGCAGCATGAAGGTGCCTCCTTGGAGTGAATGGGAAGCACTGCAGGATATTTAGCAGATGGTATGATATAAAGACCAACATTTGGCTTCAACTCTGCCAGCCTGGGTGAGCAACTTTGCTTTCTCCATACTTTGGTATCCTCCCATATCTCCTTAGGAAATGGTTTATATTTTCTTCTGTGTACAGTGTGTATCAAACTAATGTCTGATTTCATTTGAAGTGTCCAGATGCTAATGGAGGAGGATAATAAAGGAGTAACAAATTAAAATGACACATGGCACTGTTGTTGGTGTCATTCACTGGAGAGAATTCAAAAATAATATTGGTGCTATATAAATAATTGATGTTGTAATCTTCAGACCAGTTGTCCTTTCATGGAGTAGTAGTTCAGGGAGCAATGTCACTTCATGTCATTCTGAACACAGGTTTTTACAATGTGTAGCAAAAGAAACAGAATCACTCTGTGTCTTTGAATGTAGAGTTTTGAAGTACCACAAAGTCACTGTTTCATAGTAGGTGACAAAGAATTACTCTAGTATTGTTCAGTTTACAGAGACAGTACAGTAATGTCTCTGAGATGTTGCCTAAGAGGAATAAGAGCAAAAATCTCTGCAACACTGCTATGATCTCCGTGCACATCATCTGTCTCAAATTCCATTGAAGTGGCACAATGATCAATGGGACAGTACAAGATATATTGCCTTTCTACAGCTGTACTCTGAAGGATGCCTTGGCTAAGTAACTTCTGCTTTGAATGCTGCCTTTAAAGGCCTGAAAACATATTCAACATTAATGATATATAATTTAGAGCTGAAAAATGTAGTAGTGGTAGTAGTTATGGGTCTCACTGTGTTCTGCTAAATTTGAGAATCCTCCATTGCCCTTGACTCCACAGAGCTCTTGAAATTCTCAGTTTTAAACGATGCTGCATCCATGATACAAAACAACCAAAGCCAGACAATGCAAATAAAATGTTCTGTGAAAAAGCGAGTGCTGAATTTTCTGAGATAAACAAGTAGCAGAAAACCAAGCTGTAGGAATACAAACAAATGGCAGCTTTAATATTGAAATTACCCAAATTTTGCCAATTTCAAGTGCAGCTGTGCTACTTAGGTTCAATTAGATTAAAAGAAAATAGTTTCCTTTAACACATAGTTCTGCAAACATTAGAATGCTGTAATAAATAAATAAATAAACAAGCCCAGCCAGGGAGCACAGATGCCACTTAATGTGGTAGTGTRTTAAAGTTTACAGTTACTTCTTTTAGGCTCCTCCCTGGGGTGCCATGTGTCAGCCTCCTGRAGAAGGAACTGCAAAGTCTGATTCACTGATGTATTGGATGACATCTGTGCTCGCTGGCTTGGACTAGAGATACTGAATCAAAAAGTGTGTGARCTGCCTTACCAGCACTAAGCTGACATGAGGTTATACAGCTTTAGCTTGTTGGCTTTTTCATCTGTTTGTGTTGGATGTTATGAGTCAGCACTGGCTGGCTTTTTTGGTTTGGGATTGCCATTTTCCTGGGCAGGGTATGCGGTGTGAAATGGGTTTGGCCATTTCTGTAACCTGCAGAGGAAGAGCTCTGCATTTCACATATTCAGCTGAAGGAGAAGTACAGGGATAACTCACAGGTAGAAAAAGGTGGCAGCTTGTCAGGGCACCAGCTGCTTCATGTGAGGTTAGGTTGGGTATAAGGGTAAGAAAGCTAATTCTCAAGAGATCCTGCTAATGTAAGTGCCCCTGGGTCATTTTCTTTTCCAGTTGAGGCTATATATTAAGTAGGAGCCACTGTGTCAGTCCAGCCCTGCTGCCACTCAGTCATCACACAGTGTAGCCCTGGCATAGGAGCTGCCCGTGAGCTGCTAATGGGCACAAGCAGCTCAAAAGGCACAGGTTGGTGTCCCCTGATGCGGATAAAATGGGTTTGTTATAGTAATTAATATTGCAAAAATACYGGGGAGATGTGCTTGCTTTTGGTTAGTGCCATACTATTGCTTCATATTCCATTCTTGTTCATAACTAAACCCCACTTTATGTGTATGTTTGTTTCAAGAATTCTGTGAAACATGCACTGAGCCTCCTAAATATGTGGATGTGTATTCCTGGATCCCTGATGGCTTTGGCCTCTGCTTGAACTTTCAGACAGTACTTGGGGAAAAATTTAAATTATTTCAGTTCTTCCATTTCAATTTATTTTAGTGTAAATAACTGCAGGATTTCTCAGGCTAGGAAAGATACTAAAGAAGAGGAGTGTTATTTTTGCTATTTTTAAAAATTAGCTTCCAACTGACATTGCCCTTCTCCTAAGTCACTTAAAATATCACCCAGAAACAGTAAATACAATTTCTAGCCATCATAAATAATAAAAGGATATCCACTTTAATGGAGCATTTGTTTTTCTTTATTCTTATCTTTAAAGTTTTGAATTTTTTTTTTTTTTTCTGGGTACCTCAATGTAATACTTTCTATAAACAAGACATTGAGAACTAAAAGATAGTAGCCTTCCTCTGGAGGATACCATACGCACTGATACTGAGACTGAATGAAGGCAAAATGCTAAATGTAAACAGAAAGGGGCTTTTTTGGCTTTTTTTTTTTTTTTTTTTTTTTTTAATTGATCACCTTCATAATTAATGGCTCATGGTAAATCTTTGGCATATGGTTATAATAAGGAGCAGGAGGCTGCCATTACCATATGAACATGGTGACAAGTTACAGGAAGAGTCAGTGTTCTTCCATCACCAGAGGACTTTAATGGGGAAAACCGCATCACCTCAAGGCTTCAGTGTGACATTTTCTGCTTTGCTCTAGATCTTCTAACTGGAAACTTCCCAGCCTTTGTGATAGCTAATCCTCTGTGAAAAGTTTTAAGAGCCATTTATAACAAAAAGCTGTGTTTCCTTTTGCCTAATTTTGCTTTTGGGAAATTTGATAGTAATCATAGCCCATTCACGTGTACTTCTGGAATTCATTTACTGGATTAGTGTCTTAAGTTAAATATGTTAGATTAAGGAAATACCTTAAGTTAACCTGCATCCAACTCAACACGCAGAAATAGCCAACCCGAGAGACCCTCATCAGATAAAAGTCCCAGTCCTGTCTGGTCATTCCGGTTTAATGGCGCTCTCGCTGCCAGACTGCTTTACAGTCCAGAAAACTGCTTATGTGCTAGTTTGATGATTACCCAAAATCTGATATTTCTGCTTTCAAAATACATTACCAAAGTTTGAGATCTATGGGTAAATGGTGAACTGGACACAGGAGAAACAAGCTGCCAGAGACCTATATTTTTGGCTGAGAGTATTCCACTGAYGCGGTAGCTATCAAAATACAATCTGGTGCCCATCTTGACAGATACATAGCATTTGTGTGACACAGGCAAATGTCAGCTTGGGGTTCACAGCCAAAACACATTTAGCACACAAGAGCAGAAAGCCTACTAGTCTAACCCTTTGTTCTTCAACTAGAAATCCACTTTAAAAACCGGGCTGAATGTAGAATGAGTTACAGGGAAAGACAAATACACATATGTTGGTGCTCAAGCTACCACTTGAAACAGTATAGCAATGTGCGTGCTGTGCTTTGCAGAGCCCCTCCAAAGGGCTGTGTGCACATCAGGTAAAGGAAGTGGAGAAACGGCTCCTGATGGTTTTGGGAGGCAGGATACAATATTGTAGGCTTAATGTTCAACTCTGATGAAAATGAAAACTGATTATGTGAAAAGAGAATTTTGCTGTAGCCAGAGTGTTGGTGGGGATAGGGGTGATGTATTTACTGACAGAAGACAAGCCGGAAAAAGCAGAATGTGCCTCACGTTTATTTACATAAGAATATAAACCAAGGGACTTAAGGGACATTCATGTCATTCATGTGAGTCCTCTGTATTGCATTCTTCCAGGCTCGTGGGTTTTGTTTTCTCCTTTAGAAGGTTAGGAAGCATAAGGAAAAGCAGAAGCGTTCAAACTAGAAATTTTGGGATATCACCACCTGTCCTTGGAACATAGTTCTGCCCTTGATGACTTCACTGGAAGTTGAGTGTGTGAAAAAAGGGTTCTAATCGTTACAAATTCTATGCTAGTATAGGCAGGCGTAGCTATTGCTATATTTTTATGTATTTTTAAAAAGAAAATAAAATTACACTGTCTCCTATTAAATAGACCATTATTTTAGAAGAATGATAGCCCTTCATTTTTTTGAGAAACAAATCAGATGCAAAAAACAGCAAATGGGTATTTAACTCCATGACAGCATCAACAAATCAAGCATGATACATCTCAGTTCAGTTTTCTCCTGCACATAACTGTGTCTGGTTTTCTGCCTACAAAAGATGAAAAGCAGAAAAGCAAAAGTGGTATGAGGCTTCCTTAAAGGAAATGTTCCAGAGGAAGAAGGGAAATGCAGTAATGCACCAGTCTGCTCTCCCCCATGTCCTGGTTCCGGCTGGGACAGAGTTAACTTTCTTCCCAGTAGCTGGGGAGGGTGTGCTGTGTTTTGGGTTTGGTGTAATAGGAGCGTTGATGGCCCATTGATRTTTTGGGTGTTGCTGGGTGCTGCTTGCACCGGGGACTTWTCGGCCTCCCATGCCCTGCCAGGTGCAGGGGAAGCTGGCGGGGGGAGCATAGCCGGGGTGGTTGACCCAGCTGGCCGATGGGGTATTCCATACCATGTGACGTCATGCTCAGTATAAAACTGTGTGTGCGTGTGTGTGTGCGCGCCTCTGGCATCACGGGACAGGCTCTCTCGCGTATCAGCCTGGTYGGCGGGTGCTGAGCAGCTGCATTGTGCATCGCCTGCTTTGTATATTCTTAGGCTGCCCAGGGAAGTGGTGGAGTCACCATCCCTGGAAGTATTTAAAAGACGTGTAGGTGAGGCGCTTAGGGACATGGTTTAGTGGGCACGGTGGTGTTGGGTTGACGGTTGGACTCGATGATCTTAGAGGTCTTTTCCAACCTTAATGATTCTATGATTCTATTGTTGTTGTTGTTACCACTGTTATTATTACTGTTCTACTTTGTTTTATTTCAATTATTAAACTGTTTTTATCTCAACCCGCAAGTTTTCCTACTCGTGCCCTCCCGATTCTCTCCCCCATCCTACCGGAGCGGGGGGGTGAGCGAGCGGCTGCGTGGTGTTTAGGTGCTGGCTGGGGTTAAACCACGACACCCAATTACTGTGTGCTTCCTGTCTTCATAATTACTTGTGTGGAGGGCTCTGGTTTGTCTTGGCTGATTCTAGAGCTCTAGACTCACCTGGCAGTGGAAGTCCTTACAAAGTGAGCAAAAGCAGCAGCTCCTCTGGCTAGGAGCAATAAGATACATATTAGCTGTATCAGATACTTCTTGACACATTTTTAAGGTTCCTAAATTAAAAACAATCGAAATCTCAAAAGGTAAACCTAGAACTAATAAACATATTTCTTTAAACTGCTTAAATAGGACATTTTAGGGCTTAGTATTTTTTCAAACTTTTTCATACTTGGCATTATGGACAGAAACATTTGTTCCTCTTAGCAACAGAGCCTGCGACTAAAAGCCCTGCATTTCCCTTCACAGCCAAGGCCTGTCTCATTTCCTCTTTGCTTCTCAGGAAGCTCTTGTTCAAAACATCCAGAGCAGCTGGTATCTCTTACCACAGAGGACTTGCTTACTTGGCTGTAGATGACAGAGGCACAATTAGCTTTTTGTTTTCCTAATTTTTTTCTACAGAAAACAAAAGCATGATTTTAGAGAACTTTCCCTTGCACTGGGAAATGTAGACTCCTCGTAGTGTGCCATATGTCTTAAACAAACAAACAAACAGACAACTTTTTTGTTGTTGTTTTTCTGTGATAATCCCCTGTGGTGCCAGGAGCTGTGGTAGGAGGTCTGCTTGGTGGTTCTGTTTCTACCTTTGATTCAGTCCTATAACTGACAATGCATGTGTTTGAGAGAGGTCTCCACTGACCTCGAAATGCATCAGCTCTTTATCGTAACCCACAGTGATCTTTACGAGTCCTGCAAGACCAAGGAACACAAGAGAGCGTTTTGGAGAGCTGTATGTTGGTCCCTTAGCATGTAATTTACTTTTACACACAAATATATAAAAATATATGTAATGTATCTTGCATCTGTTAGAGCATTTCTGTCCCAGCATTCAGTTGCCATTCTTGAAATTCAAAAGCTTGAAGTTTTAAGGCTTCAATCTTAAACTTGAAGTCAATCATATTGAAGTCATCAAGGTTACTAATAGACTATTCAGTGTGAACAGTAACAGTAGAGTGTCACCCAGTCAGGAAATTTGTCTTATAAGAATAATGGACCCAAATTCTTACTCACCCACACCAATATAAATCAGGATTGACTTCAATTAAGTAAGGAGAATTATGTCTGTGAAAATTGCTATGAGAGGAGAATGAGATCTGCTTTATTTACTTTTGGAACAATTAAATGTTTGAAATGGGCATTTTTGGCTATATATGCTCTAATAGGATTTTAAATTGTCAGAATGAATTAAAATCACTGCATTTACTGTGCATAGTTTTTAATGGCGCACTTATTTTCTCAGTGCCGTATGTTCCTCCTTGTAGAAAAACAAACCAAAACATTAAGATCATCAAATCAGTTACTACAATATGTGGCTGCTCCTTATATTTGTTTGTATATAGACATATATTGTGCAAGCTGGATAAGAATAATGAACATTGGTAATAAGCCTAATATGAAAGTGGTTGTTAATATACCATGAAAATTAGTGTCTCTGCCTCTCTCTTGCAATGGAAAGAAAGATATTGCAAAATCTCTAGGGAACAAAGACATATCACTGAAAAATTCAAACTAAGCTTTACCAGGTCTTCTGCTCTTGTTGATAAAGGTTTTGTTTCTTCCCCACCCAGTCGTCTTCTGCTTTACCTCCATTAGGCATCCCGCATGCTGCAGGAGGTGAAAGGAGGAATGCTTTTGTCAGAACCGACTTACTATTTCTCAAATGATGTCACTGACAGCCTGGGCTGCATTTTGGGTACGTGGTGGAAGGATGTAGTTCCTAGAGGATTTAAGTCAGTATTCCCTGTATTTTTCCAGATGAGGAAATTGAGTTGCTCAGATCAAAGAACAACAGGTCTTTGTGAAGAAGGTGTTAGAAGGAAGGGGTAATTTGGGCTGAATTATACCATAGTTCTATTAGAAACATTAACCTACGCTACCTCAGCAGTGTGAATAAATTGCTGCTCAAGCTGAGGCCAGTACGTTGGTACGAATTCTCCCTGCCCGTGTTTTAAATTTTCTGTATTTTGCACTTGTGAACTAGAATACCCTGAAGGGGCTGGAGGTTTCAGCAGAGTGGCTGTTTGATAATCTGTGGGACACCTCGCACCCCAAACCCAGGGAGGGTTAGTACTGCCATGGCCCCACTGCCCCTCCATGGGGCACACCTGGGGTGCATGGCCTCATGAGCAAGACCAGCCATGTGAGGCATCTGGAAGATGCTCTCCAGAGCAGTGTTAAAAAGTGGAAAAAGTAGGGCTGTACTCACTGAGAATCTCTACTCTCTGTCAAGCAGATCCCAATGAAGTCAGCAAAAGTTATAAAGCGCCTTTTCAGGACACTATCAAATCAGTCATTGCTGCCTTTTGCAGTCCACAGCTACTGAATTGATTTTGCTCAGATCCAGTCAGCTTTTTTTATCAAGATGCGTTCAGGAAAAAGTAGGGTGCTAGCTTTGGCTGCGCTAGACCAAGTGGTGCTTTAGATACTGGGACACTAGTAAGAAATATGAATCTCCCTGGGAACAAGGAATATATTACCTCTCTGAAACTGTGATAAATTTTTGAGAGGATTCATGTAAGGTCTGTTTCTGAATTCTGCCCATGTTTTTAGTGACGCTGATCTATCACGTACTATCATGTGTCATGTCTCCAGAGGTGGATRTGCTGTCACAGGCATGGGGAACTGAGGAAGTTGCTGTGGAGACACCAATTTTTGTCACATTTTTATGAACAATATGCCTCTCAGTATCCCTATGTCCTGTCCTAAATCTTTTAGGACTACAATAGGTGCCTAACAGAGATATAGTCCAGGGTTGATACAGGATGTACTTTTTTCCCCTACTCCCCCATTAATAATAATAATAACCTGTCAGCACAAGGCATTTCAGAATTTTTGTTTTATTTCCTTTAGATTTTCCAAGTCTGTGGTTTCATTTTTGAAGCAATTTTTTCAACTACAAACCACCCAAATTTACATGATTAGCAGTATCTGTGCTGGAAAGTAAAAAGAAAGACTGAATACAAAGGGGTGAATATCCATTTCCTCAGTGATTCTAGCACTGATCCTTTAAAATTGTGGTGTACCACCTGGATGAGGACATAACGGATCTAAGGTGCTTAATGATAATTACATATAAAAATCTGCATGGCCAGATGGTGTTCATAGTGAATCCATGAACAAAGACTGTTTTCATTTATCTCTAGTTGTAAAAAAGCCCCAAACAAAACAAATTAATGCAGTCTGAAGGGCAGCCTGGCTCTCTACCCATCACTTTGCCCAGTTGTTCCACTTCTGTTTCTTATACTTCACCAAAGATTGGCTCTTGTCTTACTCATTGGTAATTGATGTGGCTGATTTGCCTTCTGCTGGTCCATGCCAGTAGTTATTTTAATACAGTGTTTTGAGTGGGGGGAAGGGAAGCCCAACAATTCCTATATATATGTATACAGACTTGAAATCTGTCTTTCAGCTCTTTGGGGTCTCGAATTAGTCTTCTTTATACAAAAGTTATAATCTATTTTGTTTTGTTAGGGTGACATAATATTCCTTCTTTTGTTTGCTGTGTGGTCGGTTCCTCTAACAACCACTTTATGCCAACTCAGGAAAATAAATTACTTCCTGGAAGGCAGAGTGTTCAGACACCTGTATGATGCTGCTGAAACAGAGACTGCAAACTGTACAGTACAGACTCGTTTCAAAAGAGGTGCATGTCAGAGAAAAAAAAAAGTGATATTTGCACTAATTTGTGTTTTTCATTATTAAGCACTTCCCTGGCTTTGTCAGTGCTGCAACAGAAAGCAAAGACAACAATAAAAAAGAGCAATTTCTATAGTTATGTCTAGTGAACCCAAAGGTGCTGGTTTAGTGGGAAAAGAATAAATTGCTTTTGTTTCCAACAGTTTAAAATCCAGAGCTGTACAGGTGACATAATATGCTTTCCTTATTTCACTTGGCTGGTTTCATACAATATTGCTTTTAAAATTAATATTGACATTTAATGGCTATGGAAACAGCTATCAGTATGCAGAAGATTAAATAAAGCAATAGAAAGAGTGCACAGTAAATAAGTGTAGCAAGATGCAACCAATAGAGTAACTATGATGTCCCATTACTATGATGTAAATAAAACTCAGAGCAGTATTTTCTGCTGTGGGCTAGTTCCTCAGCACTCTGACCTTGATACTGGATACAGCAGGTGTGGGTTAGCCTATATATTACACATCATTCTCATATGCACTTAGGAAAACATGTCTCAGAAGAGAGACACTTCTTTCATTTTATATTTTTCCCCTGAGGCTTAAGTTATCCAGTGTTATACCAACGGTTATAACAGATATACAGATCCTGGTATACAGGACCTAGTTCATGAGGGTACAGCAAATAAAACTGAGTGACTGGGCAATAAAATGGCAGATGAAATTCAGTGCGAGCAAATGTGAAGATGGGAAGCATCTTCACATGGGAAAGAAACGTTACCTTTGATTTGTCTCTGTGTGTGTGTGTTAACTAAAAACCTCCTGCTCCTCAGTCTCCTTCTCGGGTCTGTACAGAGGGCTCTGAAGGGGAAGGCAAGCAGGAAGGTAGTTTCTCTTGAAGGCATGTCAGGCACCTGCCATTCGAATTGGGCTCCTTGCCTGGAAAGGGACTGTCTAGTGGGATGAGCAGAACTTGAGAGCGAAAGCCTGATTTTAGGATGGAATGAGTCTGATAGGCTTTGGAGCTTCAGAAACGTACGCTGAGCTCTCTCCGCTGGTGCTCAAGCTATAGGAGCATTCAAACCTTGTAGATTGCTGTCCTACACCCTGCAGCCGTCTTCTTCCTTATTGCTTGTGAAGGGTATGATCTGGCGTTGCTATAAGTCACTGGCTGTCCTTCTCTTGCCTTCAGGGTGTATCTGCTGAGGCCTGTACTCTCTAATCCAAAATTGACTGACCCTGGTAGGAATATTTGCCATCAATGAAAAGGGATTTGCATATTCACAAAAAGCTGGAAGTACAGGCGCTTCTAGGCTGGTTTTGAAGAATAATTCCAATGGTTAGAAGAAAAAATCTTATTGGATAGCAGAGGAGACACAAGCAGTATTTTTATGTCTGCTATGTGTTCTGTCTACAGGTATTGCACAGTAGTTGAACTAGAACTCGATTCATAAAGCTAAACTTCGAAAAGGAAATTGCACTAGTTCTTAATAGTTTAATACAAGAATTTTCAAATCTTATTGCATTTATGGATAAAAATCCTGGACGCTGAGGAAAAAGCTATTGGCGTTACATGGACTTAAATTTATACTCCACTAAGTCTTCATGAAACCTACTACAACACTAACTTTGTTTTCTCCTTCAGGCACCTTAGTGGTGGCTTTCAGTTTCACCATCAGATTAGAGGGCAATATCCTTAACAATATCAATCTTGGCTCTTAAATGATATATAGAGGGATATATATATATATATATCTTTAGCATCTGAAGTGTGAACTGAGGGAGGACTGAACAAAGAAAACTGTAGACAACCTGTTTCCAGGAGAATGTGTTTTCAGACTTTCAAAGAACAGAAACTTGAGTCTTAGAATTTCCTAAATGCCCGTGTTCAGTGCTGGATTTTTGACTTACTTTTTGTACTCACTACATCAAAATGGTAGGTGTAAAATGTAAGTTCTGAATTACTGTGTTGAATAAATGAGCATTTCACACCTTCCCATGAGTCCTCAACTGAGCATCTGTGTGATGAGGGTTCAGCTTGTCTGCAGCATCTTGCAGAGACCCAGCACAGCTTGGCCAGCTCTGAGGGGGAGTCCATGAGGATGCAGTGATGTGCYGGTGTGGCATTTGAACAAACTCACAAAGTTGCCCTAAAGCACAATGTCTTTGGATGAAGCCTGGCAGGTGTTCAGATAACTTGAGTGCAGGTAGGACAAATATAGAGCTGTGAAAAAAATTGCACAGACATGTTTTAAAGTTAGATTCATGTTTGAGTCTAGGTGGATTTTACTTCACTTGCTTAAAAATCTTTTATCTGGGGGATAGAGATTAGATGCAGCTATCATTCAAGAAAGGCCTTTTTTTATGCTAACACATCAAGGCAGATTAGGAATAAGGATAAAATAAGATAATTCTCAGATAAGGAACTCTGTATCCATGGACYGTATTGTTTGGTGGCTCTGCTTGTGATTTGAACCATACCCTGAAATCTGTACTTGCTTTTTGCTTCATATCGTGTCCCAATCTATTATAAAGCAACACATTCCCACTTCTTCTTTTCAAGCTCTTGCTGACAGTTACAAGAATAGTTCAGAGCTGCTCTGAGCAAGGGATGCTTTTCTGAAAGAGTCTTTTTCTGTGGGAAGTTTCAGCAGGAACTGAAGGCAGAATGTCCTTGCGTAGTTGCCCAGGATAAAGGGCGGGGTGTTGCTCTGCCAAACACGTACAGTAATTCATGCAAAAAAACCATCGCACAGATATTTTTGAAAACGTATGAAAAATATATGTGCAATATGTCACCTTTCCAGGCGTGGTGCCAGTGTACTGAGTTCTTCTGGGCTTTTGTCTTCTGCAGAACATCATAAATTAGAACAGCAAAGGCAAAACAAGAAAAAAGGAAAGAGGAAAAAGGGAGGGAAAAGAAGGGGGAGGAGGCTATTTGTTTTGGCATCTTAATCTTATATGTGCCCCTGTTCATAAAACTAAGGGTCTGACTTCTCTTTTCTCAAGGCTGCACTGTGCTCTTCCTTGGTGTGGAGTATATGATCAGGCACTTTGCTAAGGATTCAACTATGAGCAGCTGAATTGAGTTTTCCTTCACGTTGATTTTAATCTAGTTGCAGTCATGGTACATGTTAATTGCAACCTGACTGGTGTGCCAGGTCTTGGCATGCTCTGCATGTGGGGGAATTCAGCTGGAGATGGTTCGCATGTAGTTGATTTTCACAGTCTGGGCTTTTTTTGTTCTTCTGTAAGAGCATGCAACTGTTGGAGTGGGATGCAGAAACTTGCTCAGAAATTTTTGGAGTAAAGTTAATACTTGCAGAAAACATGCCTGCTGACAGAGGTTGCCCAGCCCTTTTCCAGTAGAGAAGACTTTTTAAAATTTTTATAAACTATGTCTAATGTCTTTGACTTTCATAGAAGATGTTTGGTATTTAACTGGAAGCCCCTGGGTTTACAGAAAAGCCACAGTTCCTTCTCCTGTGTATTCTAGTTAACTGGGTTATAAGCTATTACAAGTTGCTGTTTCTCTTCTGCATTCTTGTATTCACCAAGAAAATTATGGTATCTAGCCTAATTAATATATGAATATGAAACAGTCTGAAGAGCTAAAACTTAATTTAGCCAAAGTAACACTGTATGCTATGTAAAGCACACAGCGCAGAACCAGAGTAGCAATCCCAGTTTGAGGGGGAGCTGCTGGGCTCTCATSCCACCCATACGCTTCCTGCCCAGTGCACATGCCCCCACCAGTCTGACACCTGCGAGATCCTCCCGTGGCAGTGGGGACAGTTGAACTGAAGGAAATAGCTGAGGAAATATAATTGTAATCATATGATCTGATTGTTTATTCATTTCTCACTTAAAAAAAATCACGGTATTGTGAATTGAGAGCCAATGGATTTATCATCATGCCCTCAAAAGTTAGAAATTGCTAGATTTATGGTTGCCCACTGAACCTCAATTCTTCCCCTAGCATTTCTGATCCAATCTCCAACTCCACAAGGGTATCCCATGTTTGTGGTGCTACTTGCAGTAGAGAAGTTGCACAGAAACAGTTAGAGGGAAGATTTCTTGGGCCTCTCTAATTCTGGCATGTGTTAACTTTCAATTGAGTGACTTTGCTGCGTCCTTTAATGTAGCTATTTTTGTGTGTGTGTGTATAAATTAAAAATAACTCTATAGAAATAACTTTAAAACCCTGGAGTATTTAATAGCAAGCAATTCCCTTCTATAAAAAATTTATAACAAGTTATAAAATGTAATCAACAGAGAATTGTGCCCCCGCTTTTGAATTCTTTAGGTGGTTTTAAAAATAATACTTGAAGGATGTTGGAAATGGCAGCATGAAGTGTTTCTTTCCTGTTCAATAGCTACTAAAATAAATGATTCCAACTGTATTAAAAATATGAAAAGCCTACCACTGTTACTTATACTTGAGCTGTGTGAAAGCACCTTCACTTGATGGGATAATTGCTTTGACATATATAAACATAATTTATTTTACTGAGATTTAAAGATTAAACACCAAAGGTCTTCAAAATGCGGTCCTAATGATGTACTGTTTTACTATGCCTACAGTCAGAGGTGTTCATCTCAAGTCAGTTGACAAGAAATGTTAAATGTTAGGATTTTATCTCACCTTTATTTGTTGTTACTTTTTTATTTTCAGCAAGCAGTAAACACTATAGTAGAGGCCCAATATAAAGAAGCTGTGAGGAAATATTTTTAAAAAATAGCATTTAAAAATCTATAAATTGTAAAAGGATGACAGATTGTGGAATACAGTTTAAARTGCTGTTTAGATAGTAGACGAAATACCAAATCTGTTGCAACCACATAAAACTTGATTTAAAGAACTTTACATAATCACTGGAGATGGTAAAAATGTCAACTGTTTTTAATAGTTTTAGGGAAATTAGGATATAATTCCCCAACCAATATTTTTCTAGGAAAATTGTGGATGAGGGTTTTTTTGACATATCGTAAGGTAAAAGATGCTATCCAGTTTTAATTTCTTCATAACAAAGCCTAAAAGTGGTGACCAGAATGAAAATAATGGTTAAAAATATTTAGGCCCCAAAGCAATGTTTCAATCCAAGGCTAAATAAATAAATAAATAAATAATCTTTTTGCTAAAATCTCTTTATGAGGCTCGCATGTCACAAGAGTATCATCTTTGTCAAACAGAGCGGTTGGGCAGAACAAATCCTGGCATTACATTCCCAAGCCTTTGTGGAGAGCCACAGGGTAAATCTATAGCAATATAACAGATTCCCATGGCTGTGATATCTGATTATATGGTGTGCTGCAGAAATTATATTAACACTACGCTTAAACAAGATAACAGAATAAAATTGTAATATAAAGTCAAACGTAGATAACCAATACAAATACTCTTCTATAATAAAATATTTTATTTCCCTTTATGTGCACAACATTCTTGCTTCCATAACATGCATATTTGTAAATAATGAATTTTAATGAATGAATGCTAATTACTGTAGATCAGAACAAGCCTCTGAAAGTTTAGAACTAGATTTTAAGTAGAGCTTGTTGGCATTAATACGAGGCATATTTTAGATAATATTCCTTGTGCAGCTAAACTTTGCAGTGTTACTGGCATTCTTGTCCTGCCATCTATTGCCTTCTTAATTCTATGAGCTCTAGGGATGATTAACATGCTGTATGTATCTGAGTTGGGTTAGAAAAATATGTTCAGCAGTCTTGACCTGTCTAGGGTTCTGAGAAAATGACTTATTTGGGGGCATAAAGGAATGTTTGAACACCAAGATTTGACAAACTGGTACTTGCTCCTCTTACATTTCTCTCTGGGAAGGGAAACTGTGCTTCAAGCCACAGTCTTTCCGAAGCCCTCTCCTCAAAGTTTGCTTGCTATCCATTTAAAAAAAAAATCACAAAGCCCCACCAAAGGTTAAAGAATAAACACGTTTGTCTAGAATCACTGTCACCTCAGCGTTGCAGCACACAATTTCCCCTTAAAAACAGATTCACATTCCTTTTACAGGCTATTTCAACTTAAACATGTGGTGAACAGGGTCCTACTGACCCTTTGCTGGCTGCAGCACTTTACAGCGTATCAGTGTGAACGTGCTGCTGACTAGTCCTTCTCCCAGGAGCATGAATGAGAGTCTGCCATAACTCTTATAAGGAAATTCTTACAAATTCTGTATTTTCATTAAACCGTTACACTGTAATATACATATCTGATTACACTAGTCCTGCCAAAACCCCCCAAAATATATGATAGGATGGGCTTTTCTGTTCTTTTTCAGTTTCTGCTGTTTGCTTGTGGGTAGCAAAGGCTTCTTCCATCTCATATTCCAGCAGATTGGTGTCCTGTCACCAATATCAGCAAGATCAGGACTGTGCCACAGCTGTCCTTGGCCCTTATTATCAGGCCAAAAATAACATCAGCACAATCCAGTGGTGCCAAGATTGTAGCAAGCTATAATGACATATGTCTTGTTGGGAAATTGATGCTGTGACTCTCAATAAGAATGATAATAATTGTTTGGATGGTGCTGGTGGTGGTTTAAGGTAGAGAAGTGCTGCTCTGTGTCCTTCAGAACTGCCTGGGTATATAACTAGCTTTTCACCGTTGGGATGTTGGTTTGCGTTTAGAGATCTCCTTATCAAATGCAAAACCAGTATGAGTGTTTGTAAATACAACCTAGGCCAGTTCCCAGTGGGTATCATCACAAAACCAAATCACACTGGCAGAGCTGGTACAGATAATAGCTTTTGTTCAGGGTAAGGTTTCCATGTATGATGGTGGAGACTGAAAAACTTGTGCGTTACTTAAATATCATATATAAATATAAAAAAAATCATTGCAAGTTTGCTGCTGCCCTGAAAAGACATAAGCAGACATAAGTAGACATAATGCATTCAATGGCCTGCATTGACTTAACAGTCAATGGAGACTGGCTATTAATTTGTTGTGTGTCTCAAAGAATATTACGTATCTGGGCTGCTCTTCCAATGTAGTCCCAAGTTCGTTCTGTGCAACTGTTCGGTGTGGATGAGCAAGGTTTCTATTCTGACTTGAGATAAATCTTCTTGAGCACTAGTTTCTGCTCTATAGTGCTTAGAAAACCAGGAAAGTACTCACTGGACTTTCTACTTGCCAGGCACGTTTACTGCATGCCTCCTCACTGCACAGAGCAGAGACTTTTGTTATTCCTCTTCAAACCCCAGTTATTTATACCAGCTAACACCTCTCCAACAGTGCATGGAAGCTTGTAGTTTGCTTATAAGCCACTTGCCATCCTGCATGTCAAAAGCTAAGAGAAAAAGGAAAAAAGCTAAGAATTTCACATCAGAGAGTATTTAAAGAATAATATGTCACAGAGCTAGTATATTTTGGCTACCATCCCTCTCCTGGATTATTGTAGTGGCTGTGTCTAGCCCTCTACTAGCTGTGCCACATTTTTATGGTTTCTCATAATCATAAAAATGTGTCCATTGCCTTTATCCAGAATTTRGAGGGTATATTTAGGGACGATGCATAAAAACAGAAGCGAGTTCATGTTAGAAATAATGTAAAAGTCATCTTTATTGTGTTATGACAAGTATTTCTCATGCAACAGGGACTCCTGAGAGCGGTGGCTTGCCATTTACGCAGCCCCAAAGCTAAGCCAGGCACCTCCGAGGTTCCCCAGGGGAGAGCAATCTCTGGACTGGGTAAGACAGCAAGCTATTTGCAAATTGAGTGTAGCAAAAAGTCCTAGTCACTTCTGATAGGAACGCTCAATGACCTGGTATCTAAATAAGCTTTAAATTTGTACTTTTTCTTCACTTTTCTGCATTCTGTAGTTCTTGCTAGTTTCAGAATCTATTATAAAGTCATTGAGAAGAAGAGGGAATGATTTTCTTTCTGGCCAAGTATTAAAAATACCAGCACAATCATTTGTATTTCACAATTAATGATCTTTCCACAAAGTTTTAAAAACTAAATAAAAAAAAAAATCTTGTCAATTGCTTTTCTTCAAGTGGTGATTAGCTGAAATGGGCTCTTCATATGCTAAGTCTTAGGAGGAATATTAGGAAAGAAGCCGGATAAAGCAGGTCAACTAGATTAGAAAGAATCTTCTTGGGTTTCATTCATTACCTCTGTGTAACTCTTGCAGGAACTGTATTAATGAAAACTAGGAACTTTCTGACGTAGCAGAGATGTGTAATAGAGAAATAAATAACAAGGAGACCCTCTGGGACCCTATCCTCAGCTGTGGTAAATTGGTATAACTCTGTCAAAGTTGTACTAAATTATAACACCCGAGGATCTGCTCTTTATACTTTGCCTACTTGGTGCAGCTAAGTTTTGTCTTTTTTAAGTAACAAGGAAGCAACTTATTAGTCAAAGGAAGAATATTTTTCATATGTATATTTTTGCCCCTCTGTAAACAATGGACTAAAAAAAATTTATGTCCAAAGTCACAAAATAGAACATGCAAGAAATGAGTAAACTCAGAGAGAAGAAAAATGTCTCGTTAGCAGTTATTCTCCTTTCCCTTTACTGTACAAAAGGAAACATTACAGATGTGATGCAGACAGGGGCCATAAAATCCCCAAACCAGGATGCCGACCTGAGATCCATCAGACTTAGTGCTGCATAAATCCTCAAAAAATGCTTGTTGTAGGAAATGGTCCTTCTAGGCATAATGTTTTAATTTCAGCCAAATTATCRATACAGGATGAAATGAAGTTGAGGATATTGCACCAGGATCACTACATCCACAGTCCTATTTCTAAAGCTGTCAGATTTTTAATAGGAGCATATCTGAAATACAAGGTACAGAGTTACTATGCACAAATTCATGGCTTGCTTCCAAGGCAGATTACTTCTCCCAGCATTTGTGTCTTTCTTCTCATATAATGTAACAACAAAGCATTAATCATGTAAATATCAATATTTAATGATTATGTGGTTAATGCCTGCAAAGCACTTTAGAGATAAAAAGTGCTCCGTAAATCGCAATGTAGGATATTTACTCCTTACCTTATCTTGGTTGAATACAGAAAGGCTGAGAACCAGTTCATGTTATCTGGAAAGGCAGGTACCTCATACCTCAAAATATACTGATTAGGTTAAAACCAGGATTGGGAACATTTGGCCAGCTAATTAAAATGTCGTAAGTGGTGCTGCAGATACCATTGTTACCTCACGCAATTATATAAATGAAGATTTACTGTCTAATGAGGGACTGAGGAAAGAGGATGTTTGTAGAAAAGAAAGAAGTAAGTAAGTCAAGCACAAGTTTTTCCTGCATGTGAGCATTGCTAAAAAAAATCAATATGGCCCTTTTTAAGTGATGGGTGAGTCACAGTCACCTTTCCTTAATTACCTCCTTTTTACTGAAGAGTTTCTTTTGGACAGGTTAGCAAGAGTTAAATGGCAACTTATGAAACCATTGCTGAATGATTAAGAGGCTTGTGTATGTGAGTACTCTGCTGAGTCTGGCCATAAGCAATCACTGGGTGAGATGAACTCCTCAAAAGGAAAATGTTTGTTTCTCCCGAGTCTCACTTGCACCTTTTACTTTCTGTATCTGTGTGTTAGGGGAACTGTTCAGGTTTAACGAAGAGATGAAACATAGCAAAAGTTGTTTCCTTAGGTGTAATTTTTGTCAACATAATACTCAGTTGTCTGCTGGCACATAGCACTTTTCTCAGCCATTAGAAAATTTGGGGAGAAAATATCCAATTCACATATTCCAGGAGAAGGTTTATTTGGTAGGATCCTACATTTTGCCATCTAGAAGAGGTCATGTTCTCCCTAAAACTGTCTGCTTAAAAACCTTTCCCTACTTGCAAACAATTACCAAAATCTACTATGCAAAATACTTAAATATGTGTTTACCTTTGAGTTTATGCATAAATCTCCCCAATTCTTCTGAAACTTTTGCTGAAAAGGTATGGATGTGTTTTAAAACAGGCCCGTCAAAGCGATGAAGTCTGTATCGAATTGTATGTGCAATGGACCTCCTCCACATGGTGAGGTTGCTTAATGAGAGTACAGTGGCCATTTGTGTAGGGTTTTCAGACACAAAGTTGCCTGGATTGGTGAATGTCTAGAAGTCTGACAAAGCATAGTCGAAAGTGATAGGAGGGAAGATTACAGCTAAAAATAGGAGCTGGCAGCCCAAAGTCAAAACTGGTAGGGTGGGAATATCTGAACACTGCAGAATACAGGAATGGAAAAAAATCTTAACATAGTTCAGTAAGAGAAGACCAGAGTTGCCTTGGAAGGCTGGAGGGGAGGTTGCAACTCATGATGTGGCCGATAATGAGCTCGAACTGTGGCTACACAGAGAGGAGAGCTGCTGTCTTTGGTGGAGACTGGGGCAAACCACTGCCACCTTTAGAGCAAGACTGTGCACATTAGCTAACAGAAGTGTGACAGCACACAACTGTGCTCTGGCAAGGGGATAAGGGAGGGTATTCAGTCAAGTCTGCCATGAGTAAAAGCACAGATTTTTTTTTTTTTTTTTGTCTCCTAAGTGTGATTGGAAAAAAATCATCATTTGATGAAACCATGTTGAGGTTCATTTCAACCCGACAAATAGGGGAGCACGAGTAGAGAAGGCAGGTAAGGTATTTTCAGTTTATTTAAACTGGATTAAAAATAGGGTCTGAAATTTGCTGGGTGACATAATTTCCTTGTGGTTTGTAGACACATATAACAGCTCCATTCTTCCCAAGGTCTTTGTCTGGAGACCAGCTAGGATAGTGGAGAAAACCTGTTAGGCACCTCAATGCAGGCAGCTAACAGTCCTGCTGAAGGTAATGGGGACGAATAGCACCTCAAATCAAACAGTGCTCGCTCCATGTTGAATACCCATAGTATTCTGAATGCAGGATGTATTCATAGTGTCTGCTTGGACCAAGGGCTGATGTCGATTGGTTATAATTAGCTTCAGGCTCTTCTCCATGCTCAGAACTCAGTGCTCTGGATGTAGGAGGCAAAACAATTACCAAGAATGTGGGAGGCTGCTATTTAAATCTATTTACATAATTTTGCTATGTTTTTCTTAAAATATTTCTGTGTGATTGAAGAACTCTTTCCTGGGTTGTGCTTTGCTAGAGCTATCTTGGCAAATTTACTGGAAAGTTAGCTTTCAAGGAAAAAGAAAAGGGCCTCCTGTGTGGCACTGGGCTGGTGGAGGTCAGAGCCATTCTCTGGAGGCAAGTGAGGGGAGGTGGCATGGCCCTTCCCTGGGTGCCAGCCTGAGTGGGAGCAATGCCAGTCTGTGTCCCTCTGCACCAGTGTCTCCCCCATCCAACCTGAGTATTCCTTGTGCCATAAAATCATTTCCTCCTTGACTAGGACAACTTTGAAAAATGTCTTTGATTTTTGAAAAGTTGGGGCCCTGTGGGAAAGAAGGTCTGTCGTTTAGTTACATTGAAAAAGAGAAGAAAGGAATGCAGCATCGCTAAGGAGGTGTGTGGCACAATGAACCAATTAGCAATTAAAAAAACCCAATAACTTTCACTTGGACTTCTACTCAAACTTATGAATAATTTGTCACATCTTTTAAACAGTAAGCTGCATTAGCATGATCAAAACAGTGTATCCCCCTGTCTTCTCTGTTGCCTGTTAGTGTAAAACAACAATGTACTATGCAATGCCTGTGTTTTGAGACTTTAGMCTTGATGACTTTGGTTCATTCAGAGATACTATTTTAAAAAAAGTCTTTCGTGTGATTTTTAGTAGATAGTACTTCTGAACCAGCACTCAGAAAAAAGTGCATTTTATAAGGGAAATTGTTTTGTTACAAGCTGACATTGGCCAAAAAGTAAAATTAGGAGAGTTTGGGTGAGGGAGAAGAGAAAAAAAGTCTACCTTTTGTTCATTAGAGGATGTGCAGTTATGGAACAAAGGAGGACACATTTGGGATTCAATTCAGGCTCAGGGTTAGAAATGCTCTTTTCTAACCAGAAGCATACAGGTGAGAGACATGCCTTGTGTCTTTTATGCCTACCATCAGAACAGATTCAGGTGCATGCATAATGCATGAGGCAAGTACCAGAACTGATGCAGAATAATCCATAAAATATGAAGCTGATGTTATGAATAATTAAAGCACAAACACACTCAGAAACACCTGCATGGAGCTAATAGGACAGGTTGGACTTGGCCTATGAGTGATAGAAACGTAGAATTGAAACTGTCCCTCCTCCCACTTGGGTGTACCCCAGACTGTGTGCTGAGCATGCCGCAAGGCATAGCTGCTGGGGCACCCCTCTGGATTTCCAGACCCCTGTTTGGGAAGGGAGTGAACGTTATGACTTTCCTCTGCTACAGCTGCAGAGAGGCCATGGTATCTGTTTTCTTCAGAGAGAAATTACCAGCATGTTTCCTTGTTATAATATTGAAAAGGCTGAACTTTCAGCCTCCTGGTAAGTAAATGCCAGTTTTGTTTAGAGACAATGAAGAAAGATGAAATATTTAGCTTTTATCAATAATGTATCCTCTAAGTAACAGTGCCTACGTCGACACATAATCTGTGACAAACTTTCACAGATCCCCTGATGCATTTGAGTGAAGCTCAAGGTTTTTTGAATAACTTATAGAATCATAGAATCACTAAGGTTGGAAAAGACCTCTAAGATCATCGAGTCCAACCGCCAACCCAACACCATGCCCACTAAACCATGTCCCTAAGCGCTTCATCTACACGTCTTTTAAATACTTCCAGGGATGGTGACTCCACCACTTCCCTGGGCAGCCTGTTCCAATGCTTAACCACTCTTTCAGTAAAGAAATTTTT
>JAYKAV010002999.1:0-36689 GCA_035582835.1 Phoebastria nigripes
GCCACACGGCCCACCCGCTGCAATGCCAAACTGCTCGTCTTTATTCAAGCCGGGAGAAGCAGCCTCTGCCCAAACGACACCAGGCCCGTGACGGGATGTCTCCAGCCCACGAGCGCCCGGGCACCCAGCAGCAGCAGCGCTTCCGCTCCTGCTCTCACACCACCTGGGGACGGCAGAGGCGGGGAGGGGAGAGGACATCAGCAGATGGTTCCAGGAGCCAGAAGCGAGGGGGACGTCMTGCTCSGAAAGTTCAGGGTCTCAACCCCAGAGACTGTACGAAGAAAGCAGACAAGCACGTCACCCGTTGTAGCTTACTTTTCTCTTCCTCCCACTCCCTCCCACCTCCCCCGCGATGACAAGCAAGTCTATGGTGCAGGAGAAGCGGGCTCAACGGMGGTGAGGTTCASTCCTCACTGCAGACAGTTTGGASCCGTGGTATCTCCRTCTTGGCAGCCCTGACTCCAAGTCTMTGCAGATGCAGCAGAACCAGGATCATGTCCTCCATGCTGTCCAAGGACAGTGCATGCTTCACTCTTTGCTGGCTTGGGAGAGCCCTCTGCAAAGCCTGAATGAGTCTCATGGGACTGAAGGAGAGTGGGGAGGTGCTGGCTGACCTTGGGCTCYTTCAGCCCCACTCAGGGCAGGTCCCAACCCACAAAGGCTTTTCCCTTCCTTCTTGGGCCTCTCCGACAAAGCGTAAATGCAGGAGAGTATTTACCAGGTATTGGCTACAAAGACATTTTTAACAGGTTTTAGTGTGGACAAAGGAGGAAATTCTTTCCTCAGCCAGGGATCTAGACCTTACCGGCTGCAGCAATATTGAAATCTTGAACATCTTCCAACAGTTTTGTTGGGGTAGTAACATTTCCCAAAAGTGCAGAATCCCCCTCGTTGTCTGCATTGGAAGGAGCTTCCTGTTCCCATGGGGAATGATACACACAAAGCAATTAAAGCGATAAACTGGCATAGCAGCGTGTGGTTGCAGAAAGGCTGACGCTCCCCATGCATTTCAGGCCAATATATGGGCTCATCTTCAACCTCACCACAGCCACACCTTCAATAGCAACGTGTCCCACCTAGAAGGACTCTTGCACTCTGAAGTGGGTGCACACAAGAACAGACAGTGGGAAGGACTAGCATCGAGGAAGAGCCATGCTGTCTCCCCAGCTGCGTGCCCACTGCTGCCTGGACCAGCAGAGCTGGCAAGCAGGGCACTCCTTGCATCCCACATCCCTGTCCTGGCTGTGCCCTGCCTTTGAGTGACCTCTGATGGAGAGTCCTTGCCCAGCCCTTGCAGGGATTATGACTCGGGGTAATGAGGTTTTGGGACACTCAGCTGAGACACCACTAGACAAGAAGGGACAGCTTTGTGTGCCAGGCAACCCACTGAGTCAACAACCCCCTGGGGCTCTCTCCCAGCCCCGCACAGGGTAAAAGATCATCCAGAGACACCCAAAGAGGAACAGCTGTGTGCAGGTTTGGAGCCTGAAACTAAACCCCTTGCTGACTCACAGAAGAAGCCAGGCTTCTATTTCCAGGGTGTCTCTCCACCCCAGTCCATGTTCTCTTAGAAGGGCACTCGGAAAATGCCTTTTCCTCAATCCCCCCTAACCTTTGCATCACTCCAACTATTGGGGTCACTTTGCAGGACATGGAAAACCCCACTGGTGGGGGCTCATACCTCACCCATTTCCCCTCTTTCCCTCTCACCTGCAGCACCCTGGATCAACAGGAGGAAGAAGGGGAAGAGCAGGTACAGGATCTTCATGGCTGACGCTTGTCCCGGGTCTTCACGGGGCTGCAGAGTGGGACACCAAGGCAATAAGGACATGGAGGACCCCAGGTGGTGCAGAAGCCTGGGCACTGTGGTATATCAAACTGCAGAGGGGCTACCTCCATCTAAAGCAGATGATGATTCCTCTACCTTTCTCTTAAGAACAATTCTTAGGTCTGTACCACCCTGCATATCTTGGGAGCATTTCTTGATGACTCAATCTCTTGGAAGTTGATTACCTAAGCTGATGCTTTTCCATTAACTTTCTCTTCCAAAGACCTTCCCCAAAGCACAGACTGCAGAACTCGGGGCCAACTGTTGCCAATTCAATCCTAACAACATCCAGTGAAATTTGGAAAACGCAGATATAAATTTGCCTTTGAAAGTTACGGAACTAATGAACTTTTACTCCCTCATGCCTCAAGTATTAAACACTTTTCTCATTGAAAAAATACATATATATTCCCTGATTGCTGGAAAGGCCCAAATCTCCAGGGTTCTCTGAAGGTGCTAAATTCCTACAGCCTGAAACGGTCTGTCTCCAGGGTTGTCCCCAATCAAGGAATAAAACATGACATGATTTCAAGCAGATCAGAATTACTGCTTGTGACTTTCCTCTCTCATTTCTGCCTCTCCTTAACCAAGGGCCAGAGCAGAGAAGGTTTGCACATCAGGAGATGCTTGTGCCAACGCTCAGTGCCGTGTCAACAGCCAAACCAGGGTCAAGAATGTAGGGAAATGCATGTGCCTGGAGATGCCGTGCTATATGAAGGGTTAGCCGGTGCTCTCCGTCACCTCAGCCGGTCCAAAGCTGGCTGCCCAAAACACCCTGCCCAATCCCCTCTGCTTCCCTGGGCTCAGGGAAGTCCTCCCAGCTCGCCTTGGGAGTGCCCATCCTCAACTCAAGACCCTTCCCAGGCTTCCCAGCAAAGACACTCCCCAGCCTCACGCTTACTGCCCCTGCCCCAGGCAGCACCCACCCAGGGAGGAGCAAGAGGACAGGGAAGTGTCTTGGTGGCCAGAAATGGAAATACAAATCAGCCTTTTCAGTTCACTGAAAGCCTGAAAGGATGGACAATCCGTACCGCTGTGGGAAAAGTACCTCCTTACTTTGCTGAGGAAAGTCCCCATTCCCCCAGAACAGAAGACCCCGGGTCCCTCCTCCAGCATCAAGGCACCTTTCCAGTCTCTCCTGTACTTCGGAAACTCTGGTTCCATCTCCCACAGGTTCTGGGCTCTTAAGATGCCTATGAAGGTTTTTATTCTCTTTCCCAGGCGGCTCCGATGGCCTAATTATATGCATGGATACTTCCAGCAGTTTGTCATTTAGATGAGTCTAGGGTGATGGGACTTGAACAGAGAAGCTGAATCGGCAGTTTTCTAGAAAGAGTCCTAGCAATTACCTACCTGATGAAGGTCTTGGTGTTCAAGCACTAAGAAACCCAACAGGAATCACTTGCGTCCAGATGCCCTTGGGTCCAAGGAGTACTGTTTTGGCCAAAACACCCTGGTTTTATACCACTGCTGGTGGGTGGGACACGCGCTTATTCCTGCTGACACATCTCCCCTTGGCCAATCAGAAAGCGACCCATCTGCGTGGGGATGGTGGGGTTGCACCTTATCTCTCTCTGAGGCAATGGGAGAGGCTGAGGTGCCTCCTGGGGGCTGCTGCAATCTTCACCGTTATTCTTATGCAACACTTGGCTTGTGACACCCCGCTGCACAGCGGGCACACAGGCTGCGGTGGCTCAGCATGAACTACCTGGGATGGACAAAGCAGACTGGCTGGTGTAGACACCAGCAGCAACCAGTCCCATAAAAGGATAAAATATTTGTCTCTTCTTTTCGTCTCAGTTTACTTGGTAAGGAGGTAGTATGTGACATGCAGGATCATGCAAAATACTTTACTTTTCCCTCCCTTTAACATTAAAAGAACATCCTTGCAAGGTGATTTGCATTTGACATGCCAAGAAGTGGCAAGCGTAAGGCTACCTTTCTGATGGCTACTCAGATAAACAGAGAGCTAACAGAGGAAAAATGATTAGGTGATACTACAGCTCACCTAATTCTGTCTGAATTTACTACTCCTAAAATTGTCATTCCTGGTACAAAACCCACAAATGTGGTTCAATAGAAGAAAGTCTCTGTGTAAAGCTATGCAAACTAAGGGACACTATTGAATGAAGGTGAATAGGACTTATTAGGCCCTGGAGGTGTGGACTTGATCAAGAGAGTTTGTGGATTTATAGGATATTACGTGATGCTTCAGAAAGGTAAAGACCAGGGTGGGTCACAGAGGCAGAGAGAAGGGGGCTAATCTCATGTAAGCAGGCTGCTGGTCAATATGCTTCTCCGGCCATGCCCTACATCTGATCACCACAGTATGTCCTATATTACTAGTAAACTTTATTTCTAACTATTTTTTGTACGAACAATCTGTCTGTGGTGTGTCTGCATGGTTGTGCAGTCCTCTAGCAAACTTCAAGCCAGAGTACTGGCTATGAGAGATTGTACCAAGAGTGCTGGTCCATTGCCTAGAGAGACCATAGCTCTGGGAGTTGGATCCTGGAGAGACGAATGGTCTTGAGGTTGGATACATCAGAGACCAAGGGTCTGGTGCCATCTACCAGAGAGATGCATGATGGGGATCTTCCCAGAGTAGCAATCCATGGAAGGAGGATTGGGTGTCTGTGGTGGTGTCTTTGTGGGTGTAAGGGTCCTGGGAGCATCCCCAATCCTGGAGGTTTGGTACCAGGCTCAGGACCAGCACAGGGCCAGCACAGCCAAGGGCTGATGATGATGGTGCGGAGAGGGCTTCCAGCCCACACTGCAGGGAGGCCATGGCTGGGGCCAACCCCTGCCCAGGGGAGCTGCTTTGAGGTGGGGATCTTGTGCTGGACCGCACCAGAGCTGCAGCTTGGCCCTGCTGATCCAGACCTGGTCCTTGACCCACAGCTGATGTGGGTCTGGCCTTGGCCCGTGCCCATGGAGGTGCCCAATGCCCCAGGCTGAGGCTGCTCCCAGCCCCCCCGGCCTGCCCTACTCCCTGGCTGGGGGCAGTGGCATGACCCCTGCCCTGCCAGCCCCCATGGTGACTGCCCCATGGCAGTGCAGGGGCCACCCCCATGGCCTCCCTGAGCTGAGCATCATCGATCTGCCCCAGGGCTCGCCTACAATGCTGACCCACAGCCTGGCCCTGAGGTCCTAACTGACCCCCCCCGCCCCAGCCCAGCCCCAGGTCTTGAACACCCCCCCCCACAGCACTGACCCCCAACTCAATCCCAAGCTCCTGAGCAGCCCCATGGCACAGCCATCAGTCCCTATTTCCTTAAGGGCAGAATGACTTCCCCCACCCCCCCCAGCTACCCCTGGACCCCACAACACCCCCCTGCTGCCATGCACCCAGGCCCCACAGCTGGGGATGGACCCAAGGCCACCAGAGCGGCATGTCCTGTGAAACAGCCCCACGGGGACTCCTGACCCAGCTTGGGACCCAGTGGACAACCAGCAGGCACCCATTGAAGTTAGGGGGTTCGTAGCAACCCCCCCATCCCTGACCCTGGATGTGAGGTGCAGGAATACCCTAGCTGAGAGAGAAGGTTGGTGTTGGGGTCCCTGTGGGTTCCCACCCACACCAGGGGAGATTCTGCTGTGGCTTGGGGCCAACCTGGAGAGAGGGTAGGTGAGGGTGGGAGGTGTGGGTGTGTTTGTGGGTCCGTGCCTATCGGAAATTCACCCTGTCTTCTCTGCCCTTCCCTGCACGCAGAGAAAAGAGACGTACACCCGCACGTCGCTCCCTGAGGACACACACACACACCCCTTGGCACCGGGAATGCAAACCATCAGCTTGTATTGGGGACGTTGGGGTAAGGGATTCCTGCGGGACCGTGGTCCGGCTGTCCGGGGTTGCCATCGCTCCCAGCAGTGCTTGGTGCCTCCATACAGCATCATCCCAACCATGCTGCGAGGGCACGGGCTGGTCTCAGAGAGCTGCTCGGAGATTGGCACTGGGAACCCAGGAGCCCATCAGGGATACCATCGCCTGAAGGAGGAAAGGTCTGGCAGTGCCTGTCCCAACCAGGGCAGCAGTGAGGGCTCAGGGATGTCCCTGTGCCCTTGGGCTGCATATTCTCCCCTCTTTCTCCAACAGTCTCACCTCTAACCCCAAAAGGCAGCAACCTCAGCTCTTCAGGCAGCCCTGAACCTACCTCCGACAGCAGAAGTCTTGCTCAGAGCAAATGCCAATGCGACCGATCCCCGGAGGGCACGACCCGTGAGAGCAGAACCCCCCGCGGCGCTCACAGTCCTGGGGTGATCTTCGAGCGAGGGACAGCCCTGCAGAGTGCAGAAAGAGGAGACCTTCAGCATGGCCCTGCTGAGATGCTGAGCACAGCCCCTGGTCCCTGCGTGGCCAGCGTTAGCCCACCCCTGACTGTCCCCTGCCACGAATGCCTGGGCAGGCATCTACAACAGAAATCAAGGTGATGTTTATGGCACTTGGATGGGGTGCTCACTACCGTCCCGCAGCAGTCTCCGGGAAAGGCTCTCCAACACATCTGCTGGCTCCCTCCTGCCACAAGGGAGGAGTCCAAGGGTGGAAGCAGGATCTGCCTTCCTCCCTCCTCCTCCTCTCCAGCAGGGCTGCTGTGCCCAGTGCTGCTGAGTCAGGAAGGCAAGGGCCAGGAGGTACGGAGAAGGTAGCAAATCCTCATCCGTGGAGTGTAAGAGCTTTGTTACAAGGTCCCAGCTCTTGTCCCAGCTGCAGAACCTGCAGCAGGAGCCTTTCCTTAAAGATTCGGGGTGTGAGGGACCCCAGGGAGGATGCCACAGCAACCAGTAGTCGTCACACGTGACTCATCATCTCAGCTGGCAAATCCTCCCTACAAAATATTGACAAAGGACAAATCCTCCACGTTCCCCCCCACATTTCTTACCTGCTGCTCCCTGGAGCATCAGGAGGAGGAGAGCACAGAGGAGAGGCAGGATCCGCATGGCTGGGAGTCGCCGGGAGGGTCACAGCTCTGGGGAGAAGAGAAAGGAGGCAGATATGAATGGGAGGGTTCCTGCTTGCGTGTTGTGTAGCACCTGCACAGGAACGGGACTGAGGAGAGGGGACAGCCCATCCAGGAGGAGATGTGACCAGTCACCGGCAGGAGGACGTGCTCGACAGCCCGGGGGTAGGAGCCTCCCACAGCCTCTCGGCTCCCGGCGGCAGCAGCAGCAGTTTGGTCCCAGCCAGCTGGTCTCTCCACGTGGCAAAGTGTCCCCTGGGGTGGCTGACACCTCAAAATATCCAGCTCAAAAGCTCCTTTTCTTGCTTCTCCCCCCCCCCCGGCCAGAGAATAAGAGGAATTGCTTTGCTCTTCTAACACCTCTGAGAAGGATTTCCAGGCCTCCAGCCCAGGGTCTTGTGTCATCCCGCCTTGCGTAAGGGCCGTTCGGTGCTGTGGTTTGCTGGACACCTCTTGGGACACACTGCATCCCTGTTCGTTAGACCTTGGCAAGCGATCTGCTTTCACAACACAAAGGAGCTCTGTATTTCTCCCCCCAAGTGAAGCATGCTCTCTATGCTTCACTTGAAAATAACTGGGAAGACGCCACATGAGATGACATCTCCGTCCAACTGGCAATCCCATGAATGACAAGCTTTAATTGTGACTTTGTTGTGTTAAGAGTTTGTTAAGAGTTTGTTGCATGTAACCCTTTATTGGTTCTCAATATATTGATGGTGCCATCTTCATATACTTTTTCAGCCTTGTTGCAAATTCATCAAGCGTATGTGTATATGTGTGTATATATATATAAAGAACATACTCATGCATAATGTATATTTGCTGAGTGGTTACATGAAAATACCTTTTATCCCAACGCCTCATCATATTTCATTGCTCTTTCCTGCCTCAATTTCTCTCCCCAGCAAGGGAAATTGCACAAAGTATTTGCAGGTCTGACTCTGGGGGGATCTCTTGGCAGCAAATGCTACTCTGCCATGGTGGTCAGGAGCAGGGCACTCAGGACAGCTCCTCATTTCCTCCACCACCCCAAAACTAAGCTAGTGCATGTGTTCAAAAGCAACAGCACAGAGATGTAGTTAATTGCCACCTTAACGAAACTCTGTAAGGAGCCTGACCACCAGGTGCAGCTGCTCCCAGCCCACCTCCTCCTGTGACTCTAATGCCATGACAGCTCAGCAGACATAAAAAATATTTGGACCTACTAGCACTGCCATGCCTCCAGGGAGGTGATGGGAGAGTCTGTCTTCCCCAGCGAAGCTTCATGTGCAAAGAAGGCTGCTGGGGCACTGGCGTGAGCAGATCTCCTATTCTTCATGCCTTTGTGCCATGAAACAATGTCCTCTCTCAGACCTGCACAGAGAGAGAGGGGCTGTGCTAAAAGAGCAACAGCAGTACCATTGGGGGATGTAGTAGAGTCCTAGTGGCACAAACTGTGATTTTGCATGACCAGCCATTCCACCGAGGACTTGATGTGTATCTGAAATGAGCTTTAGGTGCTGCATACCCTTGCATCTGGCCATGGCATGGACAGTCCCCCCCCCACCAGTTCTGGTGCTGTCTGTCTGGTATTTTCTATTCCATCCTCGGCAGCATCTCTACCTCCTGGGAAGAGCTGTAAGATGAATTCCAACATGCGCAGAGTGCTGGGAGATGGAATTGGGGTAAAAAGCAGGGAGGAGATGTGTGGCATGGATCCTCAGGGGTGAGGTTTCAGCCTGTGTTTGACTCTAAGCTGGCTCTTGAAGCCCAGCGATAAATGCAAGGGCAGCTATTTGTGGTGGTGAGCTAAAAGCGTGTTGATACAGTATTCTGCGTGATGCTGGCTACAGACACTGGATCGTCTCCAGAGCTGAATCTAAAATAACAAGGGCTAAGCCCTCTCTGCAAAGTCCTCAGTCCTTGAGCAAAACATCTTGTGCCATTCCAGTTTGTGAAAGAAACACTCACCTACCATGGATTGTGCAAAACTTCTTAAGACATAAACTGTAAATTTCTGGTTTGGTTCCACTTGGCAACTTCCTCAGGTCTCCATCCAGGGGAGTCCCTGCGAGGTGGCCGTTGGCCCAGTTTCCTGCCCTTCACAAGGCTGTGGTTTCAACGGTGGCAGAGTCATTTGCAGAAACATCTGCTTTGAAGGGAGGCCAGATGCTTTGCCATAAATGGCAAGCTCAGGGCTTCGAGTCAGTCCTTTGCATATAGGCACTTGGGTTGGTTGTTTCCCTTAAAAGCCAACCATTAGTGCTTCTACCTTTGCTGAGCATCCATGAGTGCTGCCCTTCACACAGGCCATGGGAGAGCTGAGATCAGTTCCCACTGTATTTCAGAGATACATGTATCCCCCTTACCCCCAAAGACATGCCCTAAAAGCAGCTAGCCCAGCGTGCCCATGTTTGCTATTAAATCCCCTCTGCTTGTGGGAAAGGGTGGCTACATCCAGATCAATGTTTCAGAAAGGTCCTTGGCATGTGCTAAGCCCCAGGGTTATTCTGCCACAGTGCTCGTCGGCCTGGGCTCAGTCCCTGGCAATAGCTGGGCAGGACTCAGGAGACAGCGTGAGCACAGGATGGTTGTGAACAGGCTGAGGTTTTCGTGCTTTGGAGACTGAGTTTGGCTGTATGTACGTAAGTTCTCAGGGCAGAAAACTAGCTACTGCCTGCAGGCACCGAGTGCTAGTCCAAAGGCTGACTTCTCTGCACAAAGATGCTCCTGACCGTGCAAGAGCAGCTGCAGAGACAGGAGCTCACTGAGCAACCTGCACCTTCTGAGTTTTCTATTAGGGTTCAGGGGAGGACAGGAGAAAACTCTTGCAAGAGGAGTGATTGAAGTAGCCTTTCATACATGTTGTCTAATTGTCTCAAGCAATGTCGTAGGTCTAACTCCGATCTCCTGATTTGCTACTGCAGCTGATTGATAGGAATTTTGCAGATTTACTCTAAATTTCTATCATCAGCCAAAATAACCAAGGGTAAAACCAAGCTTCAAATCTTAAAATGGGGTCACCTGCCTCCTTTTGTTCTCCTCAGTGTCTCCTCCTTAGTTTACATAACAAAACGGGATGCTGTTCCCAGGTCTTAAAGCTCTGGACTAGGAGGTGGGAAAATTTTCAGAGCAGAGGTGCTATGAAGCATCACACTGGAGAAGATTTTCATGCTCCCTGTGGAAACGATGACTGACCCCATCTTTGGTCATGGCAGAGGATTCCTAGCAGGCATGGCTGGAGAACATGCCAGCACTCATTCAATCAGCAACCCAAGAGGGGAAAATATTTTGATAAACTAAGCATTCCTGGTAGGCTTAACCTGATTTCAGAATTCTTGCTCAAATTTCTAAAGGCAAATAACACTTCTAGAGAAAAGAATGACAACACTACACACAGCTGCCATACAACCTCTCCAGATCTTGCATTTATTGAAAAAAGAATGACAAATCCTTGATGACTGGTACAACCGTTCCCTGAATCCAACAATGTGAGAAGTGATCATCCCCAGATCCCTGGAGATCCTGTGCAATTAGCCACACTACAACCTATACAAAGGAAAGAATATTTCAGGGTTTTCAGGCCTATGTTGATGGGGAAAATCCTGCTACACAGGACTTAACTAAAAATTTGGAAAGTCATCTTTGCCCCAGTTAAATCCTAAACTTACCATTTACAGCAAGAATACCCCGAATGACACACCCCCAGATAAGCGTTGCCACGAGGGCATATCCCAGGGAAGCAGAAAGTCCCACGATATCCACATCGCATGAAAGGTCTTGGAGATTTTGCAAAGCCTGTGCCATAAAAAAAAAAAAAGCAGGAGACAGTGGTTTCTGTCAGGGTTTTGCATTTTGCTAAATTCCTGTGCACTGACACCATGCCACACYGGTGCCCAAAGTCATGACAGTCCTAATGCAACCCTCAGAGGAGGAGGTCTATGGGCAGAACAATCAAGCAAATGCTCTAATCCCTTCTTCAGATGTAAGAACTGTGTCTCCAAGCCCAGGACTCCCTTAGGAACTCAGATTTCAGGGACAGACACCAGAGACCTGATAGAAAACAGCAAGTGGACACTTACCAGCTCTTAAAGTCTTGTAGGTCACAATTAAGGAGAGATGCACCAGCTCAGCTGGGAGGCTGCCACTTCTAGGGGCAGAAAAATGAGTATTTCTGTGCGTCTGGATTTCCACAGATTTGGCCTATTTTCCCCCCGATAAATTTCACCCATATCTCAAAACAGGTCCTGGTGTCTAGCAGTCCATATAGATGGCCCTCATACACGGATAAACTCAACAATGCATGCAGAACGACCACTTCTGTGCTAGTAAACACAGCATGCCAGGCATTGCCCTCTGGGTCTGAGGCCAAGCAGCGTGGCATTGCTCTTGTCTACATGGCTAAACTTTCTTCCCCATTAAAATAGGATAACCACCTTCAGACTGCCTCTTGGGAATGGCCACCAGCCTGTGCTATTCCCAGAACAGGTTTTATCTGTGAATGTGTTGGTTGTCGGGGGTCAAAATTACCCTAGGGAGCAGACTACCAATTAGGCAGTGTGTTGCCTGGCCCTGTTTGTTGATTAATAGAGATGTAGCCTGGCAGGCTGATGCGTTCTAGATGCACCTGATTGACTGCACCTGAACCAATTAATTCCAGTTTCACAGCTCATCCATGCAACCACACTAAGTCCAGCATACCCAGAAAGCAGGGAGCTTGTTTCAGCAAACAAACCATGAATAGTACACATGTGCAGTAGATCCAGTGCATCCCTGGTGCATTAGATTCACAGCACGTGAGTTTTGTGGTGCATGCACACACAGCACTACCCAGAAAATTCCAGGCAGCAATAAAGGAGTGCTGGGAAGGCTGAATAAAACACTTCTGGTCCCAAACTATCTCTCTGTGGGACATTGAAGAGATGATTGTGAGCAGTCTCAGCTCTCAGAAACACTTTCTTCCAGATAAATTTCTTGCTTTACCATACCCAGAAGATAGGTCCTACTGAAAACAGCCCGAATGTCCACTGTGCGTATCTGTATGTTAAATAAGGACATGAAACAACCGCTCTGGTCCAGACCAAAGGAACACTTTGCCCAATGTCCTGCCTATGAGAACTGCCATAAGTAGAGGCCCAGGTAAGAATAAGATCAGGCAAGTGTATATGACACTTCTCCCATGGTCCTGCTCTTCTGCAATTCATCACAGTCTTTTCCCATTCTTACTCCCCAGAGGGCACTTTCCATCCTATTCCCACAGAGATCAACCCCAAACCTCTGCTGGCACTTGTTTGTGCACACAGTGCCCTGCACTGTAATTGTGCCATTTTCAGGGATGGTGTTTAAACACAGTCCCTTTTTCTGGACAATAAGGTGGGGTTTGGGTTCCGGACCCCCTTGCATCCCCCCAACAGGCACAGCCTAACACCACCACTTATGGTTGCACAGGTTTCTCCACCGAGCAGAGGCTACCAGTAAGCATTTCAATCTTAACTCATGATCTTCTGCCWCCCCACCCCAAGTACAAGGCCCTGAAGCAAAGGATATTTGGAGAGCATGGGACCAGATTCCTTTTTTCTGTGTGGCTAAAGAATATTTGATTATGAGTGGTTTGTTGCAGGGTGAGCCAGAGACAAAACGGTTTAAGTACAAGAGTCTGCAAGCTTTAATGGGGAAAATGCTGGTGCTGAATGGTAATTTTGGGGTTGCCCCTACTGCTTTCAACTCAGACTGGATTTTCAGAGGAGTAGCRAAGGCACCGAATTGCTGGTTGAAGTGTTTGCCTGCTAATTTCACGTATCATCTGTAATCTGCCAACAAGTTTTGWTGATATGTGTGAAGTTTCTTTGCAGGAAGCAGCTTGGCCACTTCCCGAAAGGGACAGGAGACCTTTCTAAGACACCAGTATCTCCTTCTATATAGCCCCTCATCTTCATTTACACCTTACCTGCAGCTCCGTGAAATATCACCAAGAGGAGAGCAAAGAGAAAGGAAAGGATTTTCATGGCAGAAGGTGGACTGGGAACTCCCGTCACTACAGAGAAATGACACCAAGACATTAATAAGAGGGTTGTCCCCCCACAATCACAGAGGGCTGAGGAGTGCCATACAGAAATGTTCTTCAAGACCAAGCGTTATCTAGAAGACGTATTCCACACTTTCTTTATAACAATGTCTATTGTCTTAAGGGTTCCCTGGAGCATACATAGGATTGTGGCACAGGATGAAACTTCTGTGCAGAAAAATACAATTTAAAATCCCCTTTTAATTACTGTATTAATTAACCAGATATTTATCCTAGATTGGTTGATACTTTGCAACATATTGCAATAAATCCAATTTGCCTTATGGAAGTTAAATCTGCTAATTCAGAAAGAAAAATAAGACAATTTTTGCTATATTTATACAAAAAGCCCCAATATGTGTTCTCAAGCTTTTCTAAAAAAAAACCCTGTTCCTTCACAGTGAAGTTAAAATCCAGCTTCTCCCTATTCTTGCTTAGAGACTGTTGCTTTTCCTTCACCTCAAGAATTACATGATTTCCAGGATAAATTTCTGAGTGTTTGTGTTTCCTCTCAGCTCTCTTCCCACAGCCAACAAAAACTCTTCTCCCTTATCAATATTTGAAATCTCTAGAACTGACTCTTGATAGACTGGAGTCACTGCACAGTTAAGGCTATAATGGTGAAATTCAGCTATACATGAAAGAGATAAAGTCTCCAGCCCATTTAAGAAGGACAGAACTTTTTAAGAGAGGCTGAATAATGAGAAGATTTTGGTCATTACCAGGTAAGAGGAGGCTCTAGGTTGGAACAGTCCTTGGATCAGTGTCAGCCACCCAGATGCATTAAGATGAAGGAGCAGAGCTGGGCTTTATGCTGTTTCTGGAGGGTGTGAAGGATGCTTGCTCTTCAGAGCCTTCTGGTGGCCAATCAGACAATCCCCGCAGCTTTGGGGAGCACTGGGGAGGTCCAATGAATCCTCTCTGTTACCGTCCTCCTGTGAGGAACTGAGGTATTGCTTTCAAAATTGATTGCCACGTCGCTGAGCTGCACGCAAACCGCCTGGGGCCACCTCTGTTTGTGCAACGTGTTGGGCCACAGCAGCTCGCTCCAGGTCTCTGTGCCATATATCCTGTGCTTGCCGGCTGAGGCTTGGTGGTAGTTACTCTCCAGCATGATAAAAACAGCTATACAGGCTGCCGTGTTCCTGGATGGTCATTCTGTACAGCTCGTTTGGAAGCTGATGCTGTGTGATGGGATCCCTCGGGGAAATGGTACATAGTGGGGTCTGGTGGGATTTACCCAGCAGATGACCACTCAGATGTCCACGGAGCAGGTATCTTCCAAAGGCATGCCCCTCACTCACAACTTTTGGTCCTTGTGGCATGGAAGAAGATCATAAACCTGAAGCTATCTTGAAGCCACTCGGTTCAGGTAGGCTTCATGGTTAGCACAAGCAGCGCCAGTTGTTGTTACTCAATTTAACTGCTCTTTGAGCACGGAAGTATTTGCTACTTGACGGTCATATCTCTGCTAGGGAGCTAATCTGCACCAGGTTTATCTCCAGGCCAAAAGGCAGAGTCTAGCCATGTCCATACTATTAAACTCAGCCTCCAGCATGGATTGACTTCACCTAAATTGCCTGCTGGGAATGGTCCCTGGTCTCTGCCAGCTTTTAGACTGCATCTGGATATTGCAGGGAGAGCACAAGAGCCAAGCTTGTGCCAGGGGCAGCTCTATGGCTAAATTATGGAAAGGTGTTGGGCCTAAGCTTGCCTTTGCTCTTGTAACTTGAAAAGAGAAGAAAAAAGTAGATTTTAATATAATATCATCAAGTCATTTGAGGGATATGTAATGATTTCTGGGTCTAGGTATTAATTTTGCCTTCTGCAGCAATGCGCTTCAGGTTTTGATGAGAGTAGTCAAGTGTGTCTGAGTGTTATTAATGAACTAGCCAGTTATTTCATTTACAAAATAAATCCCAACAGGAATTTCTCCTTAAATGCCCACAACTCTCTAGTGGGGAAGCACTGTCTCCATCTGTTTTCAGAGGTTTCATATTAATTCCTTACAAATGTGAAAAATATGTCACCATAAAAAGAAAAATAATCATCAGCTGGAATTAGGTTAAAAAGAACTGCATTAAATGGAAAGTTAGTGCTTCTTTGGAAATTCAGAAAGAGAATTAATGAGCTGTCATTAATATTACATCATTTCTGCTGTTGGAAGGGAAAATTTGGAGAGTTGTCTTTATTTTGATTAAGAACATGAAAAAAGTCTGCAATAGGGAATGGTAGGAAAAAAGTGAGAAATTAAAACAGAAAGCTAATAGTTATGAGTAAAAAAGAAAAAAGGAAAAGGTGGTTTGGGTTTTTTTTAACTTTTGCACAAAAAAATTTTCAGTACTAATTACCTGCACCGAATGTAAGACATTTTAAGCCACATCTATTTATGGAAATCATTACTAGAAAGACCCCAATGACGTGATGTTTTAAATCTTCTCATTTTCCCTCATGCTGGTTTTCCAGGGACCTTCCTCTTTGGTATGAGCCCTGGTCAGCTTGAACAAGAAACCGATGCTGGGTGAAGTTGTCAGACATGGGCAGGAGTTTGCGTCTATTCTTCTGTAGCTTCTGCTGCTGTTGGTCTACCTTTTCAAGGAGATACTGGAGCCACAGTTGCTATTTTCCATATTTCAAGGACTAGGCATAAGGACTGTCATATGCTTGGATGCTCTCAATACCATACGCCTGGAAAGGACCTGCAAGTCTATGCCAGCTTTCCTCCATTAATTTGAGGGGTCAGACAATGCTGCTTATCRTCTGTGCTTGAGCAGGGTGGTGTCAGCAGGCTGAGGCACAGAGGGACAAAAGACATGAAAGGCAGTTTTTGGGTGCCTCACGGGACCCCAAGGTGTGTCTCTGAACCGGTGGTGTAAATGCACCTTCCATGTTCTGCGATGCCCGTAGGCAGAGCTTGGCCACAAGCTCTGGGGCAGATATATAGGTTGTGCAATCCTTCGTGAGAGGATGCAGAGATGATAAGTTCATCCCTGCTGTCTTACAGCACAGCCTTCTGGACCTCTGCGATATTGCCAGAGTCAAGGAGAAAGCAATCTCTGCCTCGACAAATCTGTGGCAGATTTTCCAGTGTGCCTCTCAGGTAGAAAAGAGGGGAAAGCCTCCTTCTGCCTGAAGTTTCTGGTGCCCAGCAGGATTAGACCCTGGGACCTTTTGGCAATGGACTATCAAGAAGAGGAAGGCTGGAAGATCACCATCATTTCCTTTGGTGAGTCTTTCCATGCTCAGCCATGGATGGATTTTGATCTTCACAATGTCAGAAGCCGGTGCAATGATTTCAGCAGAGTTTCTTCTGATTTACATCTCTCAGCACAGTGAGGAGCAGAATATAGTCTTAAACTGTAGAAGACATTGCTCTGGTTACATTTGCCATTTTAGCTTGAATATATTTGCTCCTGATACCTCTCCAAATGCAGAGGTTTTTATAGACCTCGAGGCTAACCTAGTTGTGGTTAAAGCTTTCTTCGCTGCCCGCCCTGGGCTCACTGCAGTTTCTGCACCTCCAAGAGCATGAAGCAGTAGCTTAGGTCTTGTGAGTGATGACTCTGTCAACACTCAGGTGTCATAGTTGGAAAAAAAGGGACTTGCTGGGGTAACAATTCTGCAAAGCAAAGCCATCTGATGAGAGATGCTCCAGAGAGAAACTGAATTAATTAAATTGTTAATGAATTGAGTATGGAAAGGATTTCAGCCTCCCAACAAAAGCCAAAGCCCATGGAGGCTTGCATCAATGAGCACCCAACTCATAAAAGCTGAGGGATGTGTGAGCAATCCCACTGGGGTGTTTCCCAGAGGTTTCTCCATGAGAAAGCTCTCAGCAGCTGAAGTCCCCGCTGTCACAGTTGCACAGGCATTGCCATCAATCAGGTCAGGCCACAGGCTCTTCCAAGGGCTGCACATTTTGGTTCACAGCTCATAACTGAGGAGAAAAATGGTTTACAGAATCATTGCTTACAATTAAACACCACAGTCAGCAGCATCTTGCCACCGGCCTGGCTCAAGACCCTGCTCACCGTCCCTTGCCTGTCTCTGGATACTGTTTTTCCTTCTTCTCTGCAACCCCTTTCCATGCCTTCTCTTTACTTCTCTTTGCCTTCTCTTTCCCTGCCTTCCCTGCTGTTCAGGGAGAGCATGTGAGYCTGGGCACTATCTGTGGGCGTCCTCCCATTTTGCCCCAGCATCCATAATTGCAAAAGCAGGGATGTTGCAGGGGACATCCTTGCCCATCCTTTCAATACCCATGTAAGAATGGACCTGCTGTCCGTGAATTTGCCTAACCCTTTTCAGGCCTGCTGGTGTTTTCTATCTCCGCAGTCTCCTGTGCCAGCAACATCCAGAAATTCACTGCCCATGCTGAGCAATTTTATTTTTATTATAGCCTTTACTATCTTGCTATGGACAGAAGAGTGTACTGAGCTACAGCATACCACCCCTCAGTGCCCTCCTACTCCTTTCTCATCAAGGACTCCCCCAATGGCTTCCTGCTTGCCATGCATTTACTGACATTTCTACTATCAGTTCAGGTGTCTGTTGCAAAGGCATCTTCCCTTTCCTTTTTAGCCCTCTTCCCTACCTGGATCTGGCCTGCTACATTTTATGGGAGTTGCCGTTCTCCTCTGTCAGCTGGTTGTTCACCACTGAGCTCTTCCCTTCGAGAGCCTCTCTTGACTTGCCCTTCATGCCCTGCAGGGATTTTTCTTAGACCTCTTTGTTTTCTTTCCCAGTCAAAGCAAATATTTTACTGAGGTTTCTAGCACAGCCTTTTTAACATCTTTCAGGCTGCCTGCAGGCTTCTTGCTCCTCTAGACTGCGCCTTTTGGTGCTTTTCTTTCCTCATTTTTGCTTTTTTGAGATTAAATATTTACATGTTGAATGCATTTGGTCCCACGACACGGTTAAGCCTGATTGTACTGTGGTCACTTTTACAGAGCAGGTCTCTCACAAACAACTTTTGAATTGGGTCCTTTGCACCACTCACAACCAAATCCAGGAGAGCAACTCTTCTTGTGGGTGCCAGGACTAGTTGTTCTAAGAATCACCCTTTTACTGCAACAAAAATTTGATCTCTGCATCTCCTAACATCATCCACAATCACCCCTCACAACTGCTCTGCTGCATCACCTTGAGCAGGGGAATGATCTGCAAAAGATGTGACCTGCTATCTGGGTCCATCAGGGAGGGACTATTGCTTAAACCCTTCCCTAAGGTGTTGAGAAATATTTGCAGCTAGGGTGTGTAGCAAAACACAGGTTGAAACAGGTGCACACAGGTGGCTCAACACGTGAGGGCCAGCTGGGTCCATGTGATAWCATCTGTAGGCAAGCCAAGATTCCCTTTGCCTTCGCTACCTCCTCTCCTATCCACGGAAGCAATGCTAATCGGGGCACGTAGTTGTGGAGGTGGTTTTGATGCTCCTCATTGTTCCTGTCCACTGGATGAGTAAAGTATGGGCTKTCCAGCTCTCCAGTCTTGTTGGGCTTCACTGAGCCTCAGATTGTGAACCCCCTTCAGACGATGAGGGCATTTCCAGCTCAGTATAGCCCTGACTCTTACATTATCCATCTTTCCCATGGAGTGAATCTTCCTGAGTTCTGTGAAGAAGAGATTTTTCCATGCCTGCACCACGACAGCCATGACATGGCTATTCAGATTTCTGGAAAGTGGTGGCCAGCAACCATGTTCTACACCAAAGGATCAATTGTCCCCAGTTGTCGGTCTCAACTAAGAATGATTTTGCATGCTCTTTTGTTAATGATGCCTGCATTTATTTTCAAAGGGGATAAACAATTTAGGACGTCAGAGCACACCTCCCAAGATATTTCTCCTCCTCCTGGCTGTGGGTGACCAGGAGGCAATGACCTTGCTGACAATTCCCCATTCTGCACCCCAGTTTCTTCATCAGTGCAACATGAGTAGCAATTCTTGCGTACTCTGTAAAGCACTTGATTTCCTAATTGCAATGATTATACAACCATTGAGGAGTTTCACTTATTATTCCCGAAAGCCAGCCCCGTGACAGAGTCACTGCAACTTTTTGGCATACCACCAAATATCTGCTTTTTGCTATTATTATTTCTTATTCCTGAACCAAAAGGGTTAAACTTAATCCTGGGTGGAAGAGCGTGGCTTAATTACAACAGCAGGTACCTTCTGCTTGCTTGGTTACCTCCTACGGGTGGTGCAAGCCTCAGTTCACGAGTACAAAGGACTTTCAAATTGCTAGATGGAAGGAATGATTAAGGTTTGAATAGCACCTTTGGGCTTGGAGAGCTTGATTATTATTAATGATTTTTTTCTTTGGCGGTGGCAAGGTGCTATGCAATAATGTCAGCTGCAGTGCTTCTGCAAGACGAGCTGTGCCTGGAGAAGCTGCTACACCAAAGGCAGCACAGATGTCTGATGAGATTTTTTAAGCCATCTTTCTGGGCTGAACAAATCTGAGCTCCCTGACTGTGCAGTTAATCAAACCTCCTCTTGACTGGGGCTCTGGTAGGAGATGACCTAGAGAACCTTTTCCCAGGTTTTGGAGATGCCTGCAGATGAGATGTGGCTGGATATAAGATCCAAGGACCTAGGCCCTACATGTCAGAAACAGGAGGGATCAAAACACTCCTCACCAATGAAGCGTTTAAAGCGCTTTGTGTTATTACTCATGCTTTATTAGATATTTATGCAACTCAAATAGTTTGTGAACCACAGTCTCTTTGGACACAGCGAATATATATGTGTTAGAGGAGTGAAAAAGAGCGCAGATCGCTTCAATACTGGAAGGCTGAGATATTTTGCAGAGCCTGCAAGAGAGCAGAAGAACATCCCTGAAGACTTCAGTTTCCAGCCCTTGCTTTATCACGATAGAGGTCAAATGAGAGTTGACCAGACCTCCCCTCCAAAACAGGGTCTGAATCAGCCAGATGTCCTCTGAGAAGCTGGACCGATGACCGAGCCAGGACAGCACCTTCTGAGGATACAGGATGGGAAAGGTAGAAGATACAAGACCTTCTCTTGAGACGATTATAAGGGGATATGGGAAATAAATAGTCTTACAGAAGAGAAAAGGGGTCCCACAGTAAAGATGGGAAAATGAGGGTTATATTTCACATTTACCCATCTCTTCAGGAAAGACAGCCATCCTGCATGGAGAAGGTGGGCAAGTTAACAGACATTAACCAAGATATTTCTAAATATTACATTGGCAGGAGCAACTCAGTGCCCCAGGGGAGAGAGAAGGTCTGGCCAGAGGAGCTGGGACCTCACCATGCAGGACCTGACTGGTGAGGATGAAGGCAGAGAGACAAATCACAGGCAGGGACAAGGTGGGAGAGACGCGGGGAGAGAAAGCAGTGGTGTCCCTGCCCCGCACCCCTTTGGCATGTGGTGGGTGGAAAGGGCAATGCAGAAGTCCAAAAGCTGGAGGAAGGTCCCAGGGGGCTGTACTGTCAGATCTGAACCTTGCCTTGCACCAGCCCTCCACACCTCACCCCTCCATGGGCTCGATCAAGGTGAAGCAGCAGGGCCATAACAGGGAGCCAACTTCTTCAGTGGTTGGAAATGAGCCTTGTGCTCTCCCCTTGGGACACCACGGTGGCAACCGAGGCCATCAGGGCTCCATGGGTGTCTACCACAGGAGAGCATATGGGATGGGTGAGGTCTGCTGTGGTATCTCAGCATCACATGGGACACATCACACTCTCCCCCAACATGAGGAGGAAATCTGATTCCCACCACAAACCATCCTTGGCAGGGAGAGGAGAGGAACTGCCCAGTTTCGGGCTACCAGTTCAACCCTGCCTTGGTGACAGTGGAGGGACAGGGTCCAGTGGATGAGGAGGTGCCACACAGTGATTTCCCAGGTGTGGATACACGGGTGAACAGCAGACACATGGCCACATGCAAAAGTAACTTCCACCTGCTCTGAGGAAAGAGAACCAAAACCAACACATACCCATGTAAAGAAAGACAGAACCACGCTACTGCTGCCACTGGTACTGATGCTACTGATGCTACCAGTCCCTGTGTGGACTGCGGAGGGTCACCATAAGGGTCTGCAGCACTTTGCCAGTCCATTGTAGCAGGTACCGGTGGCTCTCATAAACAAGGGACACAGCAGGAATGAACACTTGCCCTTCACCTTCCGACACGTCACAGTGTCTGACACTGTAATGGAGAAAAAGAGCCGGTAAGCATCTTTCTTTGGATTCGCATGCATGAAGAAAGTCTGTCCCCATGTTTGCAACAGCTCGGTCTGCAGATAGCACAAGTAGCATCTCGGGGAGATCATCAACCTGCTGTTGAGTTTTGCTGCAATGTCTGAAAGCATTCATGAGTTCTGTAAACCGCGATGCTCTCTCCCCTTAGCGCTGAAATGGCTAACTGGAGTTTGCTTACTCAATGCTAGGCAGGCAGGTTCAACACCCAAGTATCACATCAGCTGCACATGTATCACGGGTTTGTTCCTCGTTTATGGAATCGCTCCCTGTTTCCCAAACACAAAAATGCACGTTGGCTGTATTTATGCTTACCTGCAGCGGTCTGGGACACCACGAGAAGAAGCAGCAGCAGGAGAAGTATCTTCATGGCTTTGGTTGACATGGTGGAGTGTTACCACAAAGCTGCTGAGACCAAGAGACGCTGCAAAAGGAAGGAATGAACCTGTATTTATAAGGCTTTGATGAATGGGATCTGCAGGGATTTAGCAATTGTATTTGGATCCAAATAATATATTTAAAGGATGCACGTTGTAACCTCTAATTACAAACTCTTACGTGGATACATACCATGACATGTCCCCACCCTGAAAGACATTATCCTCTTAACACCAACCCCTGCTGGCTCCCGTGTCCTGATCCAAAGCACCATCTCCTCCATGAATAGCACAGACGACAGATATTTCAGCAACCATTTAGCCAGAGCAATGACCACATGCACAAGGCCCAATTCACTTCAAAGTATTTGCACACTCAGATCTTGATAAGATGCACCTTTGCCTCCAGAAATTCAGATTTTACACAGAAAGGAATATTCGTTCCCATTTTAGACCCCAAAAAAGATTGCCCGAAGCCACATAGAGACTGAATCCACAATCAGTCCCACCAAGATGTTACACCTCTCTGTCTGCAGCTCCAGCAGCACAGCTAAGAGGTTTCTGCAACTCCTTGTGCTCCCACTTCAAGAAGGGGTTAAAATATGTGGAGGTGCAGCAGAGACTCCCAAAAAATCACTTGAAGCTTGGAGAAACAGCTTTGCATGGAGGAGCTGGAGGACCTTCATTTGCTAAGCTCTCTAAATAAAATATGGAGAGGTGACTTCACCCCCCTCTGGATGTAGCTTCGTTGGAGACCTGAGGGGTTTTTTAGCAAGAGAGGCTCCCGGGCACTGAAATCCAGGAGAGGAAAGTGCAGCCAAACCAATGGCTGGAAGGCAGCCAGAGCAACTGGGAGTTGGCAAACTGGGTGGCTAGTTCTGGGAATATCTCCTGGAAGGCTTTCTGGCTTTCTCCTTCTCTGGTTAGCATTGTTTTGGGGTGGTAATGGCACGTCTCGTGTGGCATGGGAATTTATTCCTGGCTTGGAACAAAGCCTTTGGGCAGGAGGAGGGACCGATTTTGTCATCAGTCACTTTGAGACTGAGAAAAGACAGCTGAGGTGTCTCGGGGTGGCTCCTTCCTGGGAATGATGACGATGGAGGGCAGGGGGAATGAGACGATGAGGTTCACACATCTTCTGTGGGTGACAAGAAGGATCACGCCACATTGCACCTGCACGAACCCTTGCAACTTCCTCACTGCTGGATTTGCAAGCAAAGACGGTTCTTCAACAGCCCGCCCTCAGCTTTGGAAGAGGCTTTGGTGCCCATTAGAGGCTTAGTTGTGCTTTGCATGCAGAAAGTTGGGTTTTCTAGGAATGGGCCATTTGGCAGCCATGGTATTTGTTGCACTATAAACTGTGGAGGACAAGGCTCGGAGACAACCAAGACTGAGCTTCACTTGGCTCCAGAGCCCTCTTTAAAACCCCTAGCTTTATTAAAATGCTTCGCTGGAGCTGGGCCCAACAGCTCAACGCTATTAGTTAATGAAACACTTTGCTGAATACAGACATGGCAGCGGGACAAGAGGAAAAGTAGGCTATCCCTTCCACCCGTGACTTTTTTAACCCACTGGCCACCAAATCCAAACACTGGAGTTGAGGCTGCAAAAGATGGAAAGTTCTTACATGCTCAGTAAAAAGCAGTGCTGGAGACCAAGGAGAGACCCTGGTGGTGCTCCCTCGAGGAGGGACAATCAGACAATGACATCTCTGAGCAGTTTGGCTCCTCAGCCAGCAGCACATCCACGGCCCTGAGCGCACACAGGATATTTAGTTCATTGCTCACATGCAAATATCAAAGAGGGGAGTTACAGAGCATGGCAGGGACAGGCATAATGTACTGGGGACCTATAGAGAACCCTGGAAACTGAGCTTTTGTATTTCAAAAAGTCCCAGCTCCAGGATTCAGCTGAATGGGTGAGAAATTTTCCTCCTGTTAAGCAACAGAGTCCAGGCTCAGTTCCCAGGGCTGCAAAGAAACTCGCTAAAATTTCAAAAAAMCAATAGTAAATGCGTGAAAGCCCCCAAACACACGTACATCCCGGCAGCCCAGCTGGTGCACAAACCTTTGGGAGCTTCCTGCATGATTTTGCAAAAGCAATGACAAAACCTTAGATGATACTTGGACTTAATTATAACAGCCCGTCGTGGCCTTTCCTGAGGATTTATTTCCTAGAAAGCACGTGCTTCTCAGAGAATGGAGTCTGCAGGGCTGGAGATCACGAAAAAAAGCAGATAGGACAYGTCTCTGCACACACAAGGGCACCTGCAACCACCAACGGTTGGGATCACATTTCACAACGGTTTCATTTCTTGGGGGGGGGCGAAAAACAACTGAATTAATTTGTGGCTCCCTGCACATCATGTCCCGGTTGCCACTTAGTGCTCATCCCTGCGGTGGATGCACATCACTTGGGCATCGATCGCACAAGGGGACATCTGGGTGGGCTTGTGCAAATGTGCAACAACCCCGGGGGACATCAGGGGGGCTTGCGCAAGCGCAGGAGAACCCAGGGACATCAGGACGGACCAGCGCAAGTGCACCAGAAACTGGGGAACATCGGAGTGGGCTTGCGCAAGGAGACAACGACTTGGGGGATATTGGGACGGGCTTCTGCAAATGGACAATAATCCGAGGGGTCTCGGGCTGGTGCAACCACCGCCGGTGTACGCTGCCGCAAAACTCCGAGGAGCCCGCGTGACGCAAGCAACGTGACGTAACATTGCCCGGCGGCGGGGCGGGGGGAGGCACTTGGGGAGGTGCCCGCTGGGGCCGGGCCGGGGCGGGCGGGGAGGGACCGGCGCCGGCGGGTCCTTCCTCCTCCTCCTCCCCCTTCTCCTCCTCCTCCTCCTGCGCCGTGGTGCAGCCGCCGCGGAAGGGGCGCGCAGGATGCGCGGGGGCTTCCCGCGGCTCTGCTTGGCGCTGCTGGCGGCGGAGCGCGGAGCGCGTGAGTGAGCGCGCAGGATGCGCGGGGGGGGTGGAGGGGGGCGCTGCGCGGGGCTGCGCACACGCGGCGGGGGGGCGGGGTGCAGCGCGGGGCCAGCTGGCAGCCGCCCCTCTGCAGCCGCCCTGGGGTCCTGGGTCCCCCCCTCCCCCGGCCCCGGGGTTGGGGGGGGGGGGGGGGGGCGGCCGCCCCTGCGCTCCCGCGGAGGGGAAGGTGCGCGGTTCTGCCCCCGGGACTCGTGGACGGCAGCGCCCCGGGCGCGGGCTTTCTGCACCCGTGCAGACCCCAGCCATTTTCTTTTTCTTGTAATTTGAAAAATTGAATAATTTTTTTTATTATTTTAATTTTTTTTGTATTTTTTTGGAGCATGAGCGCTTTTTATCAGAGCCCTTCTTTGGGCCGGRCCCCTCGGTGGTGATGGCTGTGCCACAGCTGACAAGCCACCGGGAGCCGGCAGCTGGAGATAAGACGGGGACAAGGGCTGCAAACCCCCCTCGGCAGCTGGGAGTTGAATTTGGGGTGGGTTGTGGGTAGCACCTTTCCATTGCTGGGCGTGCATGGCTGTGGCATCCCTCAGCAGTGCGTCTCTGCCGTTCTCCAGGGCTCTGCACCATCATCCACTACCTTGTCCGTGGGCAGCTGGGCTGGTTTGGGCTGACCGTCGCCTGCATAGTGCCCGGCTACGCTGCTCAGCTCCTCAGCATCCTCTGGTTCAGGGCGGACGGCCACCCGCCCGGCTGCTGGCTCCTGGTGCTCCACCTCCTGCAGCTGGGCCTCTGGAAGCGGTGAGAGATGCTCCCCGTGGTCCATCCAGCCCCCCCAACCCGAGTGCAGTCCCAAACCTGCCAAAACCAGGGCGGACATCGCATCACGGTGACTCTTGCAGGTACTGGGATGTTTTGCGGATGGCGGCAAAGACGGGCGGCAGTGCCTGTGCCGGGGAGGTCCTAACGCAGCACGGGGACGTGTGTGTGCTGCGGCTCCTGGAAGCCCTGCTGCAGACCCTGCCTCACCTCCTGCTGCAGGCCTACGTCRTCGTGGCAGTCGACCCAGCGGGCTTCATCCCCGGTGAGCGGAGAGTTCCCAGGAGTATGCTGCAGGTTGCAGAGGGTTGATGCATTTGGGTGAGACACGCGTGTGCCCACCTCGCAGGGTGCAGGGCAGGCTCTGGATGGAGGAGCACACTGCAAAGGGGCTGGAAAACCTCAATGCAAAGCAGCAGGGACAAATGTGGCTTAAAGATCTGCTGTGGTTGAACATGGAGGGGTCTCTGAGCTATCCACAGCTTTTCCTGGCCGGTATGGTCATTCCCTGCAGTGTATAGGGGACCTCCACGGCAGGCAGTGCCTGGGTTGGGTTTGAACCCAACACACGTTCCTACTGATGGTCCAGCCCTAATCGCAGTGCAGTCCTGAGCATTTAGGGTTTTGGGGCTGCTTCGTAGAAAAGGTGAACTTTCAGCTGTGTTTTGCAAAGGGAGAAGCTGGAACGTGGAGTCACAGCGAGCGCAAGGTCACGCTCAAGTCAGTGTCAGTCTCTGGTCCGATCGCAGCAACCGGAGACGGACCTGCCCTGCTGCTTCAGTGCTCTGCCCGTGGCAGAGAGCGGTCAGAGGATTTAAGCAGGGAGATGCCAAGCGTGCAAAGGAGACCAGATTCAGCAGGAATTGGTTAAAATACTCCAATTGGCAGGACAGCAGGGTGTCTGGCTTGTATCGGGGTGCCGTGYTACCAACAGCTCCTTAACATTGAGATATGGTCCTACAATGCAGTTGGGCATCCTTCAGAGCGCCTGACTGCCCCTGTCCCTGTGCAGGTGTCAGTGCGGGGCTGTCCCTGCTCTCCCTCGCCTGGGCTTTGGTCTCCTATAGCCACTTCGCCTGCCTGCTGAAACCCGGTCACCTCTGCCCACCAGCCACGGCCATCCTCTGCCTGCTGCTCTGGAGGACAGGGATGTTGGGGACCAGGGTCCTGGCCCTGGTGCTCTTTGCCAGGCTGTATTCCTTTTGGGTTTTTGCTGTGGCAGGTAAGATCTGTGATCATCTTCCCCATGTCCCATCCTGCTGTCAGCCACAGGGATGCTCCTGGTACTGGAGCGCTTTACAACCTCCCCCAGAAACGGCTTTGCCCTTTCAGTCCTTTCCCCTTGCAGGTGTCCACTGGTTGCTTATGTCCTTCTGGCTGGTGGCCCAGCAGACGGACATCGTGACCCAGCCCTGCCACTGGAGGCTGTTCAATTGCCTGGTGGGAGCCGTGTACATCTTCTGCTACGTTAATGTCCAGCCCGGTCCCTCCAAGCACAGGGTGGCCATGTTTTATGCAGTAAGTACCCAGGATATTCGGTATTCCACATGGATGCAGCTGCTGGGGAGAAGCAATAGCTTCAGACTCTCCTTTCTCATCTCTCACATCACCACTTGATAAAAATCCAGCATTTCCCACATCCTGACAAAGCCACATGGTCACTGAGGTGGATGCATCTTCTGCGCTGGCTTTGTTTTCTTAGCAGCAGCCGTACAATGTCTTAATAACACCAGAGCGGCTGTGCTGCTCTGCAGTTCTTCATGGTAAAAAAAGGTCGAGACCTTGCAGAAAGTTCAGTTCAGCAACCCTTACGTTTTAAGTGATAAGGTAGGTGCAAAATAAATCAGCAAAATCTAGAAACTGGGTGTTTTCTGTCATCGGAAGCATGTCTAAAGCCATCAGAAGGATAAAAGTGACAATTCTCTTCCCTCTGCTCTGCAGATAATGCTGATGGAAAACACCCTCCTGCTGCTGCTGGCCACCCGGTTCCTGCAGGCAGAGCTGAGGAACAGCCTGTACGTAACCGGGGCCGTCATGTCAGGGTCTGTAATAGGTAAGATCTGCTGGTTTTTAGAGCCTGGATTGCATGTTTGGAGAGTAAATGAGCATCATCAGTTATTTTAGCTGCATCATAGACTATCTGCTTTATTTCTTCCTTAAGCGTCTGAATGTATTTGATAATATGTAAATCCACCTTGGGTTTCATTTCTTCATCATTTCTTAAAAGCCCATCCCTGAAGAGGGAGGCTTGCAGAAATGATCAAGATGTCACCATATGGCTCAGGTACCACTGCCAAATACAATGGATGCAATTTTGAAGCACATCTGTTGGTGCTTTCTGTGATCTCGGTGCTTGGTGATCAGCGCAGGCAGTGGTAGAACACAGGGGATCGCTGCAAGGAAACGTTTTTATTTGAGCGTATACTGATGATTTATGAAGGTGGCTTGGGATTGATCAGCCATCACTGGCTATGTTTTGGAAATACGCTGGTGTGGGACCATGCAGAACTACAGCAGCTTTCTCCCCCCGTTTTCTTTCAAAGACCAGCGCTGCTTCTGTAAATGGAAAAGCTTTTTCTGTTCATGGGGAGGATTTTTTGGTATGTGATGGAGAAGGTACTCCCTACCTTGCCCATACCCTCCCTTACTCCATACCCTGCCCATAAAGCAGGCAGCAGCTATGGCCAGCTGGTGCATTTAATTCCCTAAAGCTTTAATGCACAACTCAGCTGAAGGAGGGGAGAGGTTGTATGATGCTTGCAAACAACCCATCAGCACCTCTATTTGCCAGATAATTTAGGATAGAAGTAGAAAGGTGTCTTAAAAACCTGCTGGTGTCTCATTTCATGGCTAGAGGACGAGGATGCTGYGAGATGGGAAGGATTCCTGCATCACACACCTCCTCCCTGCCCTCTGCCCTGTCTGCTGGTGCTCAGCGGCTGCCTCTGCAAATCAATCCAGATTAAATTYGGTCTTGAGAGAGTGCTCAGCACTCCCTTTCCCGAAAGCTGCTCAAGTGGGATTCTTGCATCCCTAAAAATGCTCGGACACCTGATGCCCAGCAGCATCTCTGCAAAGGGCCTGTTGATCTGGAGGTGGCAGCGAGATCTGGTCTCTCCTCCACACCTCACCAAAACGCTGCTGGGACTCATCCCTTGACACCTTTCTGCCCCTTTTTCAGGTGCCGCAGCTCTGGTGGTTTATTACAGCCTGCTCCATCCCAAGTCCACAGAGATCTGGCAGGGCTTTCTGGAGACAACCTGCAGTGCTGCAGCTGCTGGTGATGACCAGGTTGCTGGAGACAGCTCCCAAGCAGGGCAGAGTTTGGAAATTTCAGGAGATGGAGAGTCCTTGGCAAGGGAAGGGACCACAGCAAATCCCAAAAATGGGAACAGCTCATYGCTCCTGCAATTCAGAGGGTGTTTGGAGGACAGCTGGACAAACCATCACCACTGGCTGCTGGTAAAACTGGCCTTGAAGACAGGAGATATGTCCATGATCAACACAGCATTTGGAGATGGTGGCGTGGGAGAGGTTTACCCCGGAGGATGGATGATGGGGAAACCCACCGGTGTTGAGCTTGGGGCAAACCTTTCCCTCCCCACAAGGGAAATTGGTCCTCGGGGTGTTGAATCTGCTCTGACTGATGAGAAATTGCTGGCGGCGGGGAATGGAGGAGGCGGCAAACCCAGCASCGACGCTGTGAGAACAGGACGGGAGGACAGAGCAGGGCAGGAGCCTGGTTTTCACCCGGCCTTATCCTTTCCCAGCAGCTTCTCCCCGGATCCGGCCGAGGGCTCCTCTATGTATTTCAGCGTRAGCGCAGGTGGCATCACCTCGCCCGGCACAGGGACAGCCACAGCTACGTGCATGGCCCTGGTGCAAAGGGATGGCGAAGCCCAGCCTCCTCCAGGCTGCCTGGGAGGAGGAGGAGGAGGGGRTTTATCTCTTGAGATGTCAAGCATCAGCCCAATCCTGGGTGCTTGTGGCCACAAGCATCTGCAGAGCAGCTCTTCCCTCGGCAGCACAGGCGGCTGTGGGGTGGCGGGTCCCCCCAAAGAGGGCTCGGAGCCTGTAGGTGCCCTCATGGGGTGGCATCACCTTTGGGACACCCACCCTTGTGGCACACAGGGGACTGACATGAGGAGCAAGCTGAGGCCACCGTGCTTCACCTCCACCCCCAAGGCCGACCCTAGATGCCCACAGCAAGGACTGGGGGAACTGGGAGAGGGGACAGACCTGTCTGGGTTGCTGGAGTGACCCTGTTAATTGCTGTAGCGTCACCTTGGGTCAGCACTGGGGTGACTGCCTCGTCGATAGGGTACGGCAGGAGGTGGTGGGATGTTAATGCTGGCCGTGAAGACTGTCCCCATGGTGCCCCTGCCACCGGGCAGATGTGGTCCTCCATCGTTAGGACATCACCTTCCCTCCTGGTGCATCTTCTATTTGCAGTGTTGGAGAGCTTCAAAGGTCTTAAAAAACCTTAAAAGTCCAGGTTTAGGTATTTATTAAACTTACGTATCTAACAGTCCTGCTAGGCAGCTGGAGCATGCTGCCTTTGATATATTTGTGACGATGTCTTGAAGCGTATCCTTTAACAAGTGCCTATACGAGCTGCTGGCCTGTCCCAGCGTGGAGGTCTGGCTGCTGTCTCCAGGGGCTGCAATGCTGGCCAGAGCAGGAGTCATAGAATCATAGAATCATTAAGGTTGGAAAAGACCTCTAAGATCATCAAGTCCAACCATCAACCCAACACCACCATGCCCACTAAACCATGTCCCTAAGCRCCTCATCTACACGTCTTTTAAATACTTGCAGGGATGGTGACTCCACCACTTCCCTGGGCAGCCTGTTCCAATGYTTAACCACTCTTTCAGTAAAGAAATTTTTCCTAATGTCCAATCTAAACCTCCCCTGGCGCAACTTGAGGCCATTTCCTCTCGTCCTATCGCTAGTTGYTTGGCAGAAGAGACCRACMCCCACCTCGCTGCAACCTCCTTTCAGGGAGTTGTAGAGGGCGATAAGGTCTCCCCTCAGCCTCCTCTTCTCCAGACTAAACAGTCCCAGTTCYCTCAGCCGCTCCTCGTAAGACTTGTTCTCCAGACCCTTCACCAGCTTCGTTGCCCTCCTCTGGACACGCTCCAGCACCTCAATGTCCTTCTTGTAGTGAGGGGCCCAAAACTGAACACAGTATTTGAGGTGCGGCCTCACCAGTGCCGAGTACAGGGGCACGATCACCTCCCTACTCCTGCTGGCCACACTATTTCTGATACAGGCCAGGATGCTGTTGGCCTTCTTGGCCACCTGGGCACACTGCYGGCTCATRTTCAGCCGGCTATCAGGACAAATAAGTCTGTCTTCTCAGGACAAATAAGTGCCTAAACCAGAAAAATAATGAGTTTTACTCTCAGATGCCCTTCCTTCTGGGCAGAATAAGCCTTAAAGGAAGGCTCAGCGGTGCTTGATCTATTTTTCCCCCACCAGGTTCATCTTGAGAGCTTTACCAACTCCATTTGCTGGGGTCACATAGGAGCCCAGACCCTCTTCCTACTGCAAACCACAACCTCAGGACCCTGAATTACAGACAAAAGCATGTCCTGCTTGCTTGCCTACTGTCCCTCTTCCTCAGATGACCTTTTCTGTCCAGCCTCTTCCTTGCCCTCTTCCACCCAGCTGCAGATAATGCAGATCTGGCTGGATGCTCCCTCCTAAATTTAGCCTCAAGCCAAATCTCAAAACAGATCTAGATACTCCTGCCACTGTAAAATCCCCATTGCAGGCAGGGTTTATTTATATCGGGAACTAAAAGCCTAAATACCGTGGTCTTAGAAATAGCTAATGCTTCCAGCCAGGCTGGCTGGACGTGGGTTTGTGCCCAGAACATGGCTTGACATGTTGATTGAGGTCTGGTCAGCTGGGTTCACCAGCGAGCTCGTGGGTGCCAGCTGGTGCACATCTGGCCACATCTTCTAGCTGTTGTCCTGCTGCGGGCAGCATTCTGGTGGTGCCACAGGGTAGGAAAGGCATCAGGAAGGACAGGCATGCGATGAATTATTAAAAAAAGCTTCCATGTAGCATTTACTGGAAGCTGAGGATTGACCCAGCCAGATGTTTCTTCAAGCTGATCTGGGCACTGAAAACCCAGTTGGTGCCGGTTTCAGAGTGAAGCCATTTTCCAATGTGGTGAAAGTTCCATGTCTCCGTTCGGACCCCAGCACTGCCGTGCTGTGGCTGTGCTCTGCAGGGAGGAAGCAGTTGCAGCGGCTTTTCCAGAGTCTTCCTCACTATGTGCATCACACAGAAGGCAGCAGAGCTGCCGTGGCATTATGGAAATTTTTATCATGTAGTTTGTTTTTCTACCTTTGATAATATATAATGATGCTTTAAAAAACAAACCAGCCTTTGCCGTGTCTGTGTCTCGTGTTGGGGGTGCACATAAGCGTGGAGAGGTCGTCTCTGGACCGTGCTGTAGGGGATGTTGGACCTTGATCTCCTGCTGCTTTGCAAGCGAACCGCTGTGCAGCTTCCTGGCTGGATGTGACCTCGCCTCCTCCCCTCTCTTTTGCAACTCCATTTTCCTGTTTTCTTAGATTTTCTACCCATTCCGGTTCTACCCGCCCCCAATCAAGCTGTTTGTTTAATTGAGCAGGGTTTTTCCCTTTCTCCAGCTGGAGGGCGTTCAAAGATAGGACACAGATATGAATGGGCACGGGACTCCACATCTCCTCCTTTCTCTCTTCCCCACGCTTTTCTCCTGCAGCCCCAGGATGAGTTGCCTGTCGGGATTTTGAAGAAGGGTCTGCATCCAGCATCTTTCTAGCTGGGGCCACCTCAGTCCGCAGGACCTGGGCACTTTGCTGTGGCATGCAGATAGCAGTGGGTTGGGTGAGTTTGGTTGCTGCGGGCACGTAGCAGCTCAGGAGGAGCAGAGATGGCAAGCTGGGACATTGGCAGCCCTTTGGGGTAGGGATGCAGACCTTTACTGGCCAAATTTCTGTGCCAGGCAGCGGATGCTGGGAGGAAGGATTGGTTATGTCTTCCCTGTCCCATTCCCTCTTGCCAGAGTGGGAACCCGGGTTCACTGGGGGGGTGGCTGGTGGCGGCTGGCCCTGTCCCCCACCCCCTGACCCAGAGCAGGGTGAGTGATGCTGAACCAGGCAGTGGTGCCTGCTCACCCTATCCCCAAACTAGGACCAAGCTAGGTCTAGGACAAGAAAGTCCTTTCCCTCCCTGAGCAGGATCATTCTCCTCCTAACCCAGAGCCTTCTCTTTAGGTTGGAGGGGTCCCATGAAAGGGGCTGTGTCCTATATAACTTGGACCGAGAGATCTGGTTTTAGCAACCTTGAGAAGAAACACTACCATGACCAGAATCATTGAAACTATATGCTAAATTAAGACTGGTAATATTTGGTGTGGATTTTGAGCATTTGCTGCAGATAGTAAGAGCATCCAACCCTAACATCTGAGGTCCGGCAGGTTGGAAAACAAGCCACCAATCCAAGGATCACAGTGCATGGCGTTGTGCTTAGTGGGAATCTCTCCCTGGATACTCTACTCAAGCCACACCAGTGTTGACCTTGGCTCTACACCCTACGGTTGCAATCCTATGTGCTGTAATCATTTGCATTGACTACAAAAATCAAATGCTTAGTAGGTCAAGTGATGACTATCCAAATTACGGGCTGCCCTCAAACCTGTGCTGGTTATCACAAGGCAAGATCAGGCAGGAAAAGCAAATGCATTGAGGGTTTGCTGTTCTGTCCTGGTCCAAGGCCATGAGACACAGAAGGATTTACACCATCCTTGTTGCAGTTGTGAGCAGTAAGTGTATTTCACTCGATAAATAGAGAGTTGCTGCTGTTAACAGCAGACCATAGGCTTTGTGCTAACTAAACTTGGGCTTACCAGGGACTGTCTTGAACAGCCATGGGTCTATTTTAGCTGTAACTGCAAAAATTGATAAGGGTCATGAAATGGTTGGGAGGGCTGTATCCTACAGCTTAATGCTAGCTCTGTGGTGGCATGGGCTAACTGTAGATGGTAAAGGTCCAACAGCACTGAGCAGCCATCGTGAAACTATCCCATGGACCAGTCAGAAAAGAAAATATGGCCAAACAGACAATTTTAAGAAAGTAGAGAAATACTTTTGGGCACAGGAGACAAGCGTGCCTGAAGACTTTCATTTCTCAGAGCACATCCATGATGCACAGAGGGCCTGGAGGTGCACCATGAGCTGACACCTCTGACCCTGGAGGAGGTGGTTTTGGAAATCCCAGATGGATCGAGGAGTGGCCAAGAGAGGGGGGACTCTGGGGACAGCACCGGAGGGGGCATGATGGCTGGGGTACAGATGGGGGTGTAGGTATGGGGGCCGCGTTCCCATAGCTTTGCTCCCTGATGATGGGAGATGGTCACTGGTAAGATCCCGCCGTGCTCCCCCTCACCTTCTCCTTGGGAGCAACGTGAAATGAGGTGAAATAACGAGGATTATCTGTCCTTAAAGACTTCCAGCCTGTGTGAGAGCCCTGTTGCACCCAGGGTCCAAGTCCTGCGTGCTGGGTACAATCCCAGCACTGAACCACAGGTCTCCACCTATAGAAATGACTTACATTTAGTTAAATCTAAAGCCCTCTTCGGAGTAGGAGGACTGTCCAGCTGCAAATCACAGCTCCAGATACCCCTTCCCATCCTTCCCATCTCTGCTGGAGCGGGGAACTCAAGATGCCCCAATGACCTGGTGCACATTCAGATTTTTCCCCAATGCTGCCAGAAGGAAGAAGTCACGCTGGGGAGGTGTTTGTCCCCATAGCTCCTTGTTCCTCAGCCACCAGAGGGAGATGCTGCTCAAGGCCACAAAAGCAGACGCCTTGTTCCAGACGCTGCGTGCCCATCCAGTGCCCGGGTTATGGGAAGAGAGGAATGTGCAGGACTGATGCTGCTGTGGCATCACAGATGGGAGCCGGTGGGAGTGAAATGGGGGGCTCTGGGATACTGGAGGCGGCCGATACGGTGCGCAGCAGGTGCCTGAAGGAATGTGGCCATGGTTGCAGGAGGCTCCTTCCACCTCCCCGGGCATCACCAGGGCATGGGGAAAGTTTGAGAGCCCCTGCCAGGGTCTCGCCAAGGTAGTATTCAGGGCTTGGGAAGGGTGATATCCATCTGCAAATATCCCATGGTGACTTCAGGTCCAAAGGTGGGTGTGCAGGGGGAGCTGCCACCGACCGCGTTGGAYGCGGCATGGGAACCTGCTGGTTTGGTAGAACCAGCTCCAGCTGTCGCCACCACAGTGCTGAGTCCTGATATTCAGGGGCGTACCCATGGAGCGGTGCACGTGCACCTGGGCAGGTGACATGGTCACTCCCCACTCTGGGCTGTCTTCACATCAATGCACAGAGCGCAGAGGTCCCACAAGGCCCAGGTCCTTGCGGAGCAATGTGGTCCTGGGCCAATCCAAACCCAGGGCGTGAAGCTGCACGAGAAACTGCAGCTGGGGAAAAGTGTGGCAGAGGGGTGACGAACCAACTGCTCAGGGGAACCGGCTGATGTTTCCTCCCTGTGTCCCAAATGCTTGAGGACACCCAACCAGACCCTCTGCTACTTCCTCAGCATTTCCCGTGAAGCTCTTTTCAGATGAGATACATTATCCTGAGGATCTGCCCAGCCTTGAGGGATGCTCATCACCAACATTTGGGCTTCAGCCACCCACGGAAGGTCTGGGGTGGGGGATGTCTCCATCCCACCACACTTGGCCAGATCATCCTGTGCTCTCGCCTACCCTGGAATGGAAGATTTTGGCTCATTTGCCTCCTATGAGCCTTTTTTGTTTGTTTTGTTTTTTAAGGAAACCCTTTCCAGCGCTTTAGAGAGGTGAAGGCTCGTGCCCCAGCCCGGGAGAGCTCAGTGCCACCGATGAGAGGAGCTCTCGTGGGCTGCAAAAGGGCAGCAAGGGAGCAGAGAGCAGGAATCGATGGTGAATTTTGACAATGCAGGGAGTGACCCGCGGGCTCCCGAGGAGAACTGGCTGTGCCGCTCACCGGTGATCTGGAAAAAGGAGCGAACAGGCAGGAACGGAGGCTACGTCCCTAATAAATTAAACAATACCTGGACGAGCACCTGGGCTTGGGGACGTGGCTGTCCAGCCCTCTGGCACCGTCCTCTTGGCTTGTCATGTTTAATGGGTCATTCTCGTCCCTCTTTCAAGGAGAAATAAAATAAAGTGGGTTGGAAAGGTACCGACAGGGCACAAGGGTTGGCAGCAGCCCGGCCCCAGCCCTGCTGGGATCTTGCCTTCCAGCAGCACCATTTTCCGCCTCCCTCTGCAGCCCCGTTTCTGAGTGCTGCCCGTGGGCGCCAGGTTTCGGGGTGGGTTTTGCTCGACGCATGGTGAAAAACATTCTCTCCAGCTCTGAGGTGATGTAACCCCCCCTGAACTAACCCAGGAAAGATTTACCTGAAAAAACATCTTTTCACTTCCAAAAATATTGAAACACAATACTTGGACATTACAGAAAATATAAGTATTTACCCTGAGGTTGTTGTTATTTGCTTGTTTTTTCCAAGTTGAAACTTCAGACATTTTTTTCCCCCCTAATTAAGCAGTTTTGGTTGGCCTCAAATCCCTTTTTGGGGTCTTTACTATTCCTGTAAATGGCAGGGCCCAGGCTGCATCTCAGTGCCCATCGCTCTAAGGCTAAACAATAACACGGAGGGGGGGGGTTTGCAGAGGGTAAACACGGCTAATCAGGACTTGCCTAATACGAACGACTGCTTAATGAGAACCCAGGGACTGTGCTTCCTGTGCTGGATTTGGCTGGAGGAAAACGCTTTGTGCTCTCAACACCGGGTTTGAGACGGCTCAGTTCCCTCAAACGCGCTGGAGCCGCGTTTCCTCCCTTCCGTGAATCCTCCCCAACGACCCCAGGACAGGATCTGTGGCTGCAAGGGATCCATGAGGATCCAGGGATGCTGGAGGAGCCGGGCCAGATCCTGCAAGCTAAAGGATCCGGTGCTTGTTTTGCTTGAAGGGAGATCTTTAAAACAAAAGCCCTGTCCGTGCCTTGTTTTTTCTAAGCAAAGCAGCCGAAGGGCCCTGCCCGCTCCCCTTAATGTCCTTCAGGCTCCCTGGGGAGCTTTGGGGGGGCTTTTTTAGGGACTGGCTTCAATAAATAACAGCGAATGTGCCACTGCTCTGCCCCGGAGACTCGGCTGAATCATCTCTCCCACCACACTGCGAAGCATCTGGTGGCCGCTACGCCCCAGCCCCAGCCAGGATGTGGGTTTGGGAAGGGGATGGGATGGGGAGGGCGCCCCATGCCTCTGGCCTCTCCCTGGTTATTGGGGAGGGCAGGAGATTTTGGGGTTCAGCGCTGGGGCTGTGGGCTTGGGCGGGGGGGTGCAGAGGCAGGTGGGCATCAGGGTGTGCATGGGGAGATGGGTGCAGGGCCATAGATGGGTGATGGGTGCAGTCGTGGCTGGGTGTGCGTAGAGAGGTGGGTGCAGGTGTGGGTGGGC
>JAYKAV010002999.1:37970-122538 GCA_035582835.1 Phoebastria nigripes
CTGCCTCTGCTCAGGGGGTATCTGGAGTGCTGCACCCCCGCGAGGTGACCCCATCCCGCTTGGGGAGGGGGCTATGGGGTGCAGGTCTGGGGGTGCCGACTGCCACCCCATTCATTCCCCATCTCTCTCCCACCAGCGGAGATGCATCCCCCCCCAAAATCTCCATAGGGACCCAGCCCAGCGCTGGTTTTTGGGGTGGTGCATCCTTCTGCCACCCCCAGCCCTGCCCGGGGTCCCCGACTGCAGAAGGGGGAACACAGGCGGTAGCGAACCCCCTTCTTCTGCAAACCCACCACCGCTGCTGGGGACAGTCCCTGCTCTGCACAGCTTCCCAAGCATGGAGGGGTACATCGGCCACCCCGCCACATGCAGGGAGAAGTCAAGCCCTCACTGATATTTCCAGCTATAAGTGGGGGTAGTATTTTTTTGCCTTTTTTTTTTTTTTCTTAACGTTAGCCCTTTTCCAGGTGTTTTCTCCGCAGCCCGCTGACCCCGCGCCGTGGGACGAACACCGGGGGCTCCTGGGCCTCGTGCAGACGCCAGCGGCTCCCCGGCCTTTCCCCAYCCCGGCCGTCCCGCTCCGCTGCGGGCTGTGAGAAGGCATCCCCGGCTCCTCCGTGGGAAACCTTCACCCAGCTGGGGTGGCCGGAGCCCCCCCGGGAAGGCTGCTGCCCCGCCACCGCCCCAGCACTGTGCAGAGCCATGCCGGGAATGCCGCGTTCCCCCTGCTCTGTCTCCTTCCCTCCCAGCTTGCTTTTTCCTTTCCTCTTTCGGGGAGGAGACAGGGGAGGGTTGGAGGCCACCACCGCCGTGCAGCTTCGCTCGGCTCCGGGCACCCTACGCCGAGGCACCTCGGGCAGCTGCGAGCCGTGGTCAGCAGCTCAGCCAGATTGGACCCCCCCTGCTTCCCCCGCGCAAACCCTCCCCTTCAGCGCAGTGCCACGTTTCAAAGCAAATCCGGATGGGAAAGGGGTGGCCGGGGGGCCTGGCGGAGGAGGAAAGGCTCCTTCTGTAGCAAATCGCAGGAGGAGGAAATCCATTTCCTTAATACCCTCCCGATGGCAGCCCCCTTCTTTTTTCTTCCCACTCCCCCCCTTTTTTTTTATCTGCAAATGCATTGAATGAGCGAGTCGATTCCAGTGCACAAAACCCTTTCGATGTGTTTGTGCATATTTATTTATTTATTTATTTATTTTAAGGGTCGGGGCGGGTTCGAAACTAACCCAAGAGGGCCAGCTGTATTCCAAAACCACATGCAAATGCTGCGAAGTTGGGCTGCAAGTTTTGTAGTCGTACTTCAAAAAAGAAGGAAAAAAAAAAAAAAAAAAAAGTCACTGAGGTTGCATCTCTGTCAGGGTTTCTCCCCACAGCTGGTTTTTTCGGGGTGCTGGTGCCTGCGGTTGCATGCCAGGAACCGTGTCCTGGAGTGGTGGTACGCGGGCTCGCTGCTGTGAGGGCTTTTGGTTGACATGATGCTCTGAGGGCGGTTTTGAAATGCGATGCAATGAAACACCCCCCCACCCCCTGTGGAGGTGGTGGTAGGGAGGGTTTTACGGCGTTGCTGACTTTTTTTTTAATGTCTTTTAATTAAATCTCCCCTGGTTGCTGAGAAGCAGCAATTTCCTGCTGGTGCCACCGCTCTCCCGGCAGACCTCGGGGAGACGGCTCTTGCCGTGCTGGGGTGGCTTTCAGCGCTCCTCCTTCTGCACCGCCCGGCTGCGTCCCCGCTCGGTAGCATCTGCCCTCGTCTATCCCTTGGCATGGGGTTTGGGACAACTCTTTTGGTCCTTCTGGGTATTGTATTTTATTTTATCTTTTATTTTATTTTTTCCTTCTGCTTTCTTTTCCCCTGGAGGAGAGATTGGGCTCTGCTTTTCCCCAGCCCTCCAAACCATCCGTGCCCATTTGCACTGCCTTCACGGTGAGTTTTGGTGGCAGCTTGGATATTTCTGCCTTTCAATGCCTTTTCAGCGCCTCTTCTGCGATGGTGGGGAGGACATGTCCGCCATCCTTTCTCCTCCTCCTCACCACCCTGCTTCCCACCCCGCCGCTGGGCTCCCACCTTCCCTGATGCTGGTGGTCACGGCCCGAGCTCGGGCTCAGCGGAAACGGCCAAATCCTGCTCACAATAGGCCATTTCCTGCAGGAGAGGTTTCTTTGGGGAGGCACAAACAGGATTTTTTAACCTTTTCCCAGGCGGCCCCCCAGGAGTTGAGTGCTTGCTTGCTCCGGCACCGTGCTCATGGTGATGCTCGAGGGCTGCCGCAGGTCTCCCCCTCCCGAAGCGCAGCGCGAGGTACGCCTTGAGCATCCTTTTGGGCACGCAACCTCTTCCCCATCCGAACGGATCAATGGGCTCCACCAGCCTGGTAATTCCTCCGCAGTAGGGAGCGGGTACCGGTCACGATGGAGATAACCATTCGCATCTCTCTTGATGCCCGGCTTCACTGCCGGCTGCGCCGCTAGTGCTATCCCRGCTCCAGGGAGGGGACTTGGGGGCACAGAGCGTGGCACAAGGCCGCTCGCCAGCCTTAACGGGTGTGTTGGACTTGATTATTCTGGTATCATGTGTGTTTAAGATGATGATGGTATTGCTTAGGGAGGGAAGCCCAGGGCTTGGAGGGGGTCCTCGGAAAAGGAGCCTTCCTGAGCTGGGCGCTGCGGGGATTTCTGCCTTCCCTGCCTGCCCTAAGCCTTCAGGGTGTGAAAACACGCCCGGTGCACGTCTGCGTGGTGCCAGGGAGGGATTTTGCTGCATGTACGTGGCTGCTCCATCCACGAGCGAGCTGGAGCCCAGGAAGAAAAATCTCCCCCCCCTTTTTTTTTTTTTTTTTTTTGTCAAAAACCATTTTAAGTGACTGCGTATAGAAATGCAAAGCAGGTGCTCTCCATCCTTGCGCAGAAATCGCTTTGCATATCTTTTTCCACCCTGCTTTGCAGAAAAATGAAGCCAAGGCCAGGCTGGGTTTAACCTGTGTCCCGTCTGGGATGGCTGTTGTGCGCGGTGTCGGATCCCTGCGGGTTGAGTTTGGGGGAGATCTTGCTGGTTTTGGGGGGGGTTCTATATTAGATGGGGGCTGCTGTCATAATCGCTATAAGATGGGGAAACTGAGGCTCAGTCTTATTTCTCCTTTATGCCCAGAACTGGCTGCTACAAGCTCACGGGCAAAGCAGGGGACGTCTCCTGATGCTTATGCATGGGGTGATGGTAATAAAGCTATAAAACGTTATATTTATAAGAGATGCCGTGCCCTTGCCGGGCTTTCCCCCGTGTGCAGAGCCGCGGCAGTGAGTCACGGTCTCCCAAACACCGGGTTGTGACACTGTCAAATGAAGGCGGCTGACGAATGAGCTGCTATTTCCAGGCTTCCTGCTAAATATACTTTCCCCTCCCCGGTCCCCTCCGTAGTACTCTGCAAAAATTAAGGCCTTCCCGTTGTTAACGAGGGAAAACAAACTGTGTTTCTGCTTCTCCCAGTCTTTGCCAGATGTGGGAACTGAGGCACGCGAGTGGCTTAAAGGCTGAATAGTTGGGGGAGAGTGGAGGGGGAAGAAAGGGGGGAAAGAAAAGCAGAATTTAGGTCTGCTTTTAAAAAGGGAATAAACAGGAGGGAGCGTGAGGCGATGATAATCGTGTTGTGCTGGGGGACGAGCGTGTGGGTGCAGGCAGAGGGGCTGGGCCGCCCTCGGGGAGGGTTTTTTGTYGAAGCCGGCTGTTTACTTTTAAAGGCTTTGGTCCAAAGTTTGGTCTTTAGTTTACATATAGGGCCTGTGTCAATCCATACCGTGGATCAACAAGTTTTTCTTTCAATAAACGCTCTGGTTGGGGAGGGGGGGGGTGGGGCAGGGAAACCCTAAGTTGTGAGACAAGCCTTCGGACAGCATTTTATCTTTAATTAGTTTGAGCTGTTTTTCAAGTCCTGGAAATATTTTCCCGGCTCAGACTGCAGAAACTCCCCCAGCCTCCCCCGCCAGAGGTTTGGAGCCGCTTCCTTCCTCCRAAGCTGTTTTAACCCAGGCAGGACCGTAGGGACAGGGTGAAGACAGCATGGATCCTGCAAATCCTGCCGGGCTGAGGCTTTCGGGAAGGGAACTGGATTTTGGAGAGTGACCTGGTACCTCTCTGCAAAGGATGCTCAAAAATTATCCCTTGCTTCTGAAAATCTTAGGGCTTGAGAGTAGCTGGTTCAGGCACATCCCTCATGCCAGGCAGGATGAGGCCGGGATGAGGAGCATCTCCCTCACCCCCTTGGGCAGTGGTGGGTTGCATAGAGGTGCCTTTAATGCAGGGCAGGGAGCAAATGAGGAATATACAGCCTTTCCTACATGGTCCCTGCTTAGCTCGTCCCGTGCAGACAAATCCCTCTCCCATCCTATAAAAATCCCTACCCAAGTCATGGTGATGCTCTGTAGGATTTGGACTTCTGGCTGCCTTGAGAAAAGGCTGGAGATAAGAGGGGAAAACCAAAGAAGCAAGTTGAGGAGGTGGCCTCACAGCATAACCAAAAAAATATAATAATACCTGGAGAGTCCCAGTTCTGCCCCTGCCTGTAGCAGTTTTGCAGTGGCTCTGGCTCTGCTCGCTGCCCTGCAAGGCAGGAGCGTGCCTGGTGCTTCCTTTCCCATGCCAGCATCTTGTTTCAGAGCAAACAGACAGCAAGCGTCTTGTGCCTCTGAATAATCCTCACACTGCTCTTCCCGTTACAAATTTCTCCTTTCTCTGGCCGCCTGCGAAATGCTCGATGTGAGCTCTAAAGCTTTGCTATCCCCCAGTGCTCATCGCTGCTTCCCGAGCCAAGGAAACCTGGTTTCTGCCTTGCAGGGGAGCTGGAGGTGGCGTTGCTGGAGGTCATGATTCAAGTGTTCCCTGTTTTCCAGGAGGCTTAAGCAGCTCGGTGGTGTTTCTGTGTCTATATGCTACGCAGGGCTGTATAGCAATGGGTGCACCGCAGGTGCTCCCAGTTGATGTGGCAGAGGAGAYGCTGTGGTGGATACGGCTACAGCGTGGGATTTTGGAGCCTCATGTTCACTTGATGGAGCTCAACTACGACCTCGATCAAGTCACCTATCCCTCCATGCCCACCGGTAAGGGGCGTGTTGTGAGCAATGGCAAAAAGATGCAGGTCCCTCCATGGACGTGCAGGGTGTCCTTCACCTTCAAGGATGGAAGGATGTCACCAATGTCCTGCTCGAGGTGGTTCGTCCCGTGCATTTTGTACTCCTTCTGCCTCGGCTTCTGGAAACCACAACTCTTTTCCTATCTGAACTGAGATGTCCTCACAGCGGTGGCAAGGAGGTGGAGGTGACCTGACCGAGGGTGTGCGGTGTGATCGGGACCCTGGTGGCCTCGCGGGTGGTGAGTCTCGGAGGACAGAGCTAAGCCAGACAATAAGTGCGTTGTTCTGGGTTTCTTGTGCGATTGCAGCGAGGAAAGCAYGGAGGTGTAAGTGGTCATAAAATGAGATGCAGCCAGTTTTTTGAGCCCTTGGAAAGCCCAGGGACCCACCTCTGAAAACGCTGCCTTGGCCATTAAAGTCCTGCTGGTGCCCACAGGGKAGTGTGTGCGGGGACTGCGCCAGGGCGAAGGGTGAAATCCTGCACGYGTTCAGACATTGCCATGGTCAGTGTGGACACTTCCCGGCTGCTTGCAGGAGAAAGGAAGGCCTTTGATGCCCAAGAGGAGACCTTCCTTCCACGTAAGGTCTGCGAGGTGCCCAGAGGTGGACGGGGAGGTTGGATGCCYGGAGGTTCAAATTTGGCCCCCGGAGCTGCTGCTGTGGCCCTTGGTGAGTGGCTGCAGGTGTGTGTCTGGGTTTCCCCCTCCCTCAGGTGGAGGAGGGAGGCAGTTCTTCCCTAGAAATCGGTCTGTCGGGATGCCTGCCTACGCCCAGGAGGTTACATTTATCTTAGGCTATAAAATATTTTATGTAGGCTTTAGAAAACAACTGGCTACCTCTCTGTAATGAAAGGTGGAGAGGTGAAGGGGTGCAGAGGTGGCCCCCGAAGCTRCTGGTGGTCCTCTGGCCTGTGGGAAGCAAAGGCAGGCGTGGAGATGGGATAAAGCATTGATTGATCCTGGAGTGGATGGAGGAAACCTTCCTACCAGGCCCTCCAGAAAAGAAGATTAGGAGAGTCCTTGCAAACCGTGTTGGGGCTGAGCACCGTGCAGGCATTGCTCCCCACCCTGGAGATGCTCTGGGGTCGTTTTCTCAGACCCACAAGTCTGGCTTATGGCCCCGCCGGCAGATTAGGAGACTTCATCTGGAGATGATGCCTTGTTTCCAGCTGTTTACACCTTTGGATATCAGCCAGGTACTTGGGTAGGATGTTAAACCTTCAGTGCCTGCTGCCATCGGCACATCCATGACACGGCTGCCCATCCCTGCAGCATCACGGCCACTGCTGGGTTCGTGCATTTGTTTCATGCCCTGTGCCAGCTTGTGATGAGGTTTGGATGTCAAGTCTGGGTCCCGGTTGTGCTGTACCGCTCTGAGATGAAGCAACTTTGCTTTCCTAGCCAGCAAGGTTTCCAAGAGCCAGAAGCCAGCGTGAGGCCAGGCGATGCACTTTTTCCATTACAACCCCAAACTCTGCCCATGGTCTCCCTCTCCCTCGGCAGAGTGCTTCTCGCATCTACTCCTCCACAAGCAGAGCATAATATGTGGGATTTCTTTTTTTACGTGGAATAAAATAAAAAATAATCCCCAAACATGATGAAAACATGCCGCAGAGTTTGCTTTCCCCTAGCCAAGGCTGCAAGAGGATGGGCAGCGCTGCCTGCGCCGGCAGAGCGGAGCCACCGGCCGGTTGCTCAATGCTCATGGGGGCAGGACGGGAACACTTGGCAAAGCCCCCGTGTCCCCCCCTCAGCTACGTCCCGCAAGACATGAAGCAATATTTCCAGCCGGGTTTTTAATGGCCTGCAGCTCTGAAACGGTTGCAGCGACGGCTATGTGAAATGTAGCTCATCTCCATCGGCGTTCGACGGGCATGGGATTTTTTTGGGCTGGTTGCGTATGAGGCTGGGCGCTTGCGAAGCATTGGAGGGGTGGCTGAGGAGCYGTCGGAAAGGTAAAAATCTCCAGTGACCCGCTGCCGGTGTGGGGTTGGACAGGATGAAAGCATGGACGGAGGTTGGTGTCGGATGGCTGTGCACTGGGTTTTGCTGTGGACTTGGCTCAGGGGTTCATCAGTCTCAGAGATGCTGCTTTGGGGTGTCCTACAGATGCACCGGGATGGGACACTTGGTTCTGCCCCGTCCCCACGAAGCCTCCTTGAATTAAAAGCAATAAATGAAGAGCAAACAGCACAGCCCTGGTTTGCGGGGGGCCTGATGTCTCATCCCAGGCTTTTTTTTTCCCTTTATGGGCCAGCCTGGGATGCTGGACATATGGCTGGGATCTTGTGCATGGCCAGTGCAAGGTTCAGCTCTTTTGCAAAAACTGCTTTTCCCTTGCCCCGTGGGACCCTCATGAGCACCTGTGTGGTCTCTAAAGGGGTCCGGCTTCACCGGTCCCGAGGCTGCTGTTACTAGAGGAGTCTCCGCAAAGATGCAGGGGCTAAATACATGCGTAGCCTGTGGGGCTTTGAAGCCACTGAGCTTGCTCAGGTGCTGGATGTTGTCATTTCTACCCAGGCCGGGCTCCTGGCATGGCTGCCCGGAGTGGATGGGAATGAGGGATGGTTTTCATTAACACAAATGGCCCGCTGGGTCGGGCTCCCGGTGTCCCCCAAGCAGCGGGTCGTACGTATGCTACTGGAGGGATGCTCATCCTTGAGGGGAAGCGGGGGGCTTCCCCCATCAAGCTGGCTGGTGGCTTTCACAGGTGCATTGCTTTTCCAGGTTTCTCCCTCTTTTATCCACCCCTTTCTCCTTCCCAAATCCCAAGTCGCTGTTGGCAAACCTCTTCCCTAGCAATCCCCTTGCTGAAAGGCAATTTTGTGAGTGAAGCCGGTGCCTGCCCATCTCCCTGGACAACTTGCCTTACCCAGCGCCATAGGAAAGAGGAGTAAATGGTGGCAGAGGAATGGATTTAATGACTGGTTTGCTTTTTTTTCCCCTCTGTGTGTCTTTGACAGGTTACAGCCAAGACTGCCTTCCTGTTTATCTTACCTCAGTATAACGTTAGTGTGCCTACAGCAGGTAAGAGATGCTGCCTCTGCGGATGCCCCAAGGGGAGGGTTGAGTCGTGGTCTGCCCCARACCCTCACTGCCAGCTGGCCTGGGCTCACCCTCTACTGATGCACACTGCTCGGGCCCTTGTCTGGTAGTAAAGGAGATTTTAAAAATAAGATGTGTGGGGGAAAAGCAAAGTTTGAGTGGCTCAGAGCATGCTGATCGTGTCTGCCAGCCCTCGTGCTGCTGGGGTTGGGAAGAAATGCTTTCCAGGGGGTTTTAGGGCTTCCTCTCTACCCTGTTTCTGCCACAGTCAGGCTGCTCTGTGCGCTCTGCAGAATGAGGATCCTCCTCCTGGCCTGGTCAGGCAAGATCAAATTGCCTGATTGCATGCCCAGCGTCGCTCTGTGCCCTGCCGAGGAGCAGGAGGGATTTAGCTCTTTGCTAAGCAGCAGGGGCTGCTCAGATAATTCCCATCTTGCTTTATTTATTGGGGATGGCACAAGGTGAGGGTGTGGAGATGCACATGATGCACAGCATCCCTGCTCCAGGCAGCTTACGGTCCTGATGGAGAGTAATTCAAGGAGGCTCCGGGCTGGCGCAGGTCCGAGCCTGATGGACCAGCCAGGAGGTTGCTGGAGGCTCAGTCCCTGTTTGTATTTTGCCTGCTAGTAGCTACCTTCCTAGCCGAGAGCCCCTCCGGGGCTGGCAGCGATCTGGGCACTGGCGTGGTGCAGCAGGAGGTGGTTTGGGTAAAGCCCTGGGCTCAGAATGAGCCAAACACCCGGGGCACAGAGCCTGGCTTGGTGGTAGAAAACTGCAGTTCGTTAGAAATGTTTGAGTAATCATCCAAAGGAAGAGCGGGGTTGTTGGGATTAGTGAAACTAAAGTGAGGCAGACACGCAGAAGATAAAAGGTCTGCCCTTAAAATCTTTGAACGTTATGGTTGAAGAAATTATCCAGCTTCCAGATTAAATTGTGGTCCATGCTCCCCTGCGGCTCAGTCCAGACACCTTCTGCTGCCATTGTGTTAAGTGATTTATTCTTTCCTGATACCAGAAATCTCAGGGGGGGGCACATAACCATCTCGCCAGGACCAGGTATTGGGGTATCAATATAGGGCATGAGCTGGCTGAGGCTGTGGGGAGGGAGACCTCGGTGCAGCAAGCTTGCTCAGAGGAAGGGTTATTGCTCACCTGAATTTTTCCAAGGCCGTTTTACATCCCTCGCAACAAGGATGCTGTTGCCTGTCAGTTGGCAGATCTCGTTCTCATCTCCTGTGCTCAGTGCATGCATGGCTCCTGCTAGAGCAGCTTCTGAAATGCCCTAGAGAGAGGAGAGGAGGCAGAGCAGTCGCACACATGCATAACGTTATTTTCTTTAGTCTTGCAATTATTTTATCTTAAACTGGGGTTATGAGCTCTGTGATACAGGCAATGCTTTTACCCCTGGGTTTGCACAGCACCCAGCTGGGGGGCTCCTAAGGACCAAGTGTATTCACATCCTTACGCCAAGTGTTTTCACAAAACCTATTCAAACCTTATTCATGTACCTCAAATCTTAGAAATCTGGACTGAAGCTTTGTTCGAGGGTAAGCAGGGTTGGTGACAGACAAGTCGCTTCCCAGCATTGATATTAGGAGAGGATGGACAGGATCAGGGTATGGGAGAGCAGCAGCTGGGGCTGGGCTGAGCTTCGCATAGCCGTGCTTTCTGCAGGGTGCCACAAGGACAGCAGCTTTCCCGACTCTGCCTCTTCCCCATAAGCTGCAGGGCTGCAAATAGTTGCCTAAAAGCAGACATCTGGGGTATTTTGGATGCTGTTGGGTCTCCTGTTGCTCCAGAGGAGCAGGGACTCCCATGGGTCCTATTTCTCATCCACCAGCCCCATGCCACTGTCTCAGATCTCTTAATAGCACAAGGCATCTGCATTTAGGCAGCTGAATCCTGCTCCGGCAGCTTTCAGGGGTGAGTGGGAGAGACCGGGTGTTGGATGATAACCGAGGGGGTGGAAATCCCATCCCAAGCCCTAATGCTCCTAGTGGGGTGTCCCTGATCCCATCACCTGCTTCAGTGCTGCCTCCATGTCTTCAGCCGTCCAGGCTGATAAATTCCTGTCTCCACAGCCAGGCTGTCCCCAGCCCCTCACCTCTGGCAGGAGAAGCTTGAAGTGTCCTGAGTGTCACCTCCCTTGAGGTGTGTAACCATTAGAGGGGAAAACCGTCCACCTTCTGCCGATGAACTGACTCAGGCTAGAGCCCTTTTTTCCAGCCCTGCAGCCAGTGGCACAGTCATGACCTCTCTCTGCCTCCACCTCTCTGGTKGCCCCATCCAAGCTGCGTGTTGGGAATAGCCCCCCCCAAACTTCCACTAACCCTTAAGCCCTTACCTGGAAATCGTTTGGGTCATGGGGAGTTGACCCACCGTTTGGTCTCTTTGCAGATGGGGAGCTGGTCCAGTATCACTATGGGCTGAAGGATCTGGTCACCATCCTCTTCTACATCTTCATTGCCATCATCCTGCATGCGGTGGTGCAGGAGTACGCCCTGGACGTGAGTGTCGTTTGGCGTCTTGAGTTGCCAAAATATCTCAAGTACCATGGGGGGACGTGGTCCTGCTGCAGTTAAATGTTCTGAAGGTAGTCTGGGGGCTGGGGTGGTGATGAGTGAGCCTTCATCTCTGGGAGCTGCTTGGGGCAGGGAGAAGGATGAGGAGGGAGAGTTGTTGACCCGGTGGCTCATGTTTTCTTGTTCCTTTTCTCTCCCTCTGCTCCTTCCCAGAAAATCAACAGGCGTCTCCATCTCTCCAAGGTCAAACACAGCAAGTTCAATGAATCGGGACAGCTGGTTGCCTTCCACCTCACCTCCGTAATTTGGTGCTTGTACGTCGTGGTGACGGTAAGGCACGGGGCCACCAGGCTTCAGGTTCCCTGGGTGGGATTTGGGGTTTCTGGAGTGCAAAACCCCAAAGGCAGCAGAGAGTCCCTAGCAGCCCCTGGGCCAAGACGGGCACATTTCAGCAAATTTAGTTTTCAAGTGTGTTGGGTCTTTCCAGCCACTGAGTGAGGGCAGTTTGGGGAAATCCTTCTCCTGCTTCATGCAAGGCACAAGCGAATGGGCTGTGAAATATTTTTAGAGCTGGACCCTAGAAATCCTGCCTGGTCCTGTCACCTCCATCCGCTGCTCCGGGACCTGCTATCTTTCTCAGCCTTATTTTCCTCCTTATTTGCGTTCAGTGTCTTGGGGTTTTTGGATGCCCTTTACAGGGATGTGGGGTGAATGGGCAGATTTTTGTGATCCCTCTCTTTGTGATCCCTCTTTTGGTGAGCTGGTGGCGAGGGGCATGCTGAGAGCAGGGAAACCATGCTGCGCCTTGGGTTGCATTGGGGATGCTTCAACCCATAACCGCTGGGAGAAAAATTGGGAGTGGAAATGTTTTATTCTTGGGAGGAAGCCAAGGAGGAATGCAGCCTCCTATGCAAACCCGTGGTGCCGTGGTGTGCTCCCCAAATGCCCCACATGGTGCAGAACAGGTCACCCTGTGCAGAACTTGCACCTAACCCAGGCTCCCCCAACTGAAAAAAGGGCTTAGGGCAGACAGGGCATGGACAATGGTGACAGATGGGTCCTGGGCAAGATGAATTTTCCATGCCAACATCTCTTTGCAAAGCCCAATGCAGCAGCCCTGTGGCAGGAGCTGTGCAAGCGTGGAACGAGAAGGGAGCCCCATCCTGTAATCTGCCCTGCAAGCATAAGGCAAGAAGCCGTAGGGGAATGCAGGCAGGTGGAAAATTAAACTATTCAATGCATATTAAATTATTTTTGTAGGTGTCTTCTGTTCCTCTTTCTCTTCAGAAGGACTTTTTTTGCTTAAGTGATATTCAGGTTGGAAATGCTGGTCGGGAAGAAGCCCCCCTGGACCATGCACATGGTTGCTTGTAGCCATGCTACTGGCATCTTGCCCCCACACTTCCAGAGCATCCCTCTTGCATTGCCCAAACCCCAAAACACCCTATCCTGAACTGGGGACCTTCTGTGCAACCGAGCAAGCAGCTTTCAACCCCCAAATAGGGGGGCCTCATGAAACTTGAGCAGGGTACTAGAGACCCTTGAATGTGGCTGAGCTTTGGAGAGCTCAGCCTTGGCTTGTGCAGGGGACGTGGTTTTTACTGCAGGCTGAAAGGACTCGGGTGTCATTCCTMATTCCTAGTTTCACTGTAGCATTAGCCCGCCCCGTCATAACCATGCTCTGCCTGTTTCTTTTGCTGAAGGCTTGCATCTCTTCTCTTTTTCAGGAAGGATACATATCAAACCCCCGAAGTTTGTGGGAAAACTACCCGCATGTTTATCTTCCGTAAGCACTCACAAGGGCATTTTGTTCTCAGGCTGACCACTTCCTTCCTCTATATGGTTTTCCCTGCGGCTGGGAGCGGGGTGCTGACAGTGCAGCACCCTTTGCATGCACCCTGCACCCAGGGGATGGGGGATATCTCGTTTGTGGCCCTGGGGTGGATGTTCCCGGAGGGTTTCCTTCATGAGGAAGGCCCTGCGGGCTTGCTTACTCATCCTGGCTGCTTATTGCCTGCATCACCTTAGGCAAGTCACTTTGCTGTTCATTTTTCATAGTAGAAACAAAGAAGTGGGGGATAATCCTCCCTTCTTGGGTTTTTGCAAAAGTGAGGTTAGCTGCGAGCATGGAGACCGCGGCACGAGCAGCCAGATAAACTCTGGGCATGGCTAGCTCAGCTGAACATGTAATTTCAGCCCAGAAATGGTGCCTCCTGAATCCCATGGCTTCAAAGCAGTGGAGGGATTGCCTGGTGCTTTGCGGCTGGGCACTTTCCCTGGTGCCTGGGTCCTTGGGGTCCTGCCATGCCCCAGGCTGGCTCACGTGGCTCGTCCCTGCGTTTCAGGTTCCAGGTGAAGTTTTTCTACCTGTGCCAGCTGGCGTACTGGCTGCACGCCCTGCCGGAGCTCTACTTCCAAAAAGTTCGCAAGGTGAGAGCCAGGCGGGTGCTCCCGCGCACCCTGGGGATGCTTGAGGTGGTTTGCCCACTGGCTTTGGGGAAAGTAAGCTTTGGGAGAGGGTGGGTGAAGAGGGGCAAGAGGTTAACGTGGCTTTCTGCCCCTGCCAGGAGGAGATCCCCCGCCAGCTGCGGTGCATCGCGCTCTACCTGGTGCACATCGCCGGCGCATACCTCCTCAAGTGAGTCGGCTGCCTCGGCATCCCGTCCCGCGCTGCAGATGGGGCTGAGCAGGTCCTTTTGCAGTGCGAGTCACCCGGGAAGCCTCAGCAGGGTGGGGGGCTTAAAGGGAATAAAGACGAGTGTTTAAAAAGCAGATGGTATTGAAGTTGACCTCCCGACTGCAGGTCATTAGTCAAACAGTTTTCACAGACCCACAGAGCTGATTTTGAAGGAGTTCAGCGGTGTTGCGCAAGTGCACAGGTGGTCTCTGTTCACAGGGTGTTGCAAAGCAAATGTGAACCAGGGACCCAAAACACAGGCTGATGGGTGCATCTCCCCTGGGTGAGGGAAGCACCCTGGGGTGCTCTCCCAGCACAGCATGGGCAGGCAGRCTCTTATCCTTCCTCTGAGTGTGTGCACAGAGCAGCAATGGCACTGGTTAGGGCTTTGTGTCGRACCCATCCCAGCTCTGCTACTGGTTTGGGCCGCTTTGATCTTTTGGGGACAGGAATTTCCCCTGCCGCAATCCTATCCCCACTGCTGCAGAGAGGTCCCGCTTTGGGCTGGTGCTCACAGCAGCGCAGGGATGGCAGGGGAGATGCTGTTGCTGGATATGAAGGACTGAGATTGAGCAGCCCAGTGATGCTTTTTTCTTTCTCTTCCCTCCTAGCTTAACCCGCTTGGGGCTGATCCTCTTGCTGTTGCAGTACTTAGCCGAATTCTTCTTCCACATGGCCCGGCTGGTCTACTTCACGGATGAGAACAACGAGAAGCTGTAAGCAGGCGAGCTGGCCATGGCTTCGCTCCTCCGGTGCCCAGGAGAGCCATCAGCGTAACGGGGCGCTCGTTCCCATCTTCCAGCTCAGCGCTGGAGGCTGCTCCTGCCAACACCTCTGCTTGCCCTCCTGCAGGTTTAACGTCTGGGCTGTCGTGTTCGTGATCACCAGGCTCTTCACCCTCACCCTGTACATCCTGGTCATTGGCTTCGGGCTGCCACGGGTGGAGAACCAGGCTCTCGACCCTGAGAGAGGGAACTTCTTCAGCTTTCTCTTCAACAATATCCTCTTCAGGTAGGAATGTCCCCTACTGTATCTTGCTTGGTTGTGTTATCCCAAGGTGGGTTTTGGTGAGTTTGGAAATGCCAATGGGGATCTGACCTAGGTTCCCTTTAGGTCCTAGTGAGCTGGGAGGGTGTGGAGGGAGTGAGGAGGGGTGAAAGGCTGCAGAGCCGTGATGGAAGGGAAAAGCCAGCAAATAAGTTGTTCRGTGAATGAAGTTATAAAGCACGAGCCTATCTTAGAGAAAGGCTTGCAGGCTTTCCCTTCTGCACCTGTAACTGCGCTTACACGGATGTGGCCAATGAGAAGGCGTTTTCCCTTCTGCTTGGACATGTTTTGCTGTTGACATGGGAAGCAGAGGATGGGATGGGTTCCTCATGCCTTGCAGTCTGTCTGTCAAGAGTGGGAGCCTTTCTCACCCATACAGCAGCTGTAGGTTCAGTTCAGAAGTTGCTAGAACAGGTTCCTGGTCATTCCCAAGGTTTTTGGAGCTATGGACTACTGTCACGCCTGAGGATTTGGGGGACTTTCTTAGCTCCCTTCCAACCACATCCACCTTTTAGTTGTACAGAGCAGCTGGGGGACGTCTTACCTTGACCATGCAGACTGTGGTTTGGGCAGTGCTGGTTGAGATGATCCTATTCATCCATTCCTGCCCTAAAATCTTAAGAGTCAGCAATGCCCTGAGCACCTGAGAGCTTTGTGGTGGGGAGGGAAAGGGAAGTGGCTGCCCTGGGCTCAGGRTGTGGCAGAAAGCAGAGATGGTGGCTGGAAGGATGGCGCCTGCCTCCGGCTCTCAGTGCAGCCACCCAGGGGGACCTCGGCCACCGGCCCYGGTGTGGGTGGAAGGCTGGGCTGGTGGTGGCCTTGCTCCTCTGTTCTTAGCCTACCTCTTCTCCGCCCCTACCAGAATGAGTGTGCTGCTGTTGGTGTGCCTCTTCCAGGCCTCGGTGATGTGGCGCTTCATCCACTTCCAGCTGCGGCGCTGGCGGGAGTACTGGAACGAGCAGAGCAGTCGGAAGCGAGCCGCCACCAGCGCCAAGCAGCAAGCCAAGCCGCTCAAGAGGGACTCAGGTGAGTGCCGGGGCCGGCATGACATGGGGTGGCACTGTGGGAGGCATCGGTCCTGTGGTTCAGCATCCCCTCGGCCGGCTGCTGCCCGTGCAGGCGATGCTGTGGCGGTGCCTCCTGCCGCTCTGCGCTGAGCCTGGGGGTCCCCAGTAGGATCGTCCCATGGTGGTGGTTTTCTCCATATCTATGGGCCAGCCCCAAGAGGGTTACGGTTTTGGCCTGTGCAAAGGACAAAGTTTTCTCTCTCCATCCCCAGGTTACCATGAAAACGGAGTGGTGAAAGCAGAGAACGGCACCTCGCCGCGAACCAAGAAGCTGAAATCACCATAGAAGCAAAGGCTTGTCTCCTGGGGAGGAGGGCGAGATACCGGGACTAAGAAGCAGCCCCTCCTCCTGGTCCTCATGAGCGTCGTCTTGAACAGCTTGGAAACCGGTCATCTTCCCAAGGTGTCTCTCGCTCTCCTCCCTTCCTTTCTTACTCTCTTGAACAATTTGCAATAAAACCAAAAAGGTCCCTTTCCCCTGCTCCCTTCCCCTTGTAGGAGCCTTTTCCAACCCTCCTGGTTTTGCCTTCCTCTGTTTCATCGTAAATCAGCGTGCAATTTTTTTCTTTTCTATCTTAGTGTTTTGGTTATTTTGGATTATTGTTACAAATGCATCGTAGATGGTTCCAAACAAGCCTTTTTTCTTCTACAGCATGTTCCTCCCCTCTCTCCGTAGTGCTTCCCTGAGCCCCGGGGTCAGGGCCATGGCAGCTTGAAGGCACCACGTGTCTGTTACGGGAATAGGATCCTGGGGGAATGCGCGGGGGCTTTGTGACCCTGAGGCTCAGGGGTGCTCTCAGGCAAGGGTTGCCTCTCCTGGGGTGCATCTGGCCAGCGCTTGGCAAGTGCCACAGGGTGGTTGTGCTGCAAATAGAGACCAGGGTCCGAGAGAGGAGCCTCAACCGTGTCTTGTCTCATGGTGGACCTCTGGTTAAGTGGGGTTTTTCTGACCCCTGGTTTTGATCTAATTTTGGARAGCTGGGCAGCAGACAAGGGAGAGAATTTCCCTCTTCATATAGGACCTGTCTCCTAGTCTTTACTTGCCCCAGCTCTTCTGGTACAGCTGGGTCCCTCTTGGCTGCAGGAGGTGAGCTGCCCTGTAGTTGTTATGGACCTCCCAGCCCCAAGAGCTGGGCTCGGGGCTCTGTAGCTCACAGTGCCTTGTTGTGGGGCAGCAGCATCCTCAGGTCCACGTGAAACCTTGAGTCCTGCCCTGCTCTTAGCGCTGGCCTGGCTCCTGTCAGCCCAGGCCCTTTGCCAGCTTGTGTGTGCCTCGTGGACCTGGTGTTCTCATGGCTCACGACCATGTTCAGATGACAAACTGGCTGCTGCAGAGGGTTTTTGCATCAATGGGACTGTGCCCCTCATGCTGTCGCCTTAGCCTTCCTCATCCCTACCAGTCCAGCCGTGCCATCAGCAGCCACCAGCTTCACTCTTTGTTTCCAAAGGATACAGAGCTTGTATCCACCCAAGGTGCTATCAAATGCAGGGTTTCTTCCAAAAAACCTAGCCCCTTCATCCCTTTCTGAGCTGTGAATGAGATGACAGGGAAGGGGAAGGAAGCCGGAGCTGCAAGGAGCAGCTTGCATATTAGGAAAAGCCTGACCTGTGACGCATAGCTGTTGGCAGATGGAGTTGTCTCAAATCTACCTCAGAGGCCATCTGTTGCTGCAGACCACTTTCCCCTCTTGCTCCTGCCCGCTGCCACCTGTACGTGGTGGCAGGAGATTCGTGGGAACCCCAGATCCCACCAGTTCAGTCCCCTGCTGCCTCTTTGCTGGGGAGCAAGCATCTCCTGCCCAGGGTTTTGTGGGTCAGTGCCAGCTCGCTGAGCTTCTTTAGACTGGTGCATGGCACCCCAGATTTGGTAGGTGTGCAGTAGTCGGGCACCTCTCACCCCACAGCTCTCCTCCGGGGCAGTTTCTGTAGCTGGGCTTTGCTGTTGGTGCCTCTTGTGCAGCGAAGCCGGCTGTAGCTTTCATTCTCCTTTGCCGTGGCAGGAGCAGGCGAGTGGTGTGCTCCCTTGGCTGGGTGAGAAGAGGGGGCACAGGGTTGCGGGGAGCTGGGGTGCTCTTCGATACGCAAGCCAGGATTGGGGTCCACCTTCCTTGCGGGTGAGGGAAGCACGTGGTCCTTAGTGTGCCTCTTGCTCAGCCCTTTGGGCAGCTGAACTCTGGCTCTCTCCGAGTGCAATTCTAGCTTGAGGCTGGCGCAGTCGTCCTTCGCACCATTCGTGTTTTGGGGAATGGGTGACAGTTGATTTTCTGCCCTTCTTTTGAGTTGGGTCAGTTTTTCTTCCTCTTGTAGGTGTCTTTTCTCCCTTCCTCCCCCTCTCCTTGTTGAGCCCCAGCTAACGCTGGGCACCGGAGGGAGAAAATGTGCAGGGACATGAGGACAGCTGGTCAAATTCCACTTGTTCCTCCATCCCCACAACCTCTGAGTCCCAAATGAGAGATGTCAGCAGGACTCTGGGAGAGGGATTCCCCCTTTCTCAGGGGAACTGAGGAAGGAGACTTTGGAGCAGAGCCCTTGGTGGTATCTTGCAATTGCTCCTCATAGCCCTTGCCGGGTAGATAATACACATTTTGGCTCAGAGGCAGCGACAATACCCGCAGTGCAATGTGATAAGAGGGGGAAAAAGAGCTTTATGTTAGGGAGGACGTGGAAAAGGTCTAGTATGAGAGGTTTTTCCTTTCTGCTGCCTCTTCCCATCCCCAGCCATCCACTGCCACGTGCCCTCCGAGAACGACTGCTGGCCGGCATCTCTCCAGAGCCTCAGCCGGTCCTTTCTGCAAAGCCAGTGCCTCGCAGCAGCTGAGGTATTGACTCTGTTAACAGGTGACACATACAGTCCCCCAAAAAACTGGCTGCTGAATGATTCCTCCTCCTGCCTGCTTTGCTTCAGGCAGCTTTTCCACTTGCACAATGCTGCGTCTTCATAAAGTAGCTAATCATGCTTTGTATCCCAAGTGCCTTATGTTGCCATGTAGTCTCTCGTACGCTTGATCTGTGTACTATATCAATAGCTGAACACCCTCCCTCTTTACAACGTATGTACAACATATGCTAGATTTATGTGGGTTTAGTTTTCTTTTTGATAGAGCTATCAGTAAAAGGGACAATTTGTTTTGGAAGCGTTTCCATGTGTTCGTTCTTTTTTTTTTTTTTTTTTTTTTTTTTTTTTTTTAACCTATAGATGATGGGGCTTTTTTTCCACTCCCCTCTCTTTAGCCCTCAGAAATCTCCATCCTTCTCCTGTTATGCCCAAGTGTGGCAGGATCCCTGGGGTCTTTTTTTTTTTTTTGAGCTGAGCCTTTGCTGTAAGGCAATATGCGCTGTCATCCCAGAGGTCTGCGATCCACCCTCCGTTGGAGGGGCTGCCACGGGCTGCTTCTGTCTCTGTCTTGTGGTGTGAGCACCATCCCTCGGCTGCAAGCCCGCAGTAACTGCTTCTACGTCCATGTCATTTCTCAGCAGACCAAGCCTTCTTTTCAGCCCAAAGAGCTTTTTCTTTCCCAAACAGAGTATTTCCATTGCAAGCCCTTAGTGGTCAGTCTTTCCTTGACCACTCTGCGTACAAAGATGCTGAGAGCCCGCTTTCCTTGAGTGGTTGCTCTTCTGGTGCCCCATCTTGTCAAGCCCTGTGTCTTCTCCAAAAAAGACCCAACCCCAAACAGGAGCTCTTGTCTACCAAAGTGCAGCAAGWGTTAGAGACTGTGCAAAACTGCAAGTCCTTACTTTCAGTGTAACGCTATTGCTTGCACCCTTCCTGTGGGCTTGAGGCTGCTTTTGTAGTCTGTGTCCGTTATCCAACCTAAGAAGGTTGGGGATTGAGTAGTCTGTGATTTTTGGTGTCAAGCATAGTGTTTTCCTGCCCTCGCCTAGAAGAGCTGTGAAATACCAGCAGTAGTTCTCTCTTTTTGTCTTAGATAGTTGGGGAATGGGCTTGGGAAGAGAAAGGGGCAGAGGAAGAACAGATGTAGCATTTCACATATAATTTTTGAGTGACTCATGTTATGGGGCATTACAGTTGCATTTTTTTTTTTTTTTGTTTAGGATTCATTCTTCATACTCATCACGTTTGGGGTAGTAGTAAAGAAGACAAGTTCCAGTTCCCCTGTAGGTCCCCTTACCCTTAACTCACCATTTTAAAATGTATTTTTGGTAGGCTTCCTGGTTGGAGGGAAGAACGACTACTCTAGGATGCCTCCCCCTTCCCTCCAAGTGACTCCTGAAGCCTGTAGCTACCCTGCCTTTACTGCAGTGCATGAGGGTTTACAGCAGCCTCCGTCTCTTGCCTTAGATGAAGTCTTGGTAGATGGACCCTGACTTGCGTCAACAGTAGATGGAGATTATGGGGTTTATGGGATTTACAGCGTTCTGGTAAACTTCACGAGTGTGTAATAGATGGTTTGGTAGGCTTTATACTCAAACCGTGAAGTATGTTACTTCGCCTTGGGGCTGCATGTGGGGTTTTGCTGGCAGTGGGGAAGAATGGCTGTTGTAAAAGCCAGGCAGAGGCACGTAGTTTTTCTTTGAATATGTTGAACTCGACGGACCAAACTTCAGCAAAGGAACTCGAGGAAAAATTCTGTTCTTCCATATTTATGCTTTAGTGCAAATTTCCTAATTTTGGAGGGGGTGGGGGGGAAGTAACAGTCTCTGATATTTTATCCCGTTTGTTTCATTCTTCCTGTCACTTAAGTTTTTGTACGGATTTTGTTTGTTGTTGTTTGTTGTTAAATGACTTTTGTGATAAACTCAACAAAAGTATTTTTCTGAAATAAATAAATAAAAGGCATAGATTCTTCCATTGCTGCTGTCCGCTGATGCTTTATCACTCTGCTAAGCTGTATGCGTTTCCAGAGCAAGCTGTGATGGGTTCTACTTGTCTCTCTCCTGCCATACCAGACTAGTCTATTCCCTTTGGTGCAGCATCTTGTGTCCTTGTATTCCCCGCAGCTGGGGTTCATCTTCTCACATTTCCCATGTCTACAGCATGGGCAGCTGCTTCTGAGTTATCTGTGGCTGCCTTCATCGTTGGGAGTGGAGGATAAGGGCATTTGTAGGATATGATTTATCTGATGTGGTTTAGATGCATACTTTATGGTGGGCTAAATTGTATACTTTCTGCAGTTGGCCCCAGGCATGCTACGTGATTGGCTGAGTGTTAGGTTACAGTTTCATAGCATGGGCAGAAAACAGTTTCTGACTTTCTTTTCTACAGCCTACAGCTCCAGTAATCTCATCTGTAAGTTCTTGGTCTCTGGAAAAGCTGATGAAGATGGCCTTTAGAAGTTAGCCTTTGTCAGCTGCTGCTTGGAAGGCACCTCATGCAATGCCAAGCCATGCTTTGAAATCTGAGGTGGACCTGAGAGAGCTGCAGCGATTCTCGGTCGGAGTGAGCAGCAGCACAAAATGGGCCCAGAAGGGAAAAGCAGTGACCTTTCCGAACAGGCAGGAGGGAGCTGTCATGTGGAGACTCTCAGCTGTCTGAGGGGAAGTGGGAATCCACCGCACAAAAGCTGATTTAAATAAGCATTTTGTTCTAAAGAGCTTTGTTCTCTACTGTGTGCATGATAGCTGCCTTTCATATGTGCTCAATGGCAATACCTGGCAGGTGTCATTTGGGGTGAGAAGGTCCCTGCCACGTTTACCTTCATGGAGAGACGAGCAATGTGACTCTAAGTGGAGCACAAGTGTCATAACTCTATTGCTATGCCAACTGCTAGTTCTCCCTTTTCATTGGACCTGTCTGGTAAGATGACAGGTTGCATAAGATGGGTTTAGATAGTATCTCAGTCCTAAAACCATTCTCCCAACCTTTTGTTAAAAAATGCAAATCTGCTGCCAGCAGATTTGTGTACAGACACCTGCTATCTCCATAGCTATGTGAGAGCTAAACTCACCACTCCATTTCAAGTAAACCCAGAATCACAGTTTTGTGGTGTTTTTTTCCCCTCACTTTAATCCTCAGCTATTCCAGCCAGCTTTTATTTAAAGCGGATTTATTAACACTTTTATAGAAGCCATGCATGACTTGCTTACATTCAGACTAGCAAGCGTTAGTTTATCGTCGTGGTCCATGGCAGGGCTCTTTTAGATCTTCTTGCAATGCAAATAACAACTTAAACTGGCAGTCTTCATTGCTTGAAGGTGAAAGGCCCCTTTCGACTCTGTAAGAGAAATCTAGAGTGGTTATCACTCTAGGCTTTAGAGAGCTTTATCTCTAGCAAGCCGCCTTGCTGTACTGTATTAAGAAGTTGAGAGATCAACAGGAGAACCTGGCTTTGGTTCTCCGAAGTTCTTTCTCATGTGAGTTTCATTTCAATATCCAGCAGTTGTGAGGTTGAGTTTGGTGGTAGCTTAAAGGGCAGGGAGAGGTTTGGAAGGGAAAAAAGTTAACAAAGTGAAATTAGTTGGCTCTAGTGAGAAGGGAAGGGGGAGAGTGAGTGAAGCAAGGGTGAAGATTAGAGCATCCTTTTTGAAGTACAATGTCTTAAAGTCAGCTCAGCTAAGAATTTTATTGCTGGTCTTGTTCTTCGGCTTCTGGGGGAAGATCACGAGGGGAAGGCTCTAAGGAAGTCATGGTAGTTTATCTTGTCTTCTCCACAAGAACATAGGTCAATCAGCTGGGGGGGGAAAAAAACAACAAACAACATAAAGAGTTGGAAGAAGCTGCAAATTTGTTTTTTTAGGGGAAAGTGCCCAGAGGTACTCCTTGTGTGACAGAGCAGAAAATCTTATTCCCCTGGGTGGAAGAGCCTACCACCTTAGTAGTCCTGAATCACAGGTAACCTTGAATGCTTATAGATGACACTCATCTATGCAAGGAGAAGAGTTGAAGTGCTTGAGTTTAATCCTGATTGTCTTCTAAGTATCACTACAGTGGCAACGGATCCACAGAAAATAAAGTGTGGCCACAGACTGACATAGGCCACAGCAAATCTTTCAGAAACCCCATAGAAATCCCTGCCAAAAGTGGGATGGGGGTAGCATATCTGAACAGTTACTGTTCACTGGTGTCGCTTTGGTGTGCGCACATGGCATAAAGTGGAGACACAGATAATTGAGCTCAGCAACAGCCCTACTAATGAGCCAGTTCTGGTATCCGTGCCTGACCCTGCATTGTGTTACAGAGCTATAGCCTTTGTGTGCTTAAGGGGAAGAAAGAGGGCTTTTAGTTCTTTAATTGCATAACTAATCTCCTTCTGACATCCAGGGAGATGGAAAAGGTCTAATATCACAGTTCCTTGAAAGGATTCTTCTTCCCCTTGTCGCCTGGAGACAGATTTAGTAGGGTTGCTCTTGTGTGACTGACAGCTGTGCTCCTCTCCAATCCAGACAGTAGTTAACTATCTATCTGCCATATGTTTAATTTATAGCACCGCCACACTTCTGAGGTCTCTGGGCACACTCTTATTAAGATTTCAAGAGAGAAGAGGGATACTCTTGGGCATGTCACTTCATCTCCCATTCTCGGAGTGGAAGCAGGAAGGACTGTCACCACATTGTAAATTCCTCAGGGCAGAGTGGTCTCTGATGAACTCGTACAGCAAAGCCCTGGGTGCTGGTCAAAGGCCTTTATTCAGTGCACATTCAGAGACATAAATACCCTGCCTGTGCATCTTTCTAACCACGTCTGTGATGCTCACGGTTGGCTGGTTTAGAAAATGTTTTTTTTTTTAGCAAGGGAAATACTCCCTCTGGTTTCTATATTTCTTTAAACTCTGAGTCTGCCTTTATTGGCCACTAATCTACTCATATCACATTATGCTAATAAAGCATCTTTGGCAGTCATATTCCTGAAAGGATCCTCCATCCCTGCTGCATGAATTTTTCTCTTCAGTTTCCCTCACATTTTCTGCTATGCAGACTGTGATCTCCATGTGCTGTTGCTCATAGTGCCCAGCAAGCCTATGTTTTAGATGTGTTAACCAAGTGGTTATGATTTAAATTTCTTTTTTTTTTTTTTTTTTTGGTACAATACTTAGTTCTCTAATCTTCAATTCAGTTGCTGTTAAATCCAGAATGTGTCTAAGCTTTCCTAAGGCTCATTCCCTAAGCACCTCAGTGTCATCTCTACTCAAGCCCAGGTGTGATTAAGTCATGACAGACACTCTGTAGCTGTCTGAGTAGCCTATGCCTGATCTCTATCATGACATACAACCTCTTCCGCTCATTTCTGAGACCTGAGCCAGCAGGAATTTTCAGGCTTCTCATAACAGTGCAGCCAAACACTAGGCTGCTCATTTAGGGGGGCAACCTGGGTAACATTTCTTCCCTTTACATAGAGAACAGCAATTATTATCTCCTCCTTTAAGAGACAGGCTCAGTCCAACAGCTCAGAGGCCCTTCTGAACTGGGACTCTCTTGCCCTTTTCTTGAAGCTGTTCCCCTTTGTAGGGTAGAGCAGCTGTTGGTCTCGCCTGGGTAGGGTTGGTTTGTAGAAGAGCTCTTTTGAAGAGCTATAGGAGAGGAATTCAATATGCACAGCACCCCTTCCTTCTGACCTTGTTAACCAGAAAAGCGTTGGTCGGCACACGCAAGCTGTCGCAAAGGGCTAAAAATTTCGCTTTGTCCAGGATGCCAGAGCCATCCTTGTCACACTGAAGAAACGCCTCCTGAATGTTCTTGTTGTTCAAGTACTTATGGAGCTTCAGCTCTTCCTGAACCTGCACAATTAATTCATCCAGTTCCTGCCTGCTGGTCCCAAGCATGGGGATGTCACTGTAGAAGAAAGGAAGAATGGGACTTCATGTAAAAGCTACTTCTGGCAGCCTTACTGTGACACTTGTGTGCTGGCTGCCCACCATGGCTGGCCAGACTGCATTTCTGAATACACAGCAGGTTTGTGGAGTTCTTGGGTTTTATGGCAAGCTCATCTCCCCTTGGACTTGGAGATGAAGCTCAGTCTTGATCCTAGAGCATTAGGTAAACTATTTTCCTTTTGCAGGACATTCCCCCCACGCACCTTTTGTCTGCAAGTGCTCTGGGACAAGGAGTGTTTCCTTGTGTGCTCCATACAGTCCCAGGAACTGTGTGCAACTCAAGTCTCAACCAGAGCCCCTGAACTACCATGATACTAACTGACTCCAAAGTGTGTTGTGAGGTAATAGGCTTGTTACTGGGTCACACAAAATGGATCCAGACAGCTAAAAAAGAGGATGTGGTCTAGGCTCTGATGGGCTGATAAGCACAGCCAGAGCAAATGAAAAAAAAGACTCCACCAACTCTGCGCTCAGCCTGCACCCATCTAGTAGCTCATGCAGATACTGTTAGCAGTATCTGTTACAGTTAACTGCTGTCTTTTGGGAAAAGATGTCTGTGTCCATTTAGATTAAAGTATCTCTGCTGCTGAGCCAGAGCTGTCCCGCAAGGTTTTTGGGTCAGCAGCAGCCGCAACTTCATATTGTACACGCTTGACCCCCTCTGTGTGTCCACTCACAGGCTCTTGGAGCTGAATAAGCAGCCGAGCAGCCATTAGACAGCAGCCTGGAGCCCATGGAGGCTGCTGGAAATGCCCTTAGCTGTCAACCCTGAGTCTTATTTAGCTCCACAACACCATCCTTTGAAGCCTACCTTTTGGCAGTCTCCTTTACCACCTGCCGTGGGTGAAAGTGATCCCTCAGGGACTGCAGTGTTGCTGCGGGGAAACTCTCTGCATTGCTCTCCATATAATTAAGCACGTATTCATCAGCGTCAGTGATAACAAACCTGTGGCCAAACACTGGGGAAGAGGCATTAAAGAAAGCAGTGTTACTTGCCTTTCAGCATGGGTAAGTCACTTCATTATCAAGAAGAGAGCATGGTTTCTCTCTTGTGGCTGGGACTCAGGTTTGAGCGAGCTCTGCTATTTGTTTCAGTCCTTGATGTGAGAATAGTTTCACTGACTCAAAGGGAGTTTTGCTGCAAGAAAAGCAGCTGCTGAGAGCAAAGGCCCTGTGTTTGTGCCTACAATGACACCCCCCATTAGCACTGGTGTGTTTCTAATATTTCAGTATTACATTTATTTTCCTTACAGGATAGATTTTCCTTACAGGATAGGTTTTTGCTACTGGAAGTCATCTGGCATAGCTTTAACCCTGTGAATCCTGGCAGGTCCCAAAATGTAAACTGAACACATACTATGGAGAACGTCGCTCTTTTCCTAATTACATCAAAGGTCTAAACATTGACAGTAACAGAGTTATATCAATGTACACCAGCTGGTGATCTGGAAACTCAAATGTGATGAGAGCCAAGAAGGAACAGATCTTTCAAGTGAAGGAAGGTATATGCACTGCCCGTGCAATAAATGACATATCAGAGCAGGCACTGAAGACCAAAGCTCGAAGACTATTATCAATCCAGACTGGGTTTTACCTTCAATCGTAGAACCGATGGTGAGGTCAGAGGGCTCATAGTACGTGGCATTCTCTGTAGTAGAGCCTGGTTTGGCAACTCTGGTCTTTCCTAAGTATTTGCCTCCAATGATACCAGAGTTACGGACTGGGGGTTCATAGATGCTGATCATGTCATTGGAGAGGAAATAAGAGAGGATGAAACGACGCTTTCTGTCCTCGGGGTTTGGTGATTCCTAGAGGAAAGGTAGTGGCTTTGGAAAAGAACATTTGAACCAGGTTTGTCTTTCCTGGGGTGCTTAGGAGTACCTAGTAACCCACTCATAAGCACCCAGAGTTCATAGCTTTTTTTTACAGCTGACTAAACAAAGCGCTTGATGTAGGCCAAAAGCTGCAGATATGCTGACATAGCATAACAAAGCCCTAGACAGCATTAAGTATCTGAATTTCAAAGGTTACTTGCTCTAGTCAGGCTAACAGAAACAGAATCTGGGCTGCAGTGACCAAGTATATTCAGTGTTTCCACAGACTGAGTAATCCAAGAGAAAGGAATATCCTATATGGAATGATTCATCACAGAGAGAGACTGGCTGTAAAATTCAGTATTGAAGTTGTATTTTTCATTATAATGAGTGCCTGAGAGAGGTTGGTGCTGCTTCCAGCTCTTAGTCACAGGAAGACACTCCCCTGACACATCAGTAGGCTTACTTGCTTAGTTTAAAATTAAGTGGATCTGAACTCATCAGCTGTGACCTTTAGGAACTCCTGCACAATAGGGAAAAGAAATCAGCCCTTATTCACCCTGAGTGTTTGGAGAGGGCAGGCACCAGGCAGCACAGGAAATGCCATTGCTACTGCTGGACGTGCCAGAGGCTCCTTGCATAAACCAACTGTAAAGCTGGCACAAAGGCCGGAGCCTGAATGCCGTTGTCGTGGGTGGAAAGCACCATCCCYGTGGACTCCCCAGCTTCTGCGCTGGCACTTGGCTGCTCTGCTAGCACAGCCCCTTGCTGGCTGCTGCAGCCCAGACTAGCCTGGAGAAGGACAGGTGCTGGGAGCCAGCAGCAGAGAGACAGCAAGCTCACGCTTGTGGCAGTGGTTGATGGCAGGCAGAGGCACAGTGCCCAGTTGCAATGCTGTTTCAGTTAGGGCCATCTGTCACGTGCTGATGTCAGTGGGAGTTTTTCCATAAATGGCTGTGGTTTTGTAGCATGTCTGTTTCGTACTTTCTGGCCTTGTTTTTTTCTACCGTTGCGTGCTACTAATTGTCACAGCAAGTACACAATAACCCAACGGCATCCCCTGAGGGGCACTTGTGTTGGCTTGGGGAATTCTCTTTTCCCACCAGCACAGAGGAGAATTTGCTAACAGCCTTGTCTGAGCAGGCTGTTCCTCCCATCTTTCTGACTCTGCAACATAAGCTGGCACTATACCATCAAGGAAAGCACTTACCAGGGCCACCTGGTATCGCAGCACTTTGTGGTCATTCTCTAGCATCTTAATTACATCTTTCCGGGGAGGCTTTGGAAGCAGTGAAAAACAGTTCTGAAGAGAGTCTTCAAGGATGCCAAAACCATTATAGGGAGGAATTACCTGCATCCAGAGGAGATATCAAGCATAAACAGCTGAAACTAAGAACAAGACAATGTTTGCAAGACACCTTATCAGAAATCATCTGTTTGAAAAGAAATCTTCTGTCACCAGGTAGAGTATCTGTGACATCCTGCCCAGTAGAGACGCTACTAGCCCAGCCATGTGTTGGACCCCTTACTTATAGAAAATATTTAAAAGAATTAAGAAAATCTGAAATTCAGAAAGCCAGGTAATTTCTCTGAATAAAGAGATTATGGCTATACTAATAACTAAACCTTCCTGTGCACAGGAACTCAATCATCTGTATGGTTACACTGTTAACCTAATCCCCATCATGTTTGTGGTCTAGGCCAGCTAGCACTCCAAACCATTCCTAGGCTCAGTTTGGGAGGTAACAAGGGCTGTGACCGTCCCCCGTAGGCAGTTTGGACTTGGCAACCCTGTTTTGGAGAGTGAGGGGAAGTTTAGTAGTATGAGTGCAGCCAGACTGTGCCAGTTGGCTTCCCAGCCAAAAACAAACCCTGACACTGTTTAATTTTCTAGTATAGACATAACCAGAGTTCCTTCTATCACTATTAGCAAGTGCTTTGCCCTTTACAGTATTAGAAATCAATGGTTTCAGAGGACTTTCATTTTTATATCGATTATGACCATTCTTGCCTTGTCTTTTTCAAGTTACTTGCTCTTTTCTTTAAGCTGAACTTGTTTACAATAGGTTCTTACTAAGCTGAACATATACTTTACTATAAGAGCTTATACTGACTGCTTCCCGCCCTCCCTTCCTTTGAGAAATTATTTGCAGTACCTGTGGAACTTCCTCAAGTGGTTTCTTCTTTATTTCCACTGGCTGGAAGTCTGTGATGCCAAATTTGTCATGATAGAAGTTTCGTGTGAAGTCATCGCAATCATAGATGAAGAAGGTGCGTCCAAGGAGGGTGGTAGATTTGCCGACAGCAAAATCTTTAGCTGTGTACCACTCAAGTACCTCCTGATCAGAGATCTCCAGCACACAGCTTGGGAAGGTCTCTAGGGACAAGGGAGCAAAAGGAAAAATAAATCAATTAGGTAGATGTTAACATTTCCTAGTGAAAAGGGATACAAAAGCAAGCTGTTTAAATAGCTCCAGGGAGCTGTTGGTACTGCTGTCCTGCCACTGTTTCCCAAAAGATAAAGAATTTAGTGATTATTTAAAGAACTTTTCTTTGGCCAAAAACCAATGACACTTGGAGTGTTCTCAGCAAAAATTCTCCAGACTCAGTGTACCTCTGACATAGCCACCACATATGTGTCTACCCACCAAGGCACTTTAGCACAGACAGATGTGCTGGCCAATCTAAACTTACTTTTCTTGTCCACAAAGGTTTTGGGCAAGCGTTGGCGTTTTATCAGTATTGGGAATGGGTCTCTACCATCATTTTGCTTGTAGACTTCCCGAACCTCCACTGTGTCATCTGCCAGGTAGTAATGGATGACGTAAGGCCGATTCTCACCAAACACGCTGTCAGTGTCATCCCACATGGCGTAGAAGCGAAGGACCTGGCGTGGAGAAAAACGAGCCAGAGAAGACAACCACGGATTAGAATTACTAATGCTTTGTCCAAATGAAGTGGGTTGAAATGGGTTGGGTGAGTGGAGGCATCTCAGCAATCTTCTCTGCCAGGTACAGAAGAACCAAGCCCTTGTACTGTGGGTACTGGGACGAATGAGCTGCTGAGGCAGCAGTGGGAAGGGCAGCAGGGGCCTGGAGAGCTGGACAGGCCTGGCTTACCTTGACAGCAGCAAGTGAGAGAGAACAGTTTATGCTAAGACAAGAAATTTAGTTCAGGAAGCATGAGGAAAAAGGGGGGGAGTGATTAAAAAGTAGCAGAAAATAATTGCCCAGGAATGAGTAGGGAAGTAGTCCTAAGGGAAGTGATTTTTATGATGAAACTTAACACAGCAAGACAGAATTTTGTTTTGACTCAGAGGTTTCATGGCCAATTCTTTACTACTCTCATGCTGAGGAAGGCAGAGGGGAAAGCACTTGGCAGTCCTGAGGAGGCTGCATTCACTGCAGACCCTGTCTTATTTCTGCCTAGTGGAAATATCAACTTTTAATGCCACAGAAATCAAACTCTTCACACTGCAATGCTCAAGAGCTCCCCAAGGTACAGCTCCTAAACAGGCAGCCCAATAGCCATTGCAGGCAAGTTGGCCCAGCGCAGACTTGAGTCACTAAAGCTAAACTGGCAGTAAAATGGCAGGCATGGCCCAGCTTGCATCCACACAGCAAAACTGCCTGCTCCCCTCAAAACAGGGTGACCATATCCAAAACAGCTGCTGGATATGATCCTGGCCTGTGCTAACATCTAGCTGATGGCCAGGAACTGTTTGATTTATAGCTGGTCAGGGGCAATATGCAGAACTCAGGTTGTGTCCTGGCCCTGTTTTATTTTCTAGTATAGATGTAGTTTATAGGGTTTCTTACATTGTTGCTAGATGAAAAGGAGATCCAGAGGAGCAGGGTAGAGAGTGTTAGTCAACTGTGTGCACAGGGAGAATTCAGTGAGAGCAAGTGGCATTTGTGTTTGCCTGAAATTGTCCACCCTGGCACCTGGCATCAATGTTTTGGGGGAAGAGAGGAGTGGATGCAGCATGCCCATTCATATTAGAACTGCAGCTGGCCTTATCTGCTAACTTCCCGAGGCAAGTGGCTTATCTTACCCAACAGAAAGCAAGAGAGAGATGGAGGATCTAGAGCACAGGCTCTGCAATCCAAAGAGAAGCTGTTCACAAGGCACAAAGCCCAGTAAAAAGATAGAAGATTTTGTTTCTTACTGAAGCCAAGAAAGGAGCAAAACTGGAGTCTGTTCAGTGGACTGAGATTTTTTAGCCTGAGTAAGGTTGTAGATACTCACAAAACTTGGGTTTCAATAACACATATAGTCTGTATGTGGGTAATCACTACCAGCTCTCTCACCTGCTTGTCGTAAGTCAGAAACTGCTTGAGTTGGTCGAAATCTGATGGTGTGATGTACTTGCGTATAGGCATCCGACGCAGTTCTGTGTAAGGATCAAAAATCATTTTCTCTGGAGGGTTCAGTTCAATTCCTTGGCTCTCCAGGAACACCTAGGAAGGTCATCTAAGATATTAATGCTGCTGTGAGTTCTGGAGGTAAGAGGTAACTGGACATTACAGGGGGGCCGAGATGAGCGTTGTCAGAACACTGCAAGTTCATTCCTCACAGACCACCAGGCTGCAGGAGTATTAGTTCTACTCCAATAGCAAATACAATAGCAGATGACCAAGATGTTTCTGTTTAAGCTGCTTCTTAGCTTTGCTGGCCCTTTAATTACTCAGGGCAGTCCTGTCCTCAACATCCTAACTCAGATTTTACTTGAGCACAGTTTTCCTTGGCCTTAGAGCTTTAAATGGAGGATAACTGTCAGTTGATCTCTTCTACGTAAACGAAAAATATTAAATTAGTGCATAACCATGGATGTAGTCAGTCAGAATTTGCAAGAGACCTAGGGCTCCCAATGTGTCAGACAGTGGAAGTTGGTGTTACCCATACTAAGCCCACCAAGGCCCTTCGGGCCATGAGGATATGTGCCAGAGTGGCAGCTTCAGTCCATTTTTCACAAGGAGTACTTTTGCCACAGAAAGAGGACAATCTGTTTGTTTATAAAGAGATTTTTTTGCTTACCTTAGATGCATCAACAAACTCTAGGGTATTACTTCTGTACTCACATCAGTCACCCAAAACAACCTCTGAAGTCAATGGACTTCTTCCCTTTTTGGCCTTGGGAAGTGGCCCATGAAAACATTCAGTCCAGGAAGCACCTATGCAAACATCTCCAACAGGCATGTGAGATCACCCTGAAGACTCACAAAGCAGGTTCACACTTTCAGACTCGCTATTTTCTGGTCTGGAGGATGCCAGTTGATGATAGAGACTAGTGGCCTTGAGATGTAGACCCACGTAGCTCATTTCATGTTTTCCATCAACCAACCAACATTTACATGAGAACCAGCTCTTCATCTGACGTAAACTGACTTTAACAGTCATCCAGTTCCAGCAGAGCTGGCCCCACATGTTCTTGACAGCCATGTATATACCAATATATTATACATGCTTGGAAACATTCCTGGGTGCTGAGGCCAACTGGCAAGGAACAGCCTGCATCTAAACTCTCTCAGCCTCCAGGACAGGTTGGCGGCACGTAACTCACCTATTGGGAATGGTCCCTGGAACATTCTAACTCCTGGACTGCTCCTGGGAATTGCTTGGAAGAATGGTAGTTGACCAGGGCTGAGATTACACTGGGGACAATCTAACAGGATACCATTATACTGGTATTTGTTATTATTTGTTATTGGATTGTTATTATTTCATTTACTGGTACAGAAGTAGCCAGAAATAGAAAGCAGGCAATGAGTAAGCTCTCTTAGAAAGGTCAGTTCATACCATGATTCTCAACCCACGGATCATGACCGCTCTTCTGGCTTGGCTGTAGATGGGTGCAGAGTTACTGACTGCATTCCCTTCCCCTATTCTTAACGGAAGAGTATTAAGTCAGAAAAGAGTTAGGCTCAGTAATTTCCCTCTCACATATGCACAATGTTTCATCCGGACTCTAAGCAGTTAAACTACTGTACACACAGAAATGAACTTAGAATTTGTATTGTAAGGAGAAGTCCTGAGGACAAACGATGGACTTGCAGCAGTCCTGGGGCAAAAATACTGAGCAATTAATATGCCCTTAGCAAATATCATACCTTGAACTCCCCATTGATCTGAAGAAAGAAGTCTTCACAAAAAGCAAAATGAAAGATTGCAAGCAACCTTATTCTGAAAGCTACAGATGCAGACTACTGGACTCTAACAGGTCTGGCCACCTGTAATTCCTGGGATTCTCTGTGTCAGTGTTCTCGGTACAAGAAACACACCTGTGTGAATGGGTCACAGTCGACTATGCGGTACGTCCTGCCATACATGGTGATGTTCATGCCCCGATTCAGATCTTTCCAGTGGTAATGATCTCCACGGTCATTCTTGGGTACCCGGTGGCGTCTGATAAGTTTGCCTTGAGGAAGACCRGAGTTCTGCACAACAGGCTCTATGACGGACATGCTGTCATCTTCCAAATAGTAATAGATACCCACTTGGCGGATCCGGTAATGCTCTTCTGCGGAGAGAGGAACATCTTCCTGGAAATAGGCATCAAACTTCAAAATCTGCCAAAGGGGCAATATCCCAAAGGGAGAAAGAGAGAAACAATTTGAACACCATGATTAGTCTATTAAGACAAATAATTTATTTGTAATGTGCTTTGGCAGTGCAAAGTTACTGGATTGTAACCTATAAAATCATCAAAGCCAACTGTAGCCTAATCTGTGACTAATGGCAGAGGCATCATGAGGGCTTTTATCAAGACCTGCCTTTTACAAATTTGGTACGGTTGAGACAGGTGTAAAAAATACAGCCTTTTCCCTACTCCTCCTTGATCACCCGTTATTTCACCTACTGCCAAGTGTTTGGTTACTGCCAGTAATCTAGTTTTCTGACATACATGACTTTCTTTACTATTGTCAGCTTTGCAGACCAATCAGGCCTTGCATACCCAGCCTACATCAGCCCACAGTCCTAGGTAATTAAGTAATGATAAAGCCAGCAAGTTCCTACTAGCCAGCAAAAGTGCTTCAAAAAGGACCATGACTTCCCCCAGCAGCACTGGGGCCCCTGCTGCTACTTTGGCTTGAATGAAGGGGCAGAGAAGTATCTGTCAGATTAAATGGCAACATCTACATTACTCTGAAGGAATAGCCTCAGTAATTAACACAGCACATCTGTTCCCCAGACTGTCTCACAGATGGGCTGGGGGTTGGCTGCAGACTGCCTTTCCAGGCCTGCCTGGCAGCGTGCAAACCCCTGCACGCGCTCAGGTCTGCTGAGCCTTGCAACTGCTCTATACGTGGCTGCGGCTGCGCTCACCAGCTTGCAGTCTGTGCCACTGGCACGTTTAAAATCAAGGGTCAGCTCAGGACTGCTCCAAGCAGACACAGAGCCACCTCCTCGTCTGATACGATCACCAAGATGTGACGCAGGAAGTACTAATGGAGCAGTACAGGCTGTAACACGCTGTGGTGACAAACACAAGCATAAATAGATAGACCACAGTTAAACAGTCTAACAGGGTCCCCATTGCAGACTGTCTTTTACAGTTTAAGCTCAGTTACAATCTCAATATAGTTCTGAAAACACAGAAGGCCATCCTGTGGTTTACAGGGCAATGGTTATAAACTGAAGCTTTTCAGAGTTAATCAAACTTCTTTTCCAACGCCTGCTGGAAATGCTCTAGCGTAACTTGTGGGGAATGTCTTACATCGTTTACGTATTATAATCCTCCTCCCAAGCAAAGAAAGCCTCTTTCAGTCTGGGGTTCAGCTGTCTCTGACTAAGGGCTATGGCATCTGAAAACTGCAGTACACTGTCCCATGAACTCTGGAGCTGACTGTTTATGTCTCTGAACTTGGCCAGCGATATTCCTGGAATAATCTTCTTTATACCTTTTTGTCAAAAGCCACGTGTGCTGGAATGAAACCTGAAGGTGGAGCCTGCTTGGCTTGCCCATAGGTCAGTGTGGGTCTTGTGTTGGCTAATTCTTCTAATTCAGCTTGAGAAAGCTGATTCACATATAGTCTCTCCCCGCCGATCCCCACCGTTGGCAGCCGAGAAAAGGCAAATCCATTTTTGTAGCCCAGTGTCTGGGACCGATGAAAAGATGTTTTCTGTGGAAGGAAATCCAGCTGTTAAAATACTACATGCAYGTAGTAGATACGGTCTCTGAAAGCACAGAAAAACAGTAAAAGAGTGTAATATCTAGAATGCCCTCCCAGCATTTTATTATAACCTACTGCAGCAGTTATTTACAATCAGATTTTACACTTAGATCAAGAAGGCTGAAAAAACATAAGTGGCTAGAGGAACAAAGCATCAGAGTGAACTCAAATCCTAGCACTGGCACAGACTCCCCAAGAGCTTAAATGACTTAATTTCCCTATTGCCACCATTCTTAGTGCCTAGAATGTGGTGACAGCACTTTATCTGCCCTAGTATTTCTCTCACAAAGTCTTTGTTCCCTACTCTGTGTTACGGCAGTACAGAGCACCATGGGACATCACTCTTGTTATTGCCTTATGGTGCTCACTTGACTTTTATACCTTGTGCACCCTCTGTGTTTTCCATTGCTATTTATTTTGATAACCCTCTCCTGGGGATGATATTCACAGGATTTTCTTCGCTGGGCTAAATCAAGGTGTGTCATGATCACAGAACTGCAATTATGAAACATACCAAAGCACATTAGCTGTTTTACCACCTCTCTCCACAGTCCATGCAAGGGTCACACATTAAATAACCACAACCACAGTAGCAGATTAATGAGAAGCTTGATAAGACGAGAAGAATTCTATCTTCGTGAGTGCTGTATAATGTTGGCTATAGGATTCACCTGTTATTTTTTGCTTTGTTGGTTTAATCTTGGTTTAGAGCTTCTTGGAGCCTTTCACCTGACTTTGCTATCTGTCTCATGCCAGCTACTGAGCCATTCTTCAAGCTAAATAATTATCCAGATGGCACAGGAAGGTCCCTGCTTTGCTTAAGGACACATAACAAGAAAATGTCAGAGCTGTGAATAGGACCTGATCTCTGGCAGCCCAGTCCTGTTCTTCACTACCGAAGATTAGGATCGGACTTGAGTGACACCAAGCTACTTGACTTGCTGTACAGTCCACTACGCCTGGTACCTCACCTGCAATCCTGAAAGCATTTGAAATAACACGTGCCTGGCTGGTCCCACTGGGCTTTCAGCACTTAATGCTCCAGAGAAAGCAGGAGAAATTGTGAGTCCCTAATAAAATCCCTGACTTTACCTTGACTTTTGCCAAGTAAAACAGAGTTGTAYGCATTTCTAGCACTGAAGGAACAAGCTTCAGCTCCTTTTCCAGACCCAGACTTGCAATCAGTCCAACCTCAGGCATGTGAACCACTTCTTCTCCACCCCCTCCCTCACCCCTCATGGTTAAGCCTCTAATCTTATTTATACCTTCAAGGCCCCACTTGAATTTCACATAATTGCCTGTTTTCTCTTTAAACTGGTACTATGGACCTTGCAATGCTGTGGACAGAGCAGTTAGGAAAACAGGTTCAGGTGAAAACAAGAGAGCTTACTGAAGACATGTTAACCGAATGTCTTATAAACATTAGCCCTGCCACAGAATTGCCATTTCCTTCTGTTAAATAAATACCAAGGGAAAGCTGTGGGAAAAATATCCAAGGAAAACCAGGAAGTTTGTCTTTAAATTGGGCAATATCAGTGTTTGTCAGAAGTGGACAGTCTTTTAAGGGCCCACAGTTGCCTAAAGAAAACACCTCATAAATTCGTAAGACTCCCAAAGTCGATAGGCTCTCCCAAGTGAGCATGGATGCCAGATAACATCTCACAGTATCAGGTGACTAATGTAAATTTAAAAGGGAAATGTAAACTCCTAATGTCAGCTGCTGCCAGTCCATATCTGAAGAAATTCCACTGAATCAAGTCCTTCTTTTTGCCAAGTCTGTAACGCTTCATACAAATACYGTTCCCCCTCCCAGTGTCTTGGTTCCTCTGTCACATGAGCACTAAGCAATAACAGTACTATCTTATTTGAACACAGAGGTTTTTTTCAGCGTTTCTTAGCATTCACTTGGAAAACATGCCCATTTTATAGACTGGAAAATTGATGCGAAGTGAGTTGATAGCATTCACTAGGGCTCATCCTGAGGAACACTGCAAAGCCATTTCTGGAGTCCAGATCTCCTTAAAACATTACCAATACTTCAAGTTACTCTAAAATAACAATCTGCTCTGCTAAGTCCCATGGGTGTTTCTTACATACACACAGCACTGCTGAAGTCAGTAGAAGCATTCACATGACTAAAGCAGGCAGGATTTTACTGATAGAGGAAATAGTATTTTGCTAGGGGCAGAAATTTGCATTGCAGATTTCCAGGATGTTATAAATGATATTGAGGAAATAATATTAAACTGAGAATAATTCTGAGATAATCTTTATTACTGCATGATTAAGAGTACTCATTATGAGTAAATGACTCCACTTACTGTTGAACAACTCAGTCGTCACTGACTTTTAGAAAATAGTTTGACTGTTCACGCTGGAAGGCACCACTAAGACTGGTACAGTGACAAGTTATCCTTGGGTAATCCTAATCTACACACAAGCAGAATAAAGAAAAGAGAGGGTCCTATTTAGGAAAACAGAGAAAACTGGTTTCCCACAAAAGCATCCAGAATGATCTAGACTGGGTTTACGAAAGCCCATACGACACAGTCCTTGTCAAGAGCACATCATGTCAAGAGCACATCTGTCAAACAGGTATTAGTGACAATATCACCACTGGTCTAAGAAACATAGGACAATATCTTCCTACGGGAGCACTAGATCCCTTCAGTGTTGTTAAAGTCCTTTAGAGGTTCCTCCCCACTCCATCTGAGGAGCAATCAAGAGTTATAGAAATTTCTATCACAAGGATACCTAGGAAATACTGTAGTGTCCTCTAGAAATATCAGGAGCATTGCAGTGGCAGGAGATGGAAGGGAAGCTTTCCTCCTTTGGGAGAATTAGCATTTCCATTGGAAGATCAAATAAGCATGAGGTCTGTGCTCTGAGAAGTAAAGAGACTCTGTGAGTGATATGGGAAGAGCAGAGTGGGCTGACCTGCAGCGGGGCTCACCGTCACTTGAGAAGATTTGCCAAAGAAGGGTAGACTGGATTGGTAAGAGGTTCTCTCTTCTGTAGAGCACAGTCTAGGGGATGTATCAGGAAGACATGGAAGTGCTTGTTCTGGATGTGTCAATTTTCAATGGGAATATCAAGGACAAGGAGTACTGTTCCAAGGTATGTCTCTGAGTATGAACTCAGAAGTGAGTTCAGCAGATATTTGTTGGCTTTGGGAAACACCAAGTCCCCTGGGGGAGAGTTCATTGGGTATTAGGTCTGCTGGGGAGCATCAAATGAGTTTACAGGGCACCAGATCCCTTGGGGGTCACTTCACAGGGTACCAGGTCCCCTGAAGGGTGTCTGATGAGTTTGAGGGGTACCAGGTTCCCAGGACATGGGTTCACAGGACACCAAGTCCCCTCAGAGATATTAGGTGAATTTGGTAGGTACCAGGACTCTTGGGGGAATTAGAGCGTGGTCTGAAGGAATAGGAGGTTCCCTCGGGGTGGGTTCAGAGGGTAACATGTCCCCTGGGGGAATATTAGGTGAGTTTAGGGGTACCAGGTCTCCTGGGGAGTTAGAGGAGGGTCTGAGGGAGTACCAGGTTCCCAGGGGGTGTCTTCAGGGGGTACCAGGTCCCCCGGGGGAACCGGACAGGGTGCAGGTCACTGACAAGTCCCTGAAGCAGGTGAGGGGTGTAGAAGCCCGGTTCTCAGGGAGGCTTTCAGGGGGGCATCTGCTAGGCCAGGCCAGACCGGGCTTGGGGGTGTCCCGAGGGAATGGGGGCGGGGGATCCCCGGGAGGCAGGGTACGCCGGACGGCTGCGCTCACCATGGGGTCCCTGAAGGCGCAGCCCGGGAGGAAGGGCAGGCCCGGACCTAGCTCCGAGCTCATGGCGGCGGARGCGCTTCCTCCCGGGGCTCCAGCGACGCGGTCTCCACGGCAACCGTCGGCCCGCCCAGTGCGCAGGCTCGCCGGGAGGCGCGCCTGCGCACTGAGCCGGCCGCGTTCCGCGCCTGCGCGGTGAGCGACAGTGAGGGGTTGCCGTGGCAACGGGAGGGCGGGAGGGCGGCCGGTGGAGCCTGTCAGGGCTGCGGGGCGGGGGCCGGAGCGGCCGGGCCGCTCCCAGCGCGCTGGGAAGGGGGACACAGGGCGCCGCCGTCCCCCGCAGTGTGGAAGAGGAGCAGATCTGGGAGCTGTGGAAAGCATTAATCCTGTTTTCTTACGGATTTGAGGCGCTTCGGCCTACTCTAACACAGGCCGCCACCATGTTCCTCCTCCCCTTCACAGCCAGCCGGGGCCTTTCAGTATCCCGCAGCGTAAACTCAGTATGGTCTCTGCCAGGCCCTCACCCCTTCGGCACAGTTGGGCTATGTCCGTGCTATTAAAATCTCCTGGCCTCCAAAACGGGTGCTGGCATCCAGGCTGCCTTTTGGGAGTAGTCCCTGCCCTGTGCCATGCCCAGGGAGAGGAGTAGCTGTGGAGAGCCAAATCCATACCTGGAGTGCTCAAAACATTTTAACAGGAGAAGTGATTGTGCTGGTTTATTATGTATGTAGTGTGTATATTAGCTGTGAAATAGTGGGTTTTGTAATATGTAGCACTGACATAGTTCCTCTCTTTTAAACACATTTTTTACCTCTTTCTGAAGGAAGCAGCAAAAAGAAGAAGCAGGGGGGCCATCTAGGAAAAGGCGGTTGTGCAAAAGTCACTCCCAAACGTGAGAGATAAAAGAGAGCCAAGTCAATCACCACGGAGAAAATAGTTTTTTGTATGTCTTCCCCTTCGTCTCTTTATCAACAGTACACAAGACAGGCCAGGCTGTGATTCAAGGGCAGGCAGCAGGATCTGAGAGTTTTGTAAGCAGAAGTCAAGCAGAGAGAAATGCAGCCAGACCGTCTGTCTGAGCATGGTGTGGGAGAGAGAAGAAAGCCAGCCAGTGGGAGATAAAGAATGAGTCTGATGAGCTTAGAAAGGAAAATAATAGATTGAAGGCCAAGCAGGGCTGAAAGAGCTGGATCTGAAAGATAGCAAGCTCTAATGTGACTGCTGACTCAGATGCAGGTGCTGGGACCGAAGCTCGCTCTCTGATTTCTCCTGCTGTGATATCCAAGCACCATTTAGCAGGTTTCCTGAACTTAGCAAGGGGCAGAGCCTTCCTCAGAGAAGGAAACTTGCCTCCATGGGTCATCCTCTAGGAGAGTGACAGCAACTTTTTAACAAGACCGTGTGGCAGAGTGCCCCTGTGCACAGCTTGCAATGGGGCAGGAGTGCTGCTATCCCGCTCTTTGTGTGAGTGGGGAGCTAGGGCCAGGGGATTTATCCAGGGTCACAAAGTAGGATCTTAAGCCCTGGATATGAGCAGGGACAGGATCGGAAGACTGTGGTCCCAGTACATTCCTCCTGGGTGTTTTATGGGAGATGGGAATAAAGAAAGGAAGATTAAGGAAAGCCATAGCAGAAGCTGGTACTTTCTTAGGAATAGTGACCAGAAAGCAGGATAGTGGAGAAATGGGGAATAAGGAATTGAAGTGGAACTCAGAAGATCTGGATTCAGCATCATCTTTGACATCAACTTCTGTACAGGCAAGTCCGACTTGCCAAGGTTAAGACAAGTTTGTTTAGCCTCCTACATCTCTACTCTCTATTCATGAAAGGAAAAAGGAAGTCTTTATCAAGATTCCCTATCTCTTGTATCTGTTTAAAGCTTATGTATTTTAGAGGAAAGACTGTGCTATTATGTGTATATATGCTACTGTAATACCCAGCAATAAAAAAGTCCGACCGGTGAATCCCCCTGTAAGGAGAGTGGATGGTGTTTCAATACACCCCATCTGTAGTCTGGGGGATCCAAGTACTACTTCTAATGGGTCTCTTAAAAAACACTCAGAAGCATGGGTTTGTTGGCAGGAGGCTGAAATCTGCCACCTGAGTATCCACAAGTCTAGTGAAATATTCAGGGATTCATAAACCTGACTACTCTCCCACACCACTTTCTACACAGCTTTGTCACCATATCCAGCATTTGTTCAGCTGACCAAAGACAGCCTGATGAAGCAATACAAGATGGGATTTTTTACTTTCTTCCACCCTCTCTATTGGCCCCGAAGGGCCAAATATTTGATACAGGTGTGTTAGAAAGGATACTGCTAAGGAATGAGTTTAGTTCTCTTCACTTCATAGCAAGAGGAACTGTTTTGGATTGAGAATAGGTCTTACCTTCAGCCAGAACAAAGCAAAGAACTACAGGAAAAAGGATAAGCCATCACTGGGAACAGCTGCAGAATTTAAGACACAGCAGGTAGCTGAATGCTTTAAACTTCGGTCATGTTCATTTCTTTTTTTCCAGGGCTGCTAAGGCTTCACTTCTTTCTCTGAAGTCAACAGGAGCAGCAGGCAACTTTATTGCTGAACAGTATTCTTTCCCTGACCTAGTCCCTGARAACATCTTCAACAGCTGCTTAACAGTACAAAGCAGGAAACATCTCACTTAGAGCTGTTTGCTAATGCTCTGCCTCTTAGCCCATGTTATCAGACAGCTGCAAGGATAAGACCAGATAAAGATTGCCATTGGGTAAAAAAACCTCTTCTGAGGCAACTCGCTGCTGCAATATCTGGTGCTCGAAGTAAAAATTGTTACCTTCTCTCACATTCTCTCCTCTGTGGCTGGTGACACACGAGATGACCAAAACAAAATGCCTTGTTCCTCTGACTTGGAAGCTCTTTTACTTTTTGCATTTGGCTTCATGTGCTTTGGATGGGCCAGTTCCCTCTTTTGCTAATAACCATCTCTGGCTTTTCACACATCAAGGATGCGTGTGTGTAATATCAGATAATGACGGGCATGTAGTAAATATGTTCCCTAAAACAGTATCACCAAGCAGTTTCTTCTCAGCATACCCCAAGTCTCTATTTTTGTTTCTAGTTAAAAACATTAACAGCCCTGGTTTTCTGTTTTGGTATTTTCTCCCATTCCTCTCCAGTTTTTACTTCATGGAAACTTAAAACTTTGGCCTAACTCGTCTGGTGAAATCCCTGTCACTTACGCAGAGGGTGAGACGTTAGCAAAGCACATCCCTCGCTCAGAAATTCATCTCTTGCAGAGTTGGCTGCATGCCTGCTTGAATGGGAGCATTTTTTTCCTAAGCCTGTCTGGAGAGCTAGCGCTGAAGGCTCTGCTTTTGTGGCACGGGAGGCCTCTCTGCGGCCACAGATGAAGACATCTCGCCCTCTGGTGGGTAAAAACACAACAGTACGGAAGCCTTTGTCTGCATGTTACATTAAGAAATAATAATTAAAATTATTAGTGTGGTGGTAATAGAAGGAAAAAGAGCAGATTTTTTGGAGGACTGAAATTCACACGGAGTGTATATCTTGGGGGACGGGGTATGTACATGATCGCATGTGATCCTCCTGGTAAAGAGGGTTTAAACTAGTGATGACGGGGGAGATGGAGTTACCAGCAGCCCTGTCACGGAGTGATGGTCAAGGTTGATGAGCAGAGGACCTGGAGTGATGTGACAGAAAGGGATCACAAAATCAACAAAACAGGGTTTAAGCGGGGTCACCTCCAGCGTTTGCATGTAAGCAAGGAAGTGCCTAGAAGGCACCATTATGGAGAAATCCCCCAAACCCTTTCTGGGCTGTCTCTCTGAAGTGCATGTAGAGTAATGCAGGCAGCATGGGGACTACACATGATGAGTTAGAGATCTGTGTGCAGCTGCAGGGCTACGATCTTGCTGGGATCAGGAAGACATGGTGGGATGGCTCCCATGGCTCGAGTGTTGCAATGGAGGGATACAGGCTCTTTMAGAAGGACAGGTCGAGAAGATGAGGAGGGAGAGTTGCCCTTTATGTGAGAGAACAGCTGGAGTGTGTGGAGCTCTGCCTGGATGATGAGCCAACTGAGAGCTTACGGGTAAGGATTAAAGAGAAGACCAATACAGGTGACATTGTAGTGGGTATCTGCTATAGGCTGCCTGACCAGGAGGAACAAGTGGATGAGGTCTTCTACAGGCAGATAGGAGCAGTCTCTTTGCAGCCCCTGGTGCTCATGGGGGACTTCAGCCACCCCGATACCTGCTGGAGGGACAACATAGCAGAGATTAAGCAATCCAGTAGGTTCCTGGAGTGCAGTGCTGATAACTTCCTCCTCCAAGTGATAGAGGAGCCAACATATGTGCTTTGCTGGACATACTCACCAACAAGAGCTCATTGCGGATGTGAAGGTCAAAGGCAGCCTTGGCTGCAGTGACCATGAGATGGTGGAGTTCAGGATCCTGAGGGGAGGGAGGAGAGTAAAAAGCAAGCTCACAACCCTGGACTTCAGAAGAGCAGACTTTGGCCTCTACAAAGATCTCTACCTGCTTGGTAGAGTCCCATGGGATAAGGCCTGGAGAGGAGTGGGACCCAGGAAAGCTGCCTGATATTGAAGGATGACCTCCTCCAAGCTCAAGAGCGGTCCATCCCAATGAGCAGGAAGTTAGGCAAAAATGCCAGCAGGCCTGCATGGATAAACAAGGAGCTCCTGGCAAAACTCAAACACAGAAGAAGCATACAGAGGGTAAAAGCAAGGACACGGATAGGGAGGAATAGAGAGACATTATCCGAGCGTGCAGGGATGAGGTTAGGAAAGCCAAAGCCCAACTGGAATTGAATCTGGCCAGGGATGTCAAAGACAACAAGAAGGGCTTCTATAGGTACACAGGTGACAAAAGGAAGACTAGGGAAAATGCGGCCCATTGCTCAGCAAGATGTGGGAGCTGGTTACATAGAACATGGAAAAGGCTGAAGTACTGAATGCCTTTTCACCTCAGTCTTTACTAGCAAGACCAGCCTTCAGGAATGCCAGGTCCCTGAGACCAGGGGGAAAGGCTGGAGCAAGGAAGATGCACCTTCCTTGGTGGAAGAGGATCAGGTCAGGGAATATTTAAGCATGGGATGCACCCACGAGTGCTGAAGGAACGAGCTGATGTCACTGCAAGGCCACTGTCAATGATCTGAATGATCGTGGCAACTGGGAGAAGTGCCTGCGGACTGGAGGAAAGCAAATGCCACTGCTACCTTCAAAAAAGGCAAGAAGGAAGACCCTGGGAACTACAGGCCAGTCAGCCTCACCTTGACCCCTGGGATGGTGATGAAGCAGCTAATCGTGGGAACCATTTCCAGGCACAGGAAGGACAAGGAAGTCATCAGGAGTAGTCAGCATGGCTTCACCAAGGGGAAGGCACGCTTGACCAACTTGATAACCTTCTATAATAAAACGACTGGCTTGGTAGATGAGAGGAGAGCAATAGATATTGTCTGCCTTGACTTCAGTAAGGCTTTTGACATTGTCTCCCATAAGATCCTCATAGACAAGCTGTTGATGTATGGGCCGGATGAGCAGTGAGGTAGATTAAAAACTGACTGGGGGCCACCTGGCTGGAAAGAAGCTTTGCAGAAAAAGACCTGGGCGTCATGGTGGATGCCAGGTTGAACATGAGCCAGCAATGTGCCCTTGCGGCAAAGAAGCTGAATGGTGTCCTGGGCTGCATTAGACCAAGTATTGCCAGCAGATCAAGGGAGGTGATCCTTCCCCTCTCTACTCAGCACTGGTGAGGCCACACCTGGAGTACTGTGTCCAGTTCTGGGCTCCTCAGTCCAAAACAGACATGGACATACTGGGGAGTCCAATGAAGAGCCACAAAGATGATGAAGGGACTGGAGCATCTCTCCTATGATGAAAGGCTGAGAGAGCTGGGACTGTTCAGCCTGGAGAAGAGAAGGCTCTGAGAGGGGGGATCTTATTAATGTATATAAATACCTGAAGGGAGGGTGCAAAAAGGACAGAGCCAGGCTCTTTTCAGTGGTGCCCAGTGCCAGGACCAGAGGCCACGGGCACACAATGAAACACAGGAGGTTCCTTCTGAACATCAGGAAACACTTTTTTACTGTGAGGGTGACCAAGCACTGGCACAGGTTGCCCAGAGAGGTTGTGGAGTATCCATCCTTGGAGATCTTCAAAAGCCATCTGGACGTGGTCCTGGGCAACCGGCTCTCAGGGGCCCTGCTTGAGCAGGGGGATTGGACCAGATGACCTCCTGAGGTCCCTTCCAAACTCAACCATTCTGTGATTCTGCACAGCTATCAGCAAGAAGAACAGAAGCTCTAGCCTTATTTCAGGTAGGCACACGTCTAACTGATTGATATCCTTCTGTCCATCAATGGTTGTGTCTCTTCGGCTTAATTTTAAGCATGTGCTGAAATGTTTTGCTTGAACAGGCACTTGTATTCACAGCTTGGCCACTGATGCTGCACTGCTTTGGTGCCAGGCCACCAAATCACTAGATACTCAACCTCTGATAGAAATTAAGGAAAACTGGACACCCAAGTACTTTTGTGGATGATGAACTCTAATCAGTGTCAGGGCAGCCATTCTGTACCTCCCTTGTGAAAAGGGAATGAAAATCACATAGTTACTGTGAAACTTGGAAAGTGCTTTGAGACGCACAGATAAAACCACACCCTATTGTTCATTATTGTTATGATTATTATTGACTCTAACATACCCACTCTATAATTATTGTCCACTTTTCTTCCTAATGACTCATAACCTTCTGTAGTTGTGCATTTGGGAATTTCACACCACACCAACCGTTTTGCTTTTACAGATTTCTTTTTTTTCACTAAGGTTTTTAAATAATGATCAGTACAGTACAAAGCTTAAAATATTGTCAATGTTTCCAACAATACAAAGTCAGCAGATGGGAGTTGGGAAGGGGACGGTTAATATGTAACACTCATACCCTTCCCTGTTTCCCAGGGAAAAAATACAAACTCTGTTGTACTTCTGTTTAGTAACAGTGCTTAAAAATAATCTTGTCAGTAGAAGATGTAAATTGCAAGGCACATAAGGAACCCGTCCTTGCCTTGTTACACAAATCATTAGGCATAAATACAAGTTTAAGGCACCTCTTTCCATCCTCCCCTTCTGCTCCGTACACCAAGCAAATCCTGTCAGTGGGTATCAGCTGTTAAGAGCAACCATGGACCGGCAGACAGCAAAGAGGCTGCCTCTGAGCCTCACGTTCCTTCAGGATGAATCCCAAAAAAGAATAGTATAAGGYACATTGGGATGAATTCTCAGGAGTTGTCCTGTACAGATCCAGGTTGCAAGATCTGCAGAAATACTACCTCAGGACCAGAGATTCCTGGGGGAGAGGGTTAGGACCTTGGTCCCTTCAGGATCTGGGATGTGCTCAACCTTTGGTGGTCAGCTCTTCACCAAACCCTGCCACTGGAACACCCCTCCCAAGCCATGCCTCCTTAGAGGAATGCCAGGATGGAAGGAGGCATGCTCCAAGCAGTGAGCCCAAGGAGAAGGCCCTGAGAGGCTCTCAGASAAGCTGAGCATTTACCACAGCAGCACTTCTACTCTCTCTGGACCCAGCCCTGGTCTCCCCTAGATCAATGGCAGGGCTTTCAGGAGGGCATCAGCAGCCACTTTGCAGTCCCGGCCCGGCTGAGGTGCAGCAGACTGCACGGCATGTGGACTCTGCCCAGGTAGGCAGCCAGGTGCATAAGGCACAAGGATGAAGTCCAGGGATGAGGGAAAGAAATAAGCTGGTTGGAGGAAGAGGAGGAGGATGGAGACAGGGATGAAGGAAGCTCCAGTGTTGGTGAGCCCCTTGTGACACAAGGGTGCATCCTCACAGCAGCAGCGATCTGTATTGAATTTCCCTGCTAAATCAACCCATCATAATAACCAGGAGGTCAGCTCCAGGTCTGAGTGCAGGGCCACACGGGGACATGAGTGGCTTCACCTGAGGGGTAACATGAGAATATGTAAAAACACCACCACTGTCACACAATTGCTCCAGAAGGAGAAGTTTCACTTCTGCTGGACCAGGATGAAGAAGACATAGGACCAGAAATACCTCAGAAGAGCCATGTGGGCACCTCCTCTCCCTGTCCCTGAACTAGACGGCATTGCTGTACTCATTCTCCTTTGACAAGGGCAGGACATGTCATCTATTTTCAAACCCTTAGAGAAGGAAATGCCTGGGTGATCCCTTCCTTTGGTACCAGTATAACTCTGGGTAGCAGCAGAGCAGGGTTTGGTATTAGCAGCGATGCCCACTCCCTCTCAGTTTTAGCCCAGAAAGGAGCTCTGGACCAGCCTGGTTTACTGCCCTTCCTGCACAGGAGCCCACTGACACCGTCCAGCCAGATCCACACTCAGTAGCTTATTCTGCTTTACCTACTACAAAAGCAAGGCAAATTAAGCTGTGAGAAAAAGCACTGCTCTCACTGGATGTCTTTCCACAAACTGGGAGGAGACCCACAAGCAAAGCCATGGAGACCATGGAGGGAGCAGTCCATCGGTGCAGCTAAGCTAGCTGAGCAACCAGCTACTGTTGCAAGGAGGAACTGCTGCTGGCCTCCGCTCCGGCCCTTCCCTGCAGGCAGCAGTACTGTCCAAGTGAGATGTCTGAAAGTTAAAACCAGCAGATAATTACTGACATTTTTTCAGTAGGATTGGTTTTCCGCTGGTCCATCTCCCGGCACTGGCTCGCTCTGTGGTCAGATGAGCTTCTGTGCAAGAGAAGGGGAATGACGAGGTGTAAGTGGGACTATCCCTACTTGCCATTCCCCTGAGGCAAATTTACTGTTAGGTCAGCATGGCTGTACCATCAAAATACCCCGTAGGAAATGAAGTGATTAATTTCTAAGCTGGACTGGCTGTAAACCAGGTGGCCTAGAGTGATGAGAAAGGGTGGACTAGATGACCTCCTGAAGGCTTTCCTATGATTTCTTCTCCTGTACTCAAAACTTACTTACCTCCCCCTTTATATTTAATTTGTCAATAGGGCCATGAGCTTCAAATTTTTCCACAAAACATAGGACACAGCAAAGCACCTATTAATAGACCTGTTTTCAGAGACACTGTTGTCTGGCCCAGCTTGCTCCTCCAGCAGCATTAGCACTGTTTCCTTCAGGCTAATCTTGACCCAACTAGGAGGCTCTGCAGATATAAAAGCCAAAGGCAAAGCCTTTCTGGATAATAAATCATGCACGCACACACATACATAAACACACACACACATCTCAATAGTTAAAAAACATATCAAGTGCAGAAATCAGTGCTTGTCATGACAAATCATATCCCCAACCCTAAAGTCTGCCTGCTCAGAACCAGCAATCACGATTCATTTGCCTGCCCTTGGATTCATTGAGACAAATCTGTGGCTGGAATAGATCCCATGGCTTCCTTGCTTTCAGCGAAGATTTATACCTCCTAGGAATTTCCYAGATGTCACGGCACAGTGTATAGCTGGGAGGAGCCGTGCCAGGGTTTACTATGGAAAGCAAGCAGTGGGTCAAACAGAAGGTGTCTAGGCTGCATGGGACCATATCTCTCCATTGGCTCTGAGCATCCTATCCTGCAAGTGCTACCAACTTCAGTGCAACAGTGTGGCTCCATATCTGATATTCCCCTCAAGCAAGCACAGAAGAGACTCACCTAACCAACCCTTTCTACACCTTGGACAGGACTGACCCATGGACATTAGGTGTCCCTGACCACTATCTTTGCTACTCCACACAGGAATCACCAAGTCTCAAGGACACACCTGTCCCAAGGTTGCATAGGACCCTAATGCTGTCACCCTGCTCCTGCCTTTTTTCTGTTCTATCTTCATCTACTGCTGATAAAAACGTGCCAGATTCACAACCCCATTGGTCAGAGAAAAGCAACCCTGCAGCTTCAAGGTCAGCTTTCCCACAAGGCTGACCAAGGACTGCTTGGTGTCCTGAAATGCACCATTAAGAGGGGAATAAAGACTACTTCACTTTCATAGCCTTTTGGCCATGACCACAGTAGGGCTTTTGGAGGCCCAGGGCCCAGAGCCTTTCCCCTATCAGACAGGTCACACCCAAGTTACTCTACACTGCATGGACAGTGTTGGAGGTCAGTCAGAGTCCCTAGACAGATGATACAGAGTCAGTCTATGCAGGAACGATGAACCCGTCACACAAGCAGCCAAAATGATGTGCCCAGCATCAAAAGCATCTCCCCTCCTGGGGCCAGCGCCCTGAACGTTGATGGCCTCAGGGGTGCTCAACCTCTGCCACTGCTACTGAGCAAGGCTCAAAACCATCTCCAACGTGACCCAGGCCCAGCTCCTCAAAGGCAACTAAGCACTTAAAATGGAAGTGAGGAGCCTTTGAAGACCTGTCTTGTAGGCTACCAAACAGCCATCAGCACTGCCACTACGTTAGGTCAAATTCCAACTACTGAGAAAGACCCCATCTCCTGTTAGTAATCCTTGGGACAGCCTGACTCTTCGGTTTTGATGACCAGCTCCACTGCAGATGGTGCAGTCATACAGAAAGAGAAGATGGAGCTGACCTAACATCTCCACTTGAGCTGGACCCACACCAGTCACCGGCAGACGCAGGGCTCAGGTTCAGACCCAGTTCATCCTAGAGGACCGCGGGTCAGGCCTAAGTCTGCAAACATGCTTTCCCAAAGCCACCTCAGAAACCTGGTGTTGAGATACTTGACGAGGGGACCGTAGAGAGAACCTGGCTTAGCCCAGCTGGAGCCAGGAAAAGGATTGTACCAGCCAGTGTGCCACACGTGCCCTTGCAGCTGAACCCTAGAAATGTAGACTCCTCCTGAAACCTTGTAACTGCCTTTGATAGTAACAGGTCTCCCACAGATAGCAGAGATGGCAAAACCCAGAGAGGTCATCACATCCAGCCGTGGTCCTCATGGTGCGTTCTCCATTGCGCTGTGAGCCCTGGCAGACCCTTCTACAGTCTCACAGCCTTCAGGGTGCCCTCCCTGACATTCAGCAAGATATCACCCACAGGCTTACCAGAATGAACAACAAACCCTCTGCCTATTCCAGCATCCTTGGTTAAATGACTTGTTCTGGCTTAAAACACCCCATGTCCCCCTGGATGGCAGAAGGCAGTCCCTGCTGTGAAAATGCATCCAGCATGAAGTCTCCAGCCCTGCACCTGAGTTCAGGGTCCAGGTTAGTCACAGTGTGTTAGGCAAATAAGCCAGTTATGTCTCTAATATGTTATGCCCCTTTTCTTGATTTTTCACCACCCTGGTGATGTCATGCCCATCATGTTCGTGACTCTCAGGAGTCCTTTTTAGCCAGGCTGGCCTTGATCCTGCATCGCAGAACGTAAGCTGTGATGGCACTACAAGCCACCAGGCCAAAAAAAGAGATGCAGGAGAGATAGATGGAGAGAGGCCCATGTCTCTTCAGGAAAATCTCCTGCCTGTTCTTGTAATCCAATAAAATGGCCTCCAGCTGTGATAGGGTGCAGATGGCCAGGAAGGTGTGGAAGATCTGGTGGGCATGGCCAATGATATCACAGGAGCCAGGGAAGTACTTCTCAGGGACCGGGCAGGAGAAGAAATAAGCACTGATGAGGAAAAACAGTATCTGGTACGTGTGGTACCAAGCAGCATCTTCCTCACAGCCCCCCAGGTGACACACAACCACCCGGTGAGCGACAGGACTGATATCCAAGATGAACGCCAGCCCGGCTGGGATCACCTGGCACATCTTCCTCATGATGGGGTAAGGCCGTCGGTACCAATATTTTGCATAGCAGCAGCCAGCACAAGATAGCCAGCCACAGAAAGCAGCTGCTGGCAGGAAGAAAAGCCAGAACTTGTCGTACCAGGCTTGGTCGGAGCTGTAGTAGAAATGGGCCAGGGCACTACCATACTGGTAGATGCTGACTCCGACGTAGTCCACAAAGTAGAAGGTGTAGTGGTACAGCTCCGATTTGGACTGCAGTAGGTGGGCCAAGAGGCTGCAGGTCAGGTAGGTTACAGAGGAGAGGACAAAGATGAGCAAAGGCAAAGACCACGCGTCCATGGGTAACTGCTCAGCCTCCACAAACGTCTTGAATCTCAGCAGCACAGCCAGCGCTGCCAGGAGATGAGTCCACACGTTGACCACCTCATTGTGCTTCTGGAAGAGGCTAAGGAAGTAGTACCGCCAGTCCTGGCCGGTGGGACGGTACCCGGTGTGGATGTATGGCTCACGGAAGAGCTGCGGCACCTCGCACTCTTTGACCGTGCAAGGCATCTTGGGGAAGCCATCCTCCAGCAGCCTGGGGAGACGGCTGAGATGCTGCCCGCTGAGGGACAGCGTGCTGATCCGCTCCAGGATGGCTGTCATCTCGCTGCGTGCGGCGGCTGCGAGCCTGTCTCTGGGGAATGTCGTCTTTGTGCCCTGCGGRGAAGGGAGAAAGAAGAAATGTTAATGGTGGTGCATCGGGGAGAAGAGCATGCTGCCATTCCTGGGTGAGATGAGCCATGGTGCTATCGAGATGCTGGACCTGCTCTTAGAGGAAGGGGGCTTTTCTTGACTCAGCAGACCTAAATTCAGCATGGAGAAGGATGGCACAGCCCTGTCCCTGCAGTTCAGCCTATGTCAGATGGGCACAGCAATGTCACAAGCCTGCCCTTCTTCCCCACTTCCTCAGACACTCAGCTTGGAGCATGTTTAGGAGTAGCCAGGAGCTACCAATAAGGGGGTGCAACAAGCAGTTAGATGTCAAGAAAGCACCTGATGATTTGCGGAGGGGATTTTTCACCCCTTTCCCCAGAACAAACTGCTCAGGGACAAAATTGGGGTGTAATTACTCATCAAAGGGATAACCTGCCTTTCTACACCTAAGTGAAGAGGGTCCCAACCAAATTGTGGAGGTTGCAAATAAGCCCAGCTTCCYTGCCACACAACTTGCACATGGGTTGCACGCCTGGGACTGCTGCAGTGGCTGCTGCAGAGGGAGAAGGGGAGAAGTCCACGGTCCCAAACCTGCAGCCCTCATCCCTCCACGTGTAAGAAGCAGCAGGACTGGGAGCTGATGGAGAAACGAGGGGCCCTGCATCAGAGCTGGCTGCAGTTTGAGTATAGCATCGAAGCCCTGGGAGCATCCACGGAGCCATGCTGAGGGGCTGCCAGACAAGATGTGCCTGGATGCTCAGAGCAGCCAAACCCCAGTGTTGGGCACTCCTCTGCCTGCTCTGCTCTGCTCCTTGGCAACCTCCAGAGTTGCTAAGCTCTGGCTGGAAAGGTTCAGATTCAGGGCACAGCAGGATCCTAATGTCTGGAGACTACCTCACAGCATTGAATTCACTCCCAATACCCTCTGTTTCCCTTCCACCCTAGGTATTTCTCTTCCCTGCTGGTGTTTATGCCACACAAAAAAGAGGAGAACTCATCGCACAGATGCCCATGCTTGAACTGAAATTGATGCTGATGGAGCCCCACCAGACTCTGCAGGGCTGTGGTTACCCCTGCGCAGCCAACACATACATGTCTGTGGGAGTGGAGCCTGCCTCCTAAGCTTATATGCACCCAACCAGAGCTGCAGTGCATGGAGATGGCCAAAAATAAGTAAATGTAAATGCATATTTTGCCTGAGTGTGGGAAACGCCTTGTTTTTCTTCCATTGCATCAGCTACCAGCTGCTGCCAGAGGTGAGACAGAGGAATAGTTTGCACGGGCACATGACGCGAGACCCACGCTAGGCTGGAGATACAGAGGATGGGAAGGTGTCAAACACGGAGGGAGAGTGAAAGCAGAGAGAGATGGGACCTGTCAAACAGTCCTAGGGTGAGACAGCACAAAGAGCAAAGTCAGAGCAGACTATAAACCAGGTTGCAAGTCCCACTTCCTCTCGCAACCCAAAGCCTCTGATAACAGACAAAATATTTTCACGTTGCTTCCGTATTCTAGCAGATGGGAGTTGTCATAATTAAGTTAGATTTTCCAGCCAATTCTCTCTCCCAGGGCTTTCCAGGCTTTCTCCCTTAGCACCTCTCAGGGCTGTTTTTTTTTTTTCCCCCCTCGTTTGCCACAGGGGAATCTGGCTGCTGAGTTTGATGGAGCTGCCTTAGCCAGAAAAGGCAGAAGGGAAGATGGTCCCTACAAATGGTATTTTAGTTTCACAGATGCATAAGACTGAAGATAGCACCCTTGCTGGGGGGTCTGATGTTGTGCACGTTCACAAAGACTTTGTTTCTCTCCTAAGGGTCTGCGGGGTCCAGATCTGTGATGGGGACACACAGTTCATTCAGCAGCTTGTGTATACCTATGGGAATATATGCCAAAATTTAGGGAGGCAAGGCAAATTTTGACTCTGGGGCACTCCTATGAGGGCATGGTGTGAAAAAGGGGCAACGCTCCCTCTCCCCAGTTCTAACGTACAGTCTATTCTGGCTCCTCGTAGCCGATGGAGAAAGAAAGGCTCGTTCATCCAACTCACTCTAGACCTCAGCTTCAGGATAAGGCAAAGCCCAAGCAAGAAGACCATCCCTGGCTATGCAGCACTGTAGTACTCACCCTCTATTGCCCTATATCTCCTTTGGATGATCTGGCCAGAACTTGGCTGGAGGCTGAGCATGTTGGGGTGGGAAGGACAGGGAGACTTTATGGATGTGTCTATACTAAGACAGTGTTTGATTTCCTGGTCTAGATGCACAGACAAGAGCTCCCTTCCCACGCTGGCTGCATCTCCTTCACTGCCACACCAAGACATCTGCTGTCTCCAGTTGATGATCTCCAGGCCTTATGCAAAGGTTTTGCCCTGTGCAGAGGTGTGAGTATGGACTCTGAAGCGCTCTGTGTGTCCTAAGCTCCTCTGCCCTGTCTGTTAACCTGACATAATGTGTTTTACACCCCTCCCAGCATTTGCTCTGATACAACCCAAGCAAGAGGGCTTGGACCCACGCTCACCATCTCCCAGCTTCCCTTTAACTAAGTGTGGTCCAAGGATTTGGGTCCACTACAGCAGGCTCAGTGCTGAATCTTCATCCCAATTCATCCCAGCAGAATGCTGGAAAACCTTCCAAAAAGGTATTCAGGCACTGATGTTGGAGGTGGGGATCATGGTGGCAAGGTACAAGGAGAAAGGGCATGCTGAAGATCCCCACCTCTTGGAGAACACAGACTAATGCTAGTGCAGACCCCAGGACATCAGGAACTGAAAAACAGCTCAGGTATGGCACAGACTGGGTAGGTGAGCTGCATAGGAGCAGGGTCGGAGCGCTCATCTCCTGCAGAGAGGTAGCAATACGCTGAAACCTGCCCGTAAAGAGCAAAGGCAACCAGAAGACACACAGGAAGACGGCAATCAAGCCTGGGCATACGGATGCATGCCAATGCAAGGGGCACATCGCCCCTTCCACCGTCCGTGGCCTGCCTGCTTTGCATGCTGACAAGGATACGAGAGACAGGCAGCTTCTGTACCAGGCACAGGCTGGCTCCGGCTTGTACGGTGCGTGCTAGTGCCAGGATTTTGCCASAGTCTCTCATCCCGAGAGCTCAGTGTATACAGCAAGCATCGCCTTTGAGCACAGCTAGGGAGAGATTAGACGCTGCAGATCTCCCTGACAGCAGCAGACAGGAGAGATTCTTCCAGGGAGGCTTTCATAGCTGGAAAATGCCAATTTTTAACGGGCCGAGGGAGGGTCAGAGATTTTCAAAATGATAGTCCGAAATCACAAGAAGCACATCTGATACTCAGATAAATAGCGCTAAACCAGGAACCTGGTAGACTGCTTATTTTAAACCAAACTTGTGACATTAACGAGTGAGAACAAGTTGGCAATTTCCAGCGATCATGTGATGGACAAAGCTATGAGCAATTAACGTTAGAAAAGAGAAAGGAAAAAAAACCAACCCAGAAACCCAAGGTCAGCACTGGCTGTTTCACTTTCACAGAGCCCCTATTCTTTTCCCTTCACGGGGGCGTAGGAGCGGCTGAAAGCCACATTCATCGGCAGGGCGTCTCGTTGAGATTCTGTCCTCACCCCCCATCTCCGGGGGATTCAGTTATTTTGGCTGCTCCCAATTAACGGCAACCAAGTATCGTTTGTTCGGGGAGGGAGCTGCAAGGCGAGAAGGAGGGAGTGGATGATGGCCAGGCTGTATCATTACAGCACAATAAGAACCACGGCACAGGAGGAGAACGATCCCGTTCCAATTTTTCTCTCCCTTTTGAAGAGAGTAATTGGAAACCTGAGCTTTTCCCAGCTCTTTTACTTTTTGGTCACAGTCTGATGGAGGGGTTTGAATGAGAAAATTTCCTACAGAGTACGACTGATTTTCCCACTGGTCTGGCCTCAGCGTTAACTGTCTGGGACTGAGGCTGTACCAATGTGATGCATTTGCTTGCAGAATAGTATTCAGGCATCAGAGGTTAACACAGGCTTCCAGAAAGGCAGTAATTCCTGGTAAACAAAGCAGAGAGGACTGGGGAACTCAGCTGTGGGGAAGTCTTTAATAAATGCATTACATTCAAAAAAAAAAAAAAAGTGATTGTGGATAGCATGAAAATAACAGTAGTGATTGTGCAGCAGTGGGCAACAGGCCAGTTTTGAGAGCTGCAGGTGATTAATTCCTGAATTCCTTCTCTTCTGGGAGTTAAGCAAAAGTCCCTGGAGGGACTACAGGTCATTTTGAAGCCTGGGGTTTTATTCTGACCCCTCCCTACATAGGGTTAACTTTGGTGTTGCAGCTCCTACAGCACCAGGATGGCAGAGATCAGCTCAGCTCAACTCTCCAGGGCTGGGAGAGGCTGCACCAAGGCTGTACCCAGCTCAGATGCAGTGGATAAGCCCCATCCCAAAGCCTGCTGCCTGCAGGCTGGTCCTACCTGTGAACGCCTCCTCCTATAACTAAACCACTTGCCCAGGACAAACTTGGAAAGACCAGCTCGGGAGCACGGTGCCAGCTCCTCCATCCCATTCTGCCTGGTGTTTTGGAAAGGCTCCACCAGAGGTGAGAAACTGAGAGACCACAGACCGGCTCACAGCAGCAATTCCTACATTACCTTGGTATTATCTGCTTCCTTCTCCGGCTGCACATTTCGGTGCTAATCTTCCTCCTAACTGCGACAGATGCACACAGCGCTCAGATCCCCTCTGCAGGGAGTTATTGGGATTTACATGGGTGTTGCAGAGGTCAGAAACTGGAAAAGGTGGCATTTGGTGGTTTGTGCCAGGGATGAGCCCTGCCCCAGCAGGCAGCAGGGTATGAAGGACTGATCTACACTCCAGCATCGGAGAAGTGGAAAACCCCACAACCAGAGAGGGGCCAGGTGCTCAGGACTTCTGTAAGTTGGGCTTACACCTCCCCATCTATTAAATGGGGATACCAATCCTCATCTGCCTAATGAGAACTAGATATTGTGCTCTTAATGCACTGCTGTAATGCACCTGGGAGTGCTGGGACTACTTATCAGTGCATTGCACAGAATATTTTATTTCCCTCGACACGCTTACGTACCCAGTTACCTCTACATCAGCCCAATGGGTGTATTACAAGCACTCCAGGGTGGTGTCCAATCCAACAGGGACTCTGCATGGGTTAGGATGCTCTGGAAGGTGAAAGGTGATGTGATGTGTTTTACTGGACACCTTGAAGGGCAAGCCTGAAAATAACCTAAGAAAAAAGGTCAAAGCAACCTTATGGAAAATTTCAAATAAAAGAAAATGGCTCAAATTCTACTTTTCCATATACACATATACACACACAGAACGTGTAGCTGAAGCAGGGTTTGTCCAAGCATGTATTAATCAGGAAACTAATGTCTCGTGATGCTGGGAGATGAGCCATTAGAGCCGGCAGGAGATGGCAGGATCCCCCATGGAAGCCATGGCAGTGTCAGCTCCCCCGCGATTTCTGGCCTGGAAGCAAGTCGGGCTGGCAGCCAGCTCAGCCGTGCTGAGCCGCAAGTGCCTCTTGACATGGGTTCGGCGTTGCCTGCGCGTTGGGACGGGTCCAGGGGATGAAAGTAGCGGAGCTGGCGTGATGAACGCTGTGCTTGGAGGGGACAGAGCAAAACAAAGCTGCTGGCAAATACTGTGTCCCTACAGCAAAGCTGAGGGGGTCCACAGCACCCCACCAAGGAGGGGGAGCCCCTGAGCCCCCCTGCTTTGGGGGAGCAAAGCAGGGCAGTGGAAATCCAAAGTTAGGAAACTGAAGACTTGATGAGGCTGCTGGCTTTATTGCGAGAGTCCAAACCTTGAGCCAGACATCATATGCCGGGGTCTGATTTTCACAGCACCGAGTCCTCGGTTCTGAGATCAGCCGGGCTGGCTTGGCTGCTCTTGTGCTGCTACACCCTTGAAATGGGTGGCCAGATGCAAACTGTCCACCAGGAACAACTCCTGGACTGTGCTAACTCCCAAACCGTGCTGGGGAACGGTGTGGGTCACCACGGCACATTTCTGATTTGCTGCGATAAACACAGCTGCAGTTTCTTCATGCCTAACCAGGGTTAAAGCTTGGTGATGCTACTGATAACACAGCCAATACACTCAATGCGTGAAAAAAGAAACCCATCTACAGCACTAGGCAGATGCAAAAATGTTAATATTCATTACTTCTACCCATAGACCCTGGCTGAGAATTATCTCCTCTGGCAAATCCACCCCTCCCCTATCAAAAATTGCTCAAGATCGAGGTAATATTCTGCAGCTTTTCCTCCTGATCTCACTAAACCTTTGCTGTTTGTGCTTTCCAGATCGGCTCACCACTTTCTTTTCCCACACACAACTAACACAGCCCCCAGTGCTTTGGGGCTCGATTTCAGGTGGGTGTGAGATCCCTGGGTGGAGCACCCATGCTTACAGGCTTTGAGTACACCAGTAATCAAACAAGACCAAAGCATGGTCCGATCAATGACCTGCAACCATCAGGTTGCTGAAGTGTTAGCACATGCCCAGGCACGGTTTTGGTCCAGCCACCCACACCGGTCCCTGCCTGCTGTATTCAGTCATGCAGGGACCACCGATGGAGTGGGACGACTGACCCATTTCAGATGCCAATGCTGGAACTGTGCCAAAGAAGCGCCTGGGTTTTTTTCCCTCATTGAAAAAAGGAGCCTGGATTTGTTGCAGCTGCATCTTGCTTTCACCTCCTAAATTTCCTCCTGCAAGGTCCGTGGGATACRGCATCCTTCCCTTCCATCCCCGAGTAGCTGCGTGCACACCCTGCAAGCACAGCATTTCTGCTGCAAGTTTGCGTACGTAAGAGATCACTGCCATGAGCCACAGGACCAGCACCCACTGATGGGACAAATCTTTCAGCACAGATCTGCTGGAGATGGGAATTCCTGCTGGCACAGGGAGACCTCAACGAGCCAGCAAATCCTGCTCAGATCTATCTGCTGATGGGACAACCCAGGAACCGTCTGCCTGCAGGCAGAGCAACCAAACCAAACTGGCTGTGCACCGTTTGGGGATCCAGACCGTTGCCAAAAGATCTCCCAGAGCCTACAGGCTGAGGCTGCTTAGCTTTGCTGTCATCCACAAAAGCCTCTTGCACAAAAACATTTTTTTTAAGGTTGCGTATTTTAGAGCTTTGGTCATTAGAAAAAAATGTATATACATCATGCACAGCACCGCCACTGCTGTGGGCAGAGAGCAGGCTGCAGGGGGAGAGACTGCAGCTCTGTGCCAACCCCCTGGAGCTGTGAGCTCTCCTCTTCTCTACACTAAAAGTCTTTGTCCCCATCCAGGACCTCCTCCTATTTAACCCCATGGCCTCTCCCAGYGAGCTTCAAGGTTTGCAATGACAGCAGTGCCGCCCTGCCAGGGGGCTACGAAGCCCCGAGCAAGGGCCAGCAAGGACCAGATGGCAGATTCCCACCCAAACAAGGGACGCGGGCTGTGCTGCAACCGCATGCTTACACCCCTACTCGATCCCAAGGATCCACTGGGGAATAAAAAAGCAACTGGGAGCAAGCTTCCACTTGCTACTGCCTGTGCCTGAAGGACAGAGGACGTAAGGTATGGCCACGTATGTACAGCTGCAGACCAAATGCACAGCCTCCAGGAGCCCTCCTGGGAATTTATTCCTCTGGAGGAATTTCTTTAGCATAAATGGGTACTGCAATTAAAAGACCACTGGCCTCAGGAGTGGGGGTTATCACGTCCGCTGGCAGCTAAAAATTAAGCTGGTGCATGACTCAAGGCGTGCAAGTAGCTGCAAGCACACGCACRTGACCCGACGATGGCAGCTCCCCTGTCCTCAGCCTCTGCCTGCGCTGCCAGCACGCCACTCACACCGGCCATCCCTCCCTGCATCCGGAGGGACACAACCCTCTTCTCAGCCAGAAGCTCCGGCTGCAGCTTCAGCGTAAATAAATAAAAGCAATGATGCCCAGAGAACAGAAAATCCTGCAGCGAGCAGGGCTGTTAACCCACACCTTTACCGGCTGAGCAGGAAGAAATGTGTAATGGCTTGTGGTTTGGCCCAACGAGCCCATGGGTTTCTAGGAATTGTTTGCAACACGTATCACCCCCCCTGCACCCCGACACGAAGGCAGGAGCATGGTCTGCTGGTACAATTCACAGCTGTCCGTCCCCTCCCTGCCCCAGCAGGGAGCAAAAGCAGATTTCAGACCTGCTGGATTTCACTCCAGCGGAGCATTGCATTCACTCTTTTTCATCACCTTTTCATGACTTCACTCTTTTTCAACCACCGCTGCCAGGGCGGCATCACACACATCCTCATCCTAACCCCCCACCCGGCCCCCCGTGGCTGGCAATCCCACCGGCCTAAAGCATGCCGGGGCATTTCCCAGCTCGGAAGCGATGAGCCCACAGCATCCGACAACAAACACACATCTCCATCCCGCGGCGCAGTAAAAAAAACCATGTGCTCCAGCCAAAGCAGCCTGGGGACGAACTGGTGGAGCTGCGCAGTTCTTAAACGAGCACCGGGTGCGGGACCACCGGTCCTGCGTACCCAGCGCCAGTTGATCCGCGGCATTTCCCACCCCGGCRCAACTACTGGGAGGCTCCGTACCCAACCTTGCTCATGCTGGAGACGAGTCAGTTTGACACTGAGCAAGTGACTTTAAATGTTTACCCAAACATATATAGATATATATATTTTTGTCGATGAAAACCAGAACGGTTCAAGACTGACTGCAATTTTTTTTGCCCCCCAAACAAAGTGAGATGCTCATGGTGTTTTCAGGAAAAATCCAGATGGGAAATTGAATATGACCAACAATCTCCGAAGCGTCCTGGAGAAGACAAGCAGGGAACAACCCTTCATCGACCCTTTCGAGACAGGAGCTGGGGTGTGTCAAGCAAAACGGGCAGGTGGCGGCTCCGAAGCAAACAACAGGAGCTGGTTCTTCACCCAGCTCACGGCTAAACTATGCGTCTCCTTGCCGCGGCCTCCAGAACGCCCCAGGGGTCAAAGTCATGCAAGGAAAATCCACCCACGACAATTAAAAACAAACACGGAGGAAAACCAATGYCCACCTCTCTCCTCCACGAAGCCCTTGAGACACAGGTCAGGGGGGCTTGGGGGGAATTTATGGCAAAAGTAAATTTGTCCCCGCGCGCTCCTCCCCTCCTCAGGCTCTCCCCCGGCGCCCACCTGGCTGCAGGACCGACCCCGGCTCGACGGACCTCGGCTGTGCGTGGGGTGGGGGGGGAAGAAAATCACGCATCCCCCTGCACCTCGAGGTCCACGCGTGTTTTACCCGCGCGGGGGACCCGCCCGGAGGGTGGCCGCAGGCGCTGGGGTGTTCCCCGTGCACCGGCCCCGGCGTGACCCAGCCCCCCGCGGGGAAGGATGCTCCCGCCGCGGCGGGGATGCGGCGCGGCGGGCGTGGTGCAGGGAGCTGCGGTACCCACGCGGGGACGCCGGAGCTCACCTGGAGCTCACCGGGGGATAGAAAGACCCGTGTCGGATCCCGCACGGGACCCTCGACGGGGTGTCCCCGGGGGAGAGGGGCTGCCCGCGGGGAGGGGACCGGCGGCTGCGCCCGCACTCACCGCCCGCGCTCTCCCCGCCGCCGCCACCGACTCCCGCGGCCGCCGCCTCCGGCAGCGCCACCGCCACCGGGCGCCCCCGCGCATGCGCGCCCCGCCCCGGGGTGGCCCCCGCGGCCCGAGCCCAGCCGAGTTGAGCCGAGCCTAACCGAGCCGAGCCCAAGCAGCCTGAGCTGGAGAAAGTGGGGCTCAAACTAGTGGGAGCGCCCACGCCCGGTCACCCCCGGTGGTGGCTGCGAAGCAGCAGAGCTGGAGATGGGAACTCAAGGGGAGACACCGGGAGAGGGACATAAAGTCACTGCAGGGCGGTTGGGGTGGGAAGGGACCTCCGGAGGTGACCTGGGCCAACCCCACCTGCCAGAGCCGGTTGCCCAGGACCATGTCCAAATGGGTTTTGAAGATCTCCAAGGATGGAGATCACATGGATGGAGATTCATGGATGGACATCTCTGTCAACGATGGAGATTCTACCTTCAAAGTAGAAAAGTCAGGACCAGAGGCCATGGGCACACACTGAAACACAGGAGGTTCCTCTGAACATCAGGAAATACTTTTTTACTGTGAGGGTGACTGAGCACTGGCACAGGTTGCTCAGGGAGGTTGTGGAGTCTCCATCCTTGGTGATCTTCAAAAGCCATCTGGACGTGGTTCTGGGCAACTGGCTCTAGATGGCCCTGCTTGAGCAAGGGGGTTGAACCAGATGACCTCCAGAGGTCCCTTCCCACCCCAGCCATCCTGTGATTCTGAGCCGAGGAGCTGCACAACGCAGCAGAGAGGCCAGGGAGGGCTCTGCACAGCGGTGGGTGGTTTTTGCCAGAGCTCGTGGTTTCCCGCTGTGACTGTTAGGACAGCGGTGTCAAATAAAAAACAATTCCTAGTCCTGAGAGCTGTTTTTATGCTGACCCCAAGCTGACCCTGGTGGAGGTAAAAATGAGGGAAATGGGAGGAAAAATAGAAGTGCTGCTGCCGACTGCCCAGTTCCTCGGCTCCCATTTGGGGCAAAACCCCTGATTTTGCTGCTGCAGACATGCAAGCATGGAGGAGAGGATGATTTTCCCCAGGATTTGCAGCCTAAAGACAGTATGGCCTTGAGCCAACCACCGGGGCAGCGAGGTTTACACCATAAAAACAGCACCAAAATCTTTGAGCTCCAGAAAAGAGGGATTTGCACCCAAATGGCCTTTCAGGAGTGGTCTCTGGGCCCTTGAACTATGTCTGGGAAATGTTTGGGAGAAGCTTATACAGCCTAGACTGAACTGAGCCAAAACCACGGCAATCAGGTCAGCCATAAAGTCACCACGATCCCAGGAGCAGGTTAATTTATGAGTACAGAGTACCTGTTTCCCCTCTCCTGTCTCTGTGTCAGCTTGTTTATGCGTGTTTTGCTTCTCCAGCCTGTCAGGACTGTTATTTTTTGAGGGGTTTAYGAGGGAACAGAAGGACCGCTTGTTCTGCAGGGAGAGGATTGCAGGAGAGGCAGCCCAGGAACGGGACTTTCCGGCTCTGATAAGATCACTCCAGCCTGGGTGAAGCTTCGGCACATCCCAGCACCCATCTGCCAGCACCCAGGACAGCCAGCGCTCCCACAGCGGGGACCTGCGGGTGGGGAAACCTCCAGGGTGAAGAAGAAGCTGGGCAGGGGACCTCCATTTTCCTCTGTCATCTCGCTTAGGGATGTGGGTGGGGTACTATCGGCAGCTCCCGACCCCCTCAGTGACATCTTGCACTCATTTTCCACCCCTCTAAGACATCTCCCCCTGTAACACCCATAATACTGTTTCGTCACCTTCCTCCATTCCTTAAATTGGGAGGTGATTCTCCCCCTCTACTCCACTCTCGTGAGACCCCACCTGGAGTACTGTCTTCAGCTCTGGGGCTCCCAACGTAAGAAGGACATGGACCTGCTCGAGCGGGTCCAGAGGCGGGCCACGGAGATGATCAGGGGGCTGGAGCACCTCCCCTGTGAGGACAGGCTGAGAGAGTTGGGGTTATTTAGCCTGGAGAAGGGAAGGCTCCAGAGAGACCTTATAGCAGCCTTTCAGTACTTAAAGGGGGCCTGCAGGAAAGATGGGGAGGGACCCTTTATCAGGGAGTGTAGTGATAGGATGAGGGGTAATGGTTTTAAACTGAAAGAGGAGAGATTTACATTAGATATTAGGAAGAAATTCTTTACTGTGAGGGTGGTGAGACACTGGAACAGGTTGCCCAGAGAAGTTGTGGATGCCCCATCATTGGAAGTGTTCAAGGTCAGGTTGGATGGGACTCTGAGCAACTTGGTCTAGTGGAAGATGTCCCTGCCTATGGCAGGGGGGTTGGACTAGATGATCTTTAAGGTCCCTTCCAACCCAAACCATTCTATGATTCTATGATTCTATGATTCTATAAAATCTCCAGGGATGCTCCGTGGCTGTTAGATAGAGGTTATGGCATGGCTTTTCCTCTTCCACCCGTCTTTCCATCATTGCTCATGTGGGAGAAGTAGGAACACTCAGCTGAGTGCTGGCGATGGCCACGGCAAGGCCGGAGACAAGGTGGGAAGAAAAATACAACCCAAGCAGAAGGAGATGGTGGGATGGGACATCCCTGCTGCACCATGCACATTGCAACGCTGCTGGGTCGCCTGCCCTTCTGTTCTGATGAAAAGTTTTTCTCCCGTTTATGTTCATGGCACGTCCCGGGGCAGACTTGAGAAAGGCGAAGGGCAGCTCTGTGCGGGGATAACTGCTCTCCTGGGTGGGTGCTGACAGCTTGTTTTGCACACCAAGCTTGGTGGATGTTGCACAGCAAGACCTTTTTGATCGCTAGCTCCATGACCTGCTCTCAGGTGACTGGTACCTGCAAAGCTGCACTCTGTAGTTCATCTCAGACTCATCCTGCTGCGCTGCAGTCCCTGTTACTCCCTATCTTTGACATTTTACACCCTGAAATGAATCACCCAGTTCCCTTCAAGGCAAAACCCAGGTGTGGTTGTGTTTGCCCAGGAGATTGCTCCCAGCAGGCAGTTAAGACTAGGTTGTACCAGGCTGGGCTCTCTCTACCCTTTACAGTCATGTGATATGATCCAAGCAGGCTTTGTACCCTCAAACAGCCCCTGCACACCTTCATTCTCCACCCAAATACACAGGCACCCTCCCTACCATGCAACACAAACCCTATTCTTGCAGGCTGCAAACTGGTTGTCCCATTATTTTGGGTGCTTTGAATTATCCCCCAAAAAGAGGAGCTTGTTTTGGGGATTGGGGTCTCTCTTCACCAAGATGCATCCAAACACACCATGTGCAGACCGTGCTGCTCAGGAGCAGCTTTGCACCAAAGACAACTGAGATATTCAAAACCCCGAATGGGATACAGAAAGCAGGATGAGTCACCTTTTCCCTTTATTTGCTTGTAATAAAGAATATTGACCTGTTGTTATCATAATTGGGTAAAAGAGAATTTTTCTGCACCATGCATTGCTGTCTATTGAACTCCTTTCCACTGGACAAGAACTGATGCTCATGGTTTGGCAAGTTTTAGAAAAGATTGTGCAGATGCATAATACTAAGGACAGCAAAAAAAAAAAAAAGATAGTTTTGGAGACGATATAAACCTTCTTGCTTCAAAACAAACTCTCCAGCTAACAGGGCTCAGGAGGGAAATTTCTTTGTGATCCACAGCTCTTATATGGGTGTTTCTTTTCTCTTCCTCTGTAGTAACACATGCCGGCAAGTCTCAGGGTGATGGGTTACATGAATTCCTTGCAATTGCTTTGAATCCTGCTTATGTGCTTTCTTTAACTAATAATTCAGAAAAAAACAGTCCTAAAAGCCCTGGCCTACCAAGTCCACTCCCTGCAATCAGAGRGAAGCACTTGATACAGTTAATTTTGCCACCTTCAGCTGCTCCCCCCATGTTGCACAAGGGGTATGTGGCAATTTGGGGTCAGGACTTTCCTGCCTCTTCGTGGTTTGCATGGAGCAGAGAGCCCATCGTGACCGTCAGATGATGATTGCTAATGTGGCTTACACAAATTGCTGCAGCTTCCCATCTTCCAAAGCTGGACATCACTTGTTGAAGTGACTAGTGACTCCTGCCCCGTGGCTGAAAGCGGATCCCGGAGATCCCGATGCAGAGACGATGATGCTTTGCATAGAGATTGGTGATTTCCAGGCTTGGAGGTGGAGAAAATGAGGAGTGGGGGGGAAGGAACCAGCTGTCACTGTCTATAGTAACGGCCAGAACTCATGAGAGCAGATGAGCAGACCGAAATAGCAACACCAAACCTCAGGCGATCTATATCTGGGCCCTTCGGACTTCCCTAGAAACGTGGTCGGGTTGCCACATGATACAGACACACTCCGGCCACGCTCTCTGGAGCTTTGTTGATTCAGCCACTCCTCCGGTTTCGTTTGTTGGGGGAATTCATTTTTCATTATGCCTGCAGGCACGGCTTGTGTGGGTTTGTTTTAGTTTTTTATTAATTGCTGTATTTCTTTTCTGCACAGTAGAAGAGAATGAATCACCAGCGGGATCCGGGGTAGCTGTGCATCAGAAGCAGGACTGCAACAAGATTTTACACTCCCATTGCCACGCTAGCTGCATCTAGGAGGGAAAGCAGGTCCGTGTGTGCCAGACTTCTGCTCTGGGAAGCAAGAAGGTGGCTACGATCCATCCTAACGTGCTGAAGGTCAGAGTCTTAACTTCTTACCCACGTTACTGTGCTTTCCTGGTGAAATACCAGCAGCTCCCCGTGCATTTAAGTAAAGAAATTCCATTCATATTCACTGATAGTCTTTTTCCATGTTTTTCTTCCCCAGGACTAGCAAAAAAAAAAAAGAGCTAGATCAATTTAGAAGGGTTCTTTCAGCATTAAATTGTATGTCTTCCACATGTGGTCCTGAAGTGGTGAGAGTCAGGACGACTCTCTTGCGAGAGCGAATTCCCTGGTTGGGGTTCAGCTCCTGCAAGGGTAGCTGCAGGAGACACCAGAAAGGACAAACCCCTTTTATCCCTTGGAAAACTTAAAATTTACACTGACAAAAACATCTCATAGGTGGTCTCCCTTCTCCACATTGTTTCAGTTATAAAAAGTGATTTTTTTTTCATTCAAAACATTTAATTCCATGTTATTACCCGTGCATTTTATTACAAATATATTTGAAACCTCAACTCCAATGTGTTGCTTGACAATGAGGTGACACTCCGTTGAATTTGGGGTACTCTCACACCATTTTTGGAGCTGTGAATGAGACACAAGCCTCTCCTCTGCCCTCCATGGGTGAGACAAGGTTGCTCAGCATACAGGAAAGCTAATAGATGGCAACTTGAAAATTGAGTTGTGGCTTGAAAATTGACTGTTAGTTGAACTAAAGGAAAAAAAAAACAGAGTGTGGGAGGGATCACAGGGTACCCATAAAGGGATCTCAGAAACCAAGTGCACATGCAGATGCTGACACAGAGATGTGAGGAAAGGAGGTGAAAATGCACCCTGGTGTTCTGGCCAGCAACCCTCGTGTGCAATTCACCCATGGAAATTACTCCTGCACCCACCCGTGATTCTTCTACTTCTCTGCAAGCTCTGCAGCCCCACCCTCCGTGTATTTAGGTGCTTAATTCCCATTTTTTTCAGTGGATAGAAGATGCTAAATGTCTCTGTGAGCCTGTGCTGCACTCTCCACCCTGTAACCGCTGGGATGTGGCAGGGAGGTGAATCCCTGGAGATCTCGGGCATCCTCCTAGGGAGTCCCAAAAGGCAGGGAAAGCATCYGCCTCACTTCTGTTATCCTAGTGTTCTCCATCTCTCTCCATCCCTTTGTCCTCCCTGGCCTGACCTGCTCCAATTAATTATTCAGGCAAGAGCCACAGCACGGCAGCAGTTGCTATAGGGCGCTGTCATGAATAACAACAGGCGGCTATTTTTATCCCTAACTCTTGTTACCTTGCGGTCAGGAGCGATGGGTCCCTGCCAGCTCTCTTCACACAGAGCTCGCTGTCTTTGGCAGGAGGAGCACTGCAGCGATTTACAACATCTTTATGGGCTGGGATTCATTTTGACCACCAAAATGGAGGTGAGATCTATGTGCGATCTAGATATATATGTCTGAATTCCACCCTGGTACCACTCTGTGCACTGCCAGCTGTACTCATGGGTTACTTTGCATCCATATTTTATCTGCAATAAAGCACGGAGACTGTGTTCATTGCTGGATTTAATAGTCTGTGTAATGCAGAGAGAGAAAAACTGTCTCAGAAGTGAAATTTCATGTTGGGTTCTGAACACTTATATAGGATACATTATATTTCCTTCGGGGACTTACACAGACCAATTCCTCCAGCCGGTTTATATCCTCAGAGCTGACGTGCCCACTGAAATATCTTGCAATGACCCGGTGAGTGTGGCAGGGGCACACCAAAGGCTTTCTCTGTTCGCTCCTCCTCCTGCTGCCCCCGCTCATGCCAGCTGCGATGAAAATGAGAAATCTCCAGAAAATCATGGGAAGGGGTGGATTTGAGGAGCGTCTGAAGGGAAATGGGTGCTACTGAGTGTGCAGAGGCAGGGAGGCTATTCCGGCAGCGGAGAGCAGCTCTGGAGTTAGCAGAACAACCTGGAAGATTGAAAAGAGAAAAAGAAATAAAAAGGGAAAAAAAGAAGGAAAAAAAGAAGAAAAAAAGAAGAAAAAAAGAAGAAGAAAAAAAAAAAAGGAAAGAATGCAGCGACAGAGCACAAGATCCTTCATTCCTGCCAACCTGCCAAATTTAATACTCCATCAAGTTATTCTTGAGAAGGAAAATGTGAACTTTCACTTTGATGCAGAACGACAGGAGAACACCTCGCAGAAGCAGGACAAATACCCAGGACTTGGGCTACGTATATCCTACGCCGGCTACGGCGGTTACCAGCAACATTTCGAATTATTTTAGAGGGATCTGGTCCAGGCACACAAACAGAAAAGGGGAAACAGAGCAGGGGCTGTTTCCTCCTCCTCTTCCAAAACACGAATCGAAGCTGCTCCCTCCAGTGAGATGGGGCAGCGTGAATGCTCATGCCTCGGCGTTTTGCACAGCCGAACGGACTTGGGGTGGATATTTACTACCGACCCTGGAAAAACCGCTTTTAGCTATAATATCATCCAGGGGACACAGCCAACTTTGGATGTCCACTGTGCGTTGCTGATCAAAATAGTTGTGTCTAGCTTTTTACTCTTTTTCTGTTTTTAAACAGAGCTTAGATAAAGATTTTTAAGGGATACCGAGAATATTTTTTAAGGGGGAGCGGCCGGTTTCCCCGTAGGGACGATCCCCGCTTTCCTGTGGTTTCTGCCTGCCACGCCTCTCGGAAAACGCATCCAAAATCATCCTTTTCACTGCAAACGCCACGGGACCTGTTGCTTTTGTTGTCTTCAGCCCCAAACTCCTGGAATCGCGCCGGGCCACGTAAAAGGGAAAAGCGCCGCCCAACCTGTATGCTTTGGGGTGAAAACACCCGGAAACGGGGCTCCCCAAAATGCAATAGGAAAATAAAAAGGGTGTTTTGTTTTGTTTTGTTTTCGGGTTTGCTTTTTTTTTTTTTTTTAAAAAAATAAAATGGTATTTTCAACCGGCCAGTGACTTCCAAGAGCTGGCAGCCGGGCCCGGACCCCCCAGCGCCGATCCCGCACCCCCGGCCCCACCGCAGCCCGCGCCGGCCCAGGGGAGCGCGGGTCCCCTCCGTGTCCCACCCCCCCCGCCCCGCCGTGCGCTGATTGGCTGGCGCTGTTGCGCATCTCTCCCTCGAAGTCTATCGCTGCCGCATTGGCTGGTGCGGGGCGGTGCTGACCAATGAGAAGCGCCGGGGGGCGGGAGGGAGGCGGAACTCCCGCTTGGTGGCGGGAAAGGCTCCCGGTTTTGGCGCCAAGCGGGAGCGTGGCGGTAGCCGGGGGGGTCGGATCGTATCGGGTCGGATTGCGGGTGCTGTCGGGGCCGCTGTGGGGCCAGGCCGGCTCCCCTCGGCTCTTACCGCCTTCCCCCTTGCAGCAGCGGCGGGATCTCCGCGGGCCTCCCGGCCTCCCCGAGCGGCCGGCAGCATGGCGGCGCCGGCGGGCGGGCTGGAGGACGCGGAGCTGCGGGAGGCGCAGCGCGACTACCTCGATTTCCTAGACGATGAGGTGAGGCCGGGAGCGGGGCTGCACCCGCGGGACGCGGGTGCTGCATCCCCCCTTTCCCCATGCCCCCGGGGGTTGGGGGGCACCTGGTCCCTGTGCCCCCCCCCCCGGCTTGGTCGGTGGGACTAAAGGGAGTCGAGCTCTGCAGGAATCAGCTCCTGGGGGGGATGTCCCAGACAGGCGGTCATGCAAAATGAGTTGGTTTTTGGGTGTTTTTTTGTTTTGGTTGTTTTTTTGAGGTGTTTCCCCAACTCCCTTCTTGCAGGAAGATCAAGGGATTTACCACAGCAAAGTCCGGGACATGATCAGCGACAACCAGTACCGCCTCCTCGTCAGCATCAACGACCTGCGGCGGAAGAACGAGAAGAGGGCCAACCGGTTGGTGTGAGGTGGTGGGGTTCACCTTTGCACCGTGCCCTAGGTGGCATTTCAGAGGTCCAGCCCTGGTTTTGGAGGTCTTTGTGGCAAGGAAGGGCCAAACCTTGTCCCCAGTGTAAAAGGTGGACCTGCTCTCTCCCTCCATGACACCCATCCCTTCCAAGCTTGCAAAAGCCTTGATTTGGCAAAAACCTTTTGCTGGGGTTGCCTGCACGGTATAAATCATCTCCTTTTTTAGGATGCTTGGGGATATTTTGGACCAGGTTTGCCAATCTGCTCAGGGACATGTGAGGTTTTTTCAGATGTGGTTGGGTTTGTTCAGCTCCTGGCTGTTGGTGGCAGTGGACCTGACACAGAGCTATGATGGGCTTTGGGTGTTTTTTCGCCTCTTGCTCCTAGTAAGCTCGCAGAGCGTATGGAGGCATGGGTAGGCATTGAAGAGGAAGGCAGAAGGGGCTGCTGATCGGTCCGCATCATCATCTCCCTCTGTTGCAGGCTCTTGAGCAATGCCTTTGAGGAGCTGATCGCCTTCCAGCGTGCCTTGAAGGATTTCGTTGCCTCTGTTGATGCCACCTATGCCAAGCAGTACGAGGACTTCTACATTGGGCTGGAGGGCAGCTTCGGCTCTAAGCACGTGTCACCGCGGACGCTGACAGCCTGTTTCCTCAGCTGCATTGTCTGTGTGGAGGGCATCGTGACAAAATGTGAGATGGGGGCGAAGACCCTGGGGCTTTGGGGGTGGTGGTCCAGGTTTTTGCTGCAGAGGGGCTGGGGTCCACCAGGAGCCATGGTATGTCCTGGCAACCTGGGCGAAGGGAGCGGGGGGCTTGGCAGAAGGTCTTGAGTGTTAGGATGGTCTTTGAGCTCAGCAAATCCTGGCCGTGGTTGACAGCGGGTTGTGTCCCAAGTGCAGTTTAGCAGTGGAGACCCTGTTGGGGACTGTCTGCTGACAGATGGGTGGGACATCCCTGCCCCTAACTCCTGTTTCTTCCAACCCCAGGCTCTCTGGTTCGTCCAAAGATCGTCCGGAGCGTCCATTATTGCCCAGCTACCAAGAAGACTATTGAGCGCCGATACACGGACATGACCTCCCTGGATGCTTTCCCATCCAGCTCTGTGTACCCTACGAAGGTGAGGTGAAGCAGCCTTGTGGGAAGCATCAGCAGGTTCTTTTGGGGAGAATGTGCCTGCTCCGAGCCCAGGGTCTCAAATCCCTGTGCATCCCTTCTCCTGCTGCCAACATAGCCCATGGAGTAGAGAGAGGACACATCACGCGTGTGACAGTCCCAGAGAGCTACTAGGAACACGTGAAGAAAGCCTCTGTTGGACACAAGGCCACCAGACCYGCTATTTCAGATGTTAGTTACGATCTTGGTTCTGCTGGAGCGTGATTTCTTGGGGAGTTGTCAGCCAGTCTTGTTGCTCCGGGGACCCAAGTCAGCATGGGCATACCTGTGCTGTCCTGGAGGGTGTATGCACCCTTGGGTAGAGGCTTTGCCCCGTATTTGGGAATGCAGAAAGGTTGACCTGAGCTTTGTCCCCACTGTGTGCACAGCCTGCTGCATGGGTGGTGTGTTACCACTGCCTGCAGTAGGGACAGGGCTTGGAGAGACCTAATGTACCGGCAGTGATGGGTGTTGGCAGCTTTAGCCTGGGGGGACTGTGAAGCTGGTGATAAAACCCTGATAAAGCAACCCTTTCCAGCAGTCTTGTGTATGTTGGGTGATGGAGCCTGTCTTCCCACTGCTTAGCTGACCCACCTCTTCTCTCTGTACTCCTGAAAAATGGTGCTAGTCTTTTTATTGGGGTTCCTCCTCTAGGATGAAGAGAATAACCCCCTGGAGACAGAGTTTGGCCTCTCTGTCTACAAGGACCATCAGACCATCACCATCCAGGAGATGCCCGAAAAGGCACCAGCAGGGCAGCTGCCACGCTCGGTGGATGTCATTCTGGATGATGACCTGGTAGACAAGGTGAAGCCTGGGGACCGCATCCAGGTGGTGGGGACGTACCGCTGCCTGCCAGGAAAGAAAGGGGGTTACACTTCAGGGACTTTCAGGTGAGCCTTCCTTTGTCTTGACTTCAGCCCTCCTACCCTTTTTAGTCAGGTTGCATCTCTGGAAGATGAGGTCTAGGGCAGGCAGGTGGCCATCGCAGAGTTGGGTCAAACATTGGTTTAAATCACTTGTAAGTGGTTTGCACCTTGCTCCTTAGCATCAGTGTGTAGCTGTGAGCTCCAACTGTGCACAGAGGGGGTTTGGATGCTCTTAAAGATGTTCCATTTATGGCCCAGTGCAGTCAGATAGAAGGGGCTACAGCTCTTGAAGCTTTCCAGCCCCCTCCAGGACTTCCTAGAGCAAATGATGACCCTGTGGAAGTTTCTGCTGTGTTGTTGCTGTGACCCATAGGCTCTGCGGGGTTTGCAGACCTGATCATGGCTGTGTCCCTTCTCCAGGACTATCCTCATTGCCTGCCATGTGAAGCAGATGAGCAAAGACGTCCGGCCTCTCTACTCTGCTGCTGATGTGGCCAAGATCAAGAGATTCAGCAAGAGTCGCTCCAAGGTATTTAAGCCTTACATCTAGAAGGCAGGCTTGTATCAGAGCATGAGGTTTCAGCTAGAGCAGCTTTAAGGCTTGGCATGTGGCTAAGGAGTTGTCTTGTTGGGTTGCAAGTAACTCTTCAACCCTCTTAGTGACGTTGCTGGATTTTCCACTCACTTTCTTTGCATTTTCTGCTTAGGCTTTCATCAGATCCTGKTTTTTTTGTTGATGCTTCTGTACTGCTAGCAGAGTACCCTTGCTGCCTGCTGGCAGCTCTGCTGTGCATAGCTGTCGAGACAGAGATCTGTCCGTGTTGTGTGTGTCCTGACCCTGCCAGCTGGTTGCCAGAGAATTTCCTCTGCAGGAGAAACACCTCCCTCTTGCCTCTTCAAACCGCAAACCAGAAAGAGATATGGAGGTCTGCCCCAGCCTGGTCTTATGCTCAGACCTTTGTTTCATAGCGTGGAGAGGAGAAAGCCTTGCTTTCACAAGGCTTGCTGCTTCCAGTGCTTGCTTCGGTGCCCGTGACAGTCAGGGTGGTCTAGGACTTCAGAGCCCCATTGAAAGAAAACTCTGGCAAATGGTCTTCTCCTTTCTAAATAATTTTCATCTGTGTGGTTCTGTGATAGGAATAAGTTCCTTTTTTGTGCTGAATTGGGCTTGTGGAGTATTGCTCCTTGTTCTTATTTGCTACAGTCCATCTGACAGGCTGTGCTTTGCCTCTTCTGCCTTAGGATATCTTTGACCAGCTGGCAAGATCCCTGGCTCCCAGCATCCATGGGCATGAGTACATCAAGAAGGCCCTTCTCTGCATGCTGCTTGGAGGGGTGGAGAAGGTCCTGGAGAACGGGAGCCGCATCCGAGGAGACATCAACATCTTGCTGATAGGTCTGGAAAGGCTGGGCAAAGGCACCCTCAGTTGGTGTTGTCAGGGGGTGAGATGAAGGAGCATTTTCCTGGACTTAGTTTCATAGAGTAATTGAGGTTAGACAGGACCTCCGGAGGCCTCTGGTCCAAGCATGTGTGCAGGGCAGAGCCAGTGTCACTGGTAGATCAGGTTACACACACACTGGTTGTGGTCCAGTTGGTTTTGAACATCTCCAGGGATGGGATCCCACGACCTCTGTGGGCCACTATCCCAGTGTTTGACCACCCTCAAGGAGATTTCTTTTTCTTTTACCATCCAATTGGGATTTCCCGTGTTCCAAGTTGTCCCCATTGCCTCTGGTCCCGTCACCATCCACCTCTCAAAACTATGACTCCATCTTCTCTATTTCTTCCCATTGGGTCATTGAGGAAGGCAAGGAGATCATCTGATCACCTTCCTTTCTGAAGGCTGAACAAACCCACTTYTCTGTCCCCTTCTTTTTTCCCCACTGAGGAGCCCCAAACTGGACACGTTATCCAGGTGATGTGTGATTACTAAATGCAGTCTTYTCCATTTCAGGAGACCCTTCTGTTGCCAAGTCTCAGCTGCTGCGGTATGTACTCAGCACCGCACCCCGTGCCATTCCCACCACCGGCAGAGGCTCCTCCGGTGTTGGCCTGACTGCCGCTGTCACCACGGACCAAGAAACCGGTGAGGAGTGGGCTGGTTCCTGGTGGGAGCTGGCAGAGGGATGATCGTTAACACCTGGGAGGGGCTCTGCAAGATCCAGGGCTGCTGTTTGTTCTGCAGTGACGCTTGCAGGGCTTGCTCCATCCAGAAGCTTTATGGCAATGACAGTGGTGTTTAGGGGTGTTTTCTCCACCTCTGTTGGGTGGTGGTCTTCTCTACTCCTCATCTACTTGGTGCACCCCATGTGAGGGCTAGCAGCAGCCTGGATCTTGTTGTCTTCCTCATGGGCTTGCTCCTCATCCTAAGTGTTCTCCTTCTGCTGTCAAGTTGGGTAGGAGATGGGCAGCCCTGAAGGTTGCTGCTGCTCTTTGAGGCTTAGCCTAGTCACAGGGGTGGTGCTGCAGTGGAGGGGGACGGCAGGGAGGGAGATGCATGGGGCTGCTGAATGGCGGTTGACYCTCTTTTTCTCCCACCCCATCCCAGGTGAACGGCGCCTGGAAGCAGGGGCCATGGTGTTGGCCGACCGGGGGGTGGTGTGCATTGACGAGTTTGACAAGATGTCTGACATTGACCGCACGGCCATCCATGAGGTGATGGAGCAGGGCCGTGTCACCATTGCCAAGGCAGGCATCCATGCCCGCCTCAACTCCCGCTGCAGCGTCCTGGCGGCGGCCAACCCTGTCTATGGCCGGGTGAGTGCTGGTGTTTGCAGGTCCCCTCTGTAGGGAGGGATGCTGGGAGCTGTCTTGGTGGAGGAGGCAGCTGGTAAAACCCAAAAGATCCCCCAAAACCGGTGACTTGGTTCTTGCTGGGACTGGGATCTATGGGGCAGTGAAGACCCTGGTTGGTTTGGTCTCTGTTGCTGCTCATGGCCCTCCTGGAGGAGAGAGGGGCTCATGGGGTTTCTCACCCTGGCTCAGTTCTGCCTGGGTGTCTTGGGGCAGCCCAGTGGACCCTCATCCTGGTGACAAGCCTCTGTCTTGGTGACTGATCTGGCATCACAAAAAATATGTTTTCCTTGCAAATGAGAGCTACGCCCACCTTCCAGGATGGGGAAAAGAGGCCTTACTGGTGCAGCAGGCTGGTTTTAGTGTGGTATCCAGCTGCCTGGGCATCCATCCTCTAAGGCCAGGCCTTAGAGGTCCTCCCAGCCTCCCTGGCAGGCAAGACTGGCCCGTGAGGGTCTCCTGGAACCCCTTATCTCGTCCTCTTGCAGTACGACCAGTACAAGACGCCCATGGAGAACATTGGCCTGCAGGACTCCTTGCTCTCCCGCTTCGACCTGCTCTTCATCGTGCTGGACCAGATGGACCCCGAGCAGGACAGGGAGATCTCGGACCACGTCCTGCGGATGCACCGCTACCGCAATCCCAACGAGCAGGATGGGGACGGTGAGTTGCTTGTAATTGTGCAGCTGCCTTATTGCTCGGTCCTGTGCTTCCTTGGTGGGTTGTCACCTCTTGGTGACAGCTTATTGGGTTCAGCATCCCTGGCTTTGTTGAGAGCTGCTTTTGGTGGCTTTTGGAAGTCGCTCCAGCAGCGCTGCAAGAGACTAAAAATCCGTTCTCTGTGACCCTCCCCTCCCCAGCCATGCCCCTGGGCAGTGCCGTGGAGATCCTGGCTACGGAGGACCCCGACTTTGTGCAAGAGGAGGAACAGGAGCTCCAAGTGTATGAGAAACATGATGACCTCCTGCACGGGCCCAACCGCCGCAAGTGAGTCCCCCATCCCACGTCYGCTGGAGCTCTTTGGGGATTTCCAGCACTGTGAGTTGATGGGTTTGGCTTGAGTATCCAGGCAGTGGCTGATTGCTGGTGCCAGYGATGCTCCAGGTGGTCCATGGTGAGGTACGTGGGCAGGATGCCAAGGGAGCCCTGCTCTGGGCTTGATCTGTCATGCCAGGCAGGTGGGCAACATCTCCTGGAGCTGAATTCCCCACATGCCTGGACACCTGTGAAGGATAAAAAGTGGGAAGCCCACTTCTGCAAACACCCTTTGCTCGTCCCCACCTTGGAGGACATGGGTGTGCACGAATCCCCCGCAGAGAGAAGATTGTCAGCATGGAGTTCATGAGGAAGTACATCCACGTAGCAAAGATGATTAAGCCCGTCTTGACCCAGGAGTCAGCAAGCTACATAGCRGAGGAGTACTCCCGCCTGCGCAGCCAGAGCCAGATGAACTCGGACATCGCCAGGGTGAGCCCTGGGAGCAGCTCCCTCTCAGGCCAGGAGGAGGGAAACTGAGGCACAGGYTCCCCTTTCCCCTTATGGGTGTTCTCAACCCTTGGTGGGATGCTGCGGTGGGGGTCAGCCTCACAGAGACACCTCTTTCTGTTCCCCACCAGACCTCCCCAGTCACAGCCCGTACGCTGGAGACCCTGATCCGCCTCTCCACGGCCCACGCCAAGGCCAGGATGAACAAGACAGTTGATCTGCAGGACGCCGAGGCGGCTTTGGAGCTGGTGCAGTTCGCCTACTTCAAAAAGGTGGGGGGAAGGTGTCCCTCGGTGCTCAGGAGGTCCTAAAATTGTCATTGAAAGGAGGGGGTTTGGTGCAGGCTGAGCCCTCTGGGCTGCTGGTGGGGTCCTTTCCTGGTGATGGCATGAGGATGGGGCAGTGGTGGGATCTTGGGTCCCTCAGGGTTGGCCCCTGAAAAGCAGCTTGAGTGGAAAGGGGGCCTGAGTTCATTCTGTCTTTGCCACACAGGTGCTGGAGAAAGAGAAGAAGCGCAGAAAGCAGGCGGAGGATGACTCGGAGACCGAAAAGGAGGAAGACGAGGAGTTGCAGCCCAAGGAGGAACGCAGGACGAGGAGGTAGGAGCCAGAGTAAGGTGGGGGGTGGGGATGTCATGCAAGGGGCACCAGCCTCTTAGGTTGCGGCAGGCAGTGCTGCCTTTGGGGAAATACTCCACRTTTTGCTCAACTTAGTGGATCGTCCCCCCCACAATTAGTAATAGAGGGACATCGTTATTTCATGGATAAGGAACTGGCTGGATGGCCACGTCTGAAGAGTTGCAGTCAACGACTCAATGTCCAAATGGACATCAGTGATGAGTGGTGTCCCTCAGGGGTCTGTACTGGGACCAATACTATTTAATACCTGTGAAGTTCAACAAGGCCAAGTGCAAGGTCCAGTGCCTGTGTCAGAGCAATCCCCAGTATCGGTACAGACTGGGGGATGGGTGGACTGGGAGCAGCCCTGCCGAGAAGGACTTGGGGGTACTGGTGGATGAAAAGCTGGACATGAGCCAGTAATGTGCGCTTGCAGCCCAGAAGGCCAACCGTATCCTGGGCTGCGTCAAAAGCAGCGTGGCCAGCAGGTCGAGGGAGGTGATTCTGCCCCTCTACTCTGCTCTGGTGAGACCCCACCTGGAGGGTAGATTTAGGTTGGACATAAGGAAAAAAATCTTTATGATAAGGGTAGTGAGACACTGGAACAGGTTGCCCAGAGAAGCGGTGGATGCCCCGTCATTGGAAGTGTTCAGGGTCAGGTTGGATGGGGCTTTGAGCAAACCCAATCTAGCAAAAAATGACCCTTCCCATGGGAGGGGTGTCGGACTAGATGATCCAACCCAAACCCTTCTGTGATCCTATGATAGTCCACAACCCTCAGGGCTGGTGCCGGCTTTAGTCCCGTGCCATGGGCAGGGGTTTGTGGCTGGAGGGTGGCTTACCTGTGAGCCGCAAGTACCCTGCATGGTCTTGGCCAGATGTCTCCAGGAGCTCGGGGTTTGAGGGGTGGTCCTGAGGTCTGCGGTTTGGCTGGAGCAGGAGTGACCTCTTCTTGCCCCACCCAGGAGAAAGAAGGCACGCACAGAAGRCGAGGGGGACTCCTACGACCCGTACGACTTCAGTGACGCCGAGGAGGAGATGCCAGAGGGTGAGTCCCTGGGGTTTTGGTGGCAGCTGGCTCCCAAGGGTGCTGCTGCCTTCTGCCCTGGTGGGTCTGCACACCCTGGGGAGCAGCAGTGCCTTGGGGTCACTCGGGGTCCCTGGCGTGGTCTGGCACCATCCAACCCCATAAATCAAGATGATTTTTTTTTTTTTTTTTTTTTTTTTAAACCCTCCATGGCCACGTGGGACAGGAGAGTTAGTATTGCTGGTTATTTTTTTTTTCTGTCCACTTCCAAACTGCTGAAGTAACAATGTTGGGAGGGAGTTTGGCATCGCCCACCCCATCCTAAGGCCAAGTGCTTTTGCTCTCTGGGTGCTTGGACACCAGGCAGGTTGAAGGTAACTCTTCCTTCTGCTCCAGTCCAGGCACACACTCCAAAGACACCCGAAGCCTCGGCTGCTGGCGAAGCGAAGAAGCCAGAGTTGGCTGAGCCGAGGTGAGTGGGGGCTGCAGGAGACCTCTGTCCCTGCGTGTCCCACCCCRCCCTGGTGGGTCCAAGCTGTTGTCCGATGCTGGAGATGCATCTGTGGTGGGTGGTCCCAGCTCTGGCTTCGGCTTTCCTGCTGGGTGCCTCTTCTGGAATGGGGCAAGGGCTGTGGGGGATCCTGGAGTGGGAAGGAAGGGGAAGGACTTGTAATCACCCTTGGAGACCACACATACTTCTCACCTTCCCTGATCAGGTTGAAGGCGTTCAAGGCTGCTCTCCTGGAGGTCTTCAAAGCTTCCCACGCCCAGTCTGTGGGTCTGAAAAATGTGATGGAGTCCATCAACCGYGACAACCCCGAGCCCTTCTCGCTGGCTGAAGTGAAGGTGGCGTTGGCCCACATGCAAGATGACAACCAGATCATGGTGTCTGATGACATTATCTTCTTAATCTGAGCCTCTGGGTGGAAGAGCCCAAGTTCTTGTGGACTCTTGGTCTGGACACTCTTTGTGTTTGCCTTCAACTCTCTCCTGAAGCTTCATCAGGCWGAGCTGAACTTTGGGGAGCTCAAGTCTGTGCACTTTACAGTCYTTCCTCGCTGTGCATTGCTGGCACCAAAAAAGCCAGGAGCTCTGGAAGCTCTCTTACTGTTGCTGCCTCCAAACTGGAGTATTCGGGAAGAGGTTTGTTTCTGCAAGGAGCCGAAAGGAAAAACTTATGTGCAAATTATCAGTGTTCTTAATGTATTGTTTTTAGCTTTGGTGGTTCYAGCCTTCGAATAAAAAATACCTGGATTTAGGAATCCAACATTCAACAGCAGTGGTGGTAAGAAGCAATATGGGAGCTCCACTGTTAGTAGTGAAGCTTTTATTTTTCCCCCTTTTTTTTTTTTTTCCTTTTTTCCCAATTACATTACCTAGATTTGCTTGTCTCACAAGTAAAGATGCCTAATGCCTGTCCTGTTGGCTGTGACCAGCCTCTTCTTTTTCCTACCCACCTTGTGGAGGACAATTTCTGGTGATGCAGGGGCAAGTGTAGTCTGACCTGCTCCATCACCCGTGAGTCAGCTTGATTTCTAGATTTCAACAGCCCTGCTGCGAGTTTTGGCCCCAAGCGGGTGGGAAGGACCTGGGATGCTCAGAGCTGCCTGGGGGACAGGTCCCTGGTGCAGGTGGGTTTGGTCTCCAGCTGCTCCTGCCTTCAGTCTGCGATTGTGCTTGTATGAATATAACAGGGCCACCAGAAATGGGAGGAAACCTTCTGTAGCAAAGAAAGGTCAAAGCTGCAGGGACCTGGGATCCTGCATCCCCTGTACGTCCTGCTGGCTGAGCCGCTGCAAATCTTCCTGCATCCTGTGGAAGGTAACCACAAGCTACTGAGACCTTAAAAGCCTTCCCTTGCTCTTGGGGGGGATTTGTTGAACCAACTTCCTTTCTGGGAACACGTAAGTGACCACTTTTTGGAGAAAAGCTGTTCCTAGAAACCAGCAAACTCCCATGGTTTGGGATGGTTTTCAAGAAAAGCTGAGCGTGATGCCAGAGCTGCTGAAGGTTTGGGATTTCTTTTTAATTGGGTGTTTTTTGTTTTTTTTTTTTTTAATTTTTTTTTTCGGTCTTGGCAAGTTTGAGGTTAAGCTTTGGAAAAGACCCTGATCAGCACAGGCTGTTTGCTGTTGTCCCTGCCCATCTCCGGGCACCTGCACAGTTCATGTGCCCTTGTATTGATTTGAATAATAAAAATGTCTAGATACTGTTTCCCCCATGACTTGTTGCTTACTTGAGTTTAAACTGTTCCTACTTCTGGGGATGCAACTCCRCAGTCTTCTGGGGACTTGCGCTGCTATGGAAAGCCTTTGGGCAGCTGCCTGGCCCTTTGGGCTCAGGGATGGTGCTGGGCACGTTCTTCCACCACGGTGCCTTTGCCTTGGTGGATGAGGCACTTGCAGAAATGCCCTTGGGCTGGGCTGGTAATAAATGTGAGCAGCTCCTGCCTCTCCCACTGCAGCTGTGTGGCCTCTGCCCACCTGGAGCTACACATCCTGGTGGCTAAGAGGACTTGGGAGCATCTCATTACACAGGGAGGGTGGGGGGGGAACCACCCATTTTTCTTCTGCARACAGACCTGTTGAATTATAAAAGCCTGATTTCTGAGCCCCCCTCATCCAACACAGCTGTGAGAGCAGATTTTCAGGTTTGGAGGGGATTTTGCATGTTTGCAGCCTCTTAAAGATCTCTGGTTGGATGTATTGCACTTCTGCAGAGTGAGCTCAGACCTTATGGCCAGCGTCTGGCTCGTAAAACTGCAAAGATTGGTGAAGGGGAGTTAAACACGCAGATGGTCAGAGTTGTTCCGTCTCAGTGGTTTTATTACGCAGCTCCGGTCCTCAGCTTTGTGGGGCTGGGAGGGAAGCTGAGCCAGCACKCTCTGCTCCTGCGTGGCCACCACCGTGGTGGCTCCATGCTGCAAAGCCCCTGGGCAGGAGCGATGGGGCCAAATGTACCCAGGTGCCTTTTTCAGGATGTAGGTGGTGTTTTCTTACCAACTCATTCGTGGGCAAAGGAACCAACCTTTTTCTTCTGGAAAGCTGCCTGGGTGCTTACAAAAAGTTCCCTGGTCATTTCTGCAGCTCCGACATTGCCTTGCTGTAGGAGTGGGGATGCTATCATCTCCTTCTCTCCGACTTTGGGAAGCTGTTCCTCTTCGCAGGTCACAGCAGGGAGCAGTGAAGGCATTTGGCGAGAGTGGTTTTTTGGAGCCGTCTCCTTTTCTCTTTCTGCTGAGGCCTTTTGTGTTTTCCCTGTCCTTACAGCTGGGGAACTGCTAATATTGTATTTCCCATGACAAGACACCAGGAGGAGCTCCAGGGTAGGTAAACCTCTGGTTTATTTTACTATCCTATAGCCTAGGCTGGTAGGATGTAGCTATCTACCTCCTCCGTGTGCTGGTGGCCACCTCGGTATATCCTTTGCAATTGCTCAGGCCCTTGGGAGAGGGGTCTTTGCTGCCTGACCCCTGATCTCTCCTGATCCTTGGAGAGAAGCTGACTTGGCTGGTGGGTCTGTGGATGGTCCGTAGCTTGTGAGATGGTTGGTGTGGGGACTGTGGATGGTGAGCAGAGCAGCTGGCTGGCAGTCACCAGGTCCTCCAGCATCCCTGCTCTTGAGTGTAAGTGCAAATCCCTGTTGTACGAGGGGGCAGGGACAGGTTTGTGCAAAAAGAGCTTGTAACTCYGTAGCTTAGGAAATGGAAGGCAGCAGACAGGTGTTTGTGAGGATGTATAGGCAGAAGCTCCACAAAGGCTGGGAATGCCTAGGAAGGCAACTTCTTYATTTAGCTGCTCTTTAGCCCACATGGGCTGTGTTCAGACCAAAGAAATGTACCCTTGAATGCTCCCCATAGGGTTTTGCTTTGGATAAACAAGCGTGTGGCTTCCTCGTCCCTGGCAAAGGAATCCAGGTAAGAGATGCCATGCGGGGCTGGTGGGAGTAGGTGGGAGAGAGGTAGTGAGGAGTGGGACGCAAAGGAGCAACATCAGCTTGCTGTAAACATTAAGAAAATTGTTTTGGCAATGAGTGGTCAACTAACCCTATGGATGGAGGATCTGGACCTACAAATCCCAAAGGCAGAGAGGTTTATGGGGATCAGCTGGATCCGACCAACAGCCTGAATCTGCGATGTTACCACAGAGGTCATCCAGTTCTTGGATGCTCATGCACCTGGACACTGAAGCTATATCTGCTCTTATAAAATAAATGGTGCCAGGGCCCAGACTTGGGCACTGCACCTCAGCTAGCTATATTATTGGATTGATCCTTGGCACAGTTTTGATGGGCTTAACTAGCCCTCTCCCAAACAACTTTTGGCCATGATTCAGGAGTGTGCATGGGCCAAGAAGCAGTTGTGATAATAACCACCTCATTTTGAGGTTGGGAGCTTTTAATACTAGCAACATGACCAAACTGTGCCAGTTGGTTTCAGTTCTAGAAAACAGTCTCTGCCACTGTTAATATTTGCTAATATTTATATAATATTATTTGCTATTATATTTCATTTCGAGGCTTTGTTCTTGCTGATGGAAAAGAACTGATTGAAAATTCTGGAGTGGATGAAAATGATAATGGAGTTTGTGATACTTAGAAAAAAAAGGAAGGAGACCATAGAATAAAGATTGCAATTTTCAAGAAACCTGGCTTGAGTAACATTACGGGCTCAATAAGGAAGATCCCATGGGAAGGCAGCCTAGAAAAGGATTTCTATATCTTGAAGAAATAATATTAAATGCAAACTGGGTGAAACAAATTTTGGATTCCTTTAGGTCATGATTCCTCTGATATAGATGAGATCAAATCTGAGCATCTGCAGGAGTTAGGATTAATTGGGATTAAGATTAATAAAGATTAACTGTGGTCTAAATGTGCCTGTTGCTCTCTGCTGAGTCTAAAGCAAGCCTAAATTGCCAAGCTCATCTCCAGGTGTTAGATGACTGAAGTCAGTTGAACTGAGCCAGTATATTGGATTCCTTCTGTGAAATCTTGGAGAATGGGTGAAGAAAACTGGGAAGAGGAAGAAAAAAAAAAAAAAAGAAGTGGGAGAAAGAAAAGGAGAAACCAGGGAAAGCTGTAGTTCCCAGAAAGCTGCAGGGACAGATAATCAAGCAAAAAAGTTGTATCACAATAAAACAATAGCAAAACTACAAGGCAAATCATGCCAAGCCAAACTAATGCTGCTTTTTGATAGGTAATAGGATTTGTGCTTAGGAAATGAACCGTAGGCGTGTTTTATCTTGACATTATTAAGCCTTTTGATACAGTTGCACATAACTCTCTCCTAAGCATGCAAAAAAAGTATTCTAGAAATGAAATTATGAGGTGGTGGGTGAATACTTGCTTGGAAAGACCCTACTTAGAGAGTAGTTGTATTATGGGGAGGATGAAGAAAGCAGGATTCTCAAAGGGGTTTGTCCTCGGTCCAGCACTGGTCACCCCTTTGATTAGCAGGCTGGGTAAGGGAACAGAGTATCTTCCTACTAATATTGGCAGGTGATGGCCAATTGAGGAAGGCCATGAGCATTCAAAAGACGAAGTTGGAATTGAGGAAATAATGTGAAATAAATAGTATCCGGTTCAATCAAGATGGGTATAAACCTTTGAACTGAAGTAGGGGAAATCATCTGCCTTAGTCAGAGACTGGAGACTGATGGGGTGAGAATAGTCCTTTAGGAAGAGACTTGTCATTGAGCAAGTGAATCACAAGCTAAAAATGCCCAATAAGTGTCATGTTGGTGTCAGGAACCTGATATATTGGGACGTATAAAATGTTGTAGAGTAAAGGACATAGTAGTTTCAAAGAAGAAAGAAATAAGCTTTTTTCCTTGGCCACAGAAGAGAATAATRAGCTTAATTTTAACATGCGGATCTTCAGGAATAGGTTAGGCAATCACCCATCAGGAATGATTCAAGTAGAGGTACTGCTACACTGAGGCTGAGGAAGAGGCCACAGATGCACTAAGCTCCTTTCCAAGATCCCTTCCAGCCTGATTTCCTATAATACACGGGGGAAATAGTGCACAGGGTACAAAAGTATGTGATATTTCTGTAACCCTCTAGTTTGGCTACGTGATGCCATTCCAAAACACCATACGCTAAGAAGGGCTTGGACCCAGGGGATCTGAAAGGAAAGGAGGCCAGCTATCTCTGTGTCTTTGTGGCCTGACCTATGGAATACCTACCAGGCAGCAATGTACAGAGTGTGAATGCAACCTACATCTTCTAAGGAAGAGCCTGTATGTGAGCGAGAAGTAGCTGGGCTTTCCCCAGAATGGCCCTGATGATGCTGACTAAAACTTATCTTGGTGGGAAAGAATCAGATAACAAAGCTATGTCAGCGTGATCAAGACCAGCACCTGACTTTTTAGATGAATCCTGCAAAATAGGTGAGAGCATAAACTTCAGCTCCCACTGGGAAATGGGGAGTGTGCGGCCTCTACTGAGGGACATCATGCTCATTTTGAGATTAAAGATCACAGGTAATAAAAATAATGATTCGGGGAATCCAACTTGGGCAACTCAAGCATGTAGTCTCATACATTCCCTGTTGCCTCCTCTCAAGCCGTGGCCCTAATAATTTACCTGGTCTCACCCCTTCTACATGGGAGTGAGCACAGGAGCTCCAGTTCTGGCCTTTTTGGGTTGGGTGACCCAATGCAGAGAGCCTGCCCGCCGGTGCCCTCGTGCATCACCCATCACCCAGCTCATCTGTCCTGCCACCAAGGCTTGGTCATGCACCAGAGGTGTGGATGCAGCGTCAGGTCAGGCACCCAGGTGTTTCCCTGGTGACTTATTTAACACACCGCACCTTAGTATTTTATTTCTTAAGCCCTTAGTCCCCCYGCTCTCTGCAGGGCTATTGATGCTAGAAATTAAACACCCTATTTATCTGCCTGCTGTGGGATGGGTGAGCACCCAGGCTGCAGGGACTAGGGGTGAAATCCCCACGCCAGCACCATCAGCTAAGCCCTGCCTCCCACTCAGCCCGCAGCTCTGGCTAAAGTGTGAAGCCGAGCCAGGGGTGGCAGCCAAAAATAAGGTTTGCCCATCACCCAAAGAGGGAGCCCGGAGGTGCCGTTGGTCCCCTCCGAGGGCCACCAACGGTGACACAGAGCTGTGGTTGTCGTCGTGCTGGAGCAGCGCATGCTGACGGTCCCGTGCAGAGGTTTCCGCTGCTGGTATCTGTGGCACGCTTGGCCAGCCACGTTTCCCCTCAAAATTTGGTCTTTCTAGTTCACGTCTCTCGGCTATGGTCTGCAACTTGGTCATGAGTCTTGTCGGTGTGATAAAGTGCCATCAGCAAACCCCGCCGGGGGTAAGCACGGGTGCATACAGTCAGCTCTCCAAATCAGAAGGTAGGTGATTTTATGGTGTCACACGTCATGAAGGGAAAAACCTGGGGTGGCCAGTGAGGGAAGAGTAAGCTGCTGGAGGTACAGGCCCTGCCCTGTGCTTGTGTTTCAGCTGACCTGCTGAGCTCAGCTCTGAAATATTTATTTGGCCCTGACATCCAGAGATTTTCAGGGGTTGCGATTTCAGCCCCATTATCTCCTTTTCTGCTGCAGGCTATGGAAGGTCTTCCGATGTGCTTCAGCTGAGCTGGCTGAGACACCTGCCCCCAAAATGCTGCCTCTTCTCATAGCAGAAATCATGGTGGCTTGCTGGGAGGCAGACACCGACACTGGCTCCGATGGACCCCGTCCATGGGAGAGTGTGGTGGTGGGGCAGAGGGTGCTAGAGAAACATTACTTCCAGATAAGTCCTGTTAATTTATTAGGATTCCAACTGTATCTAGTCTCCCTAGTCCCTCCCTCATGGCAGGGCACCTGCTTCCAAAGCAGAAAATGATCATGTCATCGAAGCGTGACTACCAGCTATGAATATTTCATAGAATCATGGAATCATTAAGGTTGGAAAGGACCTCTAAGATCATCAAGTCCAACCGTCAACCCAACACCACCATGCCCCACTAAACCATGTCCCTAAGCGCCTCATCTACACATCTTTTAAATACTTCCAGGGATGGTGACTCCACCACTTCCCTGAGCAGCCTGTTCCAATGCTTAACCACTCTTTCAGTAAAGAAATTTTTCCTAATGTCCAATCTAA
>JAYKAV010002999.1:124957-205270 GCA_035582835.1 Phoebastria nigripes
GTGAGCCTGGTTTTATTCCCTTCCCCCTGCAAACCTAGTTTAAAGCCCTCTCGATGAGCCCTGCCAGAAGGTTTTTTTGCAGAGGTGCAGCTGAGAAACAGCACTTGCTTTGCCCACTAGCGAAGTCAGTGAAATGCAGGTYATGGTTCAGTGCCCGGTGTTTGTTCCTCTAGGTTCAAAGGCATTTGGGTAGTTTTAGTTTCTGTCTGCTCTGGAGTTTTAATTCCATGTTTCCTTGGAGGTGGCACAGGTGCCTCCTGTGAGGTGTGAAAGCTGAAAAATTCAGAGGAGCTTAGAAGGATGTGGCATCCAAGCCCAACCYGAAATCAGGCATGTCTTACGCCTGAAGCCCCTGCAGTGTTATGAAAACCTTAACCTAAGTATGTAATGAATCCTGCAGTGCAAACAGTGGTTTTCTTTATAGTAACTCAAGTGTAGAAGAGTTCTCGGTGAAATTAAAACTTCTCTTTGATTTCCAAGTCCCCATCCCTGCTCCAAGCCCTTGCAACATGGGAGTGAAAGCTTTTTGAGATAACGAGTATTTTTTCCTCCCTTATAATGATTCATATTAGGTGACCTCTTTTAGATCAAATTTTCAGCAAACTTCAGCTCAAGACAAGTTCAGTTGTAGGAAATTTCAGATCAGAGAGGGAATCCTTGCTGAAGTTATAAGCTGCTGAAGACAGCAGATGTGAGTGGAAAGTGGTGGTCAGGGCTAATAACCCAGTATTTGGCATGATGATGTCATTGCTTCATCGCACGTAACAATTTCCACTTACCCCTGTACCTGCAAAATCCAACCCATTTTCATGGCAACGCCCTTTTCCTTTCACTGCGAGCGCTCAGGGGAAAAAAAGGGGGTCAGTTTCTGGGCTATAAAAGTGGATTTCTGGTAATTCTACCCTCTCTTGGTCTTCCACATTCCGTGTCTCAGTAGGTGCATTCGTGGATACATAGGTGTGAACAGTCAGAATAGGAACATGTGTCACAAAATTGATATTACCTCAGGTGAACTTAGTAACCTGAAATATGAAAAATTTACATGAGATGAGTTGCTGGTCTCTGAACTGTCAGTTGAATCAGACCACAAAATCATGACAACATCCTGCAGTGACATAAAACATCAGTYGATGGAGATTTCTGCCGGTATTACTCAAGAGAGGTGATAGAGCAGGGACCGGATTAGTCCCTTCTCATTTGAAAATATCATGAACCTGTAAGAGGCTCCTGATTTTCTGGAGGACTGAAAACGCCACAAATCTGTTGATTTTCTGGAGGACTGAAGATGAATTTGTGTGAAAAGTCCTATGCTTCAGTCCTCCTCTTCCAGCGTGGCTACATGGCTTTGGGAGAGGCTTCTCTTGGGGCTTTTCTCCACAGAGAACCTGATCAAACTGGTTACATGGTCTTTTTCTGCAATAAAAATAGCTTTTACTCCCAAAGAGAGCTGCTGGTGCTTCTGGGGAAACAGCACGTGCACTGGTCTTTCCCCTCCAGTTTGTGGCTGATCCTTGCTGGATCACAGATGGCAGAGTCCTTGCTCCTCCTTCCCCTTTTATTTTCATGCCTCTCTCCCCCAATTATAAAATGGGGATTGTTAGCTTGTGTGATTAAAGGCCATTATTTCCCATGAACACAATGGAGCAGAGAGGCAGTACCAGGTGGAAGAACCCAAATAACGTAGTGCCAACGGAGCCCCTGACCCGGCTCTTTCAGGGCTGTCCAAGGAGGATGGTCAACCCACGTCCAGATGTGAGACCCACCAGACAAGTCAATGGGGGAGGCTTTCCCCACATCACCTTGCTGGCTACAGGGGTATGGGACTCATTATGGTGTGCTGGGAAGAGTATTTTAGGATTGTGCAAGACTTATTATGGGTTGTTTAGGGGAAGGGGCAAAGTTGGGGAAAGGCAAGGATCGGGGTGGATCAGTGAAGAACAGGAAAATGAGAGGAGGGATGATAGGGGCTGATCACATGTAAGTGGGATGGTGGTCAGTATGCTTGTCTGGCTGAGTTCTGTGCCTTATCACCCCAGTGTGCCCTATCTTCTTATTAAATCCTTTTCTTAGCTTTTTTCTTTGTTTTAGTGTAATTTCACTCCCTATCCTAAATGCAAGTGCTGCAAGGTCTAACGGCCAGCAACTGGGGGTCCGGTGTGCATGCATATTGTGTGAGTATGTATGCCAGTGTGGAAGTGCTAAAGACGTCAAGCTGGACTAGCTCCAGGTATTGGAGCAGCCCTAAGTCTGGGCAGGATTCTGGAGAGACCAGAGGGTCTGCAGATTGGCTACTGGCGATACTGGGAGGTCTAGACCAGCTGTTGGAGAGATTATGGGATCTGGGGGTWGGCTACTGGTAAGGTCGTAAGTCTGGAGCAGCTGCCAGGGACACCCACTGGTGTGTGTTTGTGTCTGTGCATGAAGCAATGGGGAGACCGGGGGATCCAGGGGCAGCTACTGGAGAGATCCATCTTGTATATGTGTGTACATATATGTACCTATTTTCCACTAACAGCCAGAGAGGGGAACAAGATGAGGCCATTGGTCCTGTTTGTGTTTGCTTGAGTGAGGTTTTTTGCCCGTGTTGATCCATGTGGCTGGACGTGTGCATATGTATATGTTATACACGTGTTGCATACGTGTGTGTGTGTGTATGTGCCTATTGGGAATCTGTGCTCAGCTTCGCTACTGGAGGGACATGGGGGCATAGAGCTGGAGCTGCCTCACCTCTACTGGGTTTCAATTTGGGGCTACTGGATTTGGCAACTCCAAACAAGGACAGCATTACCTTCTCATCGCTCTAAGGGCTTAAACAGCTTGAACAGCTGTGATACACTGACACAGCAGAGGAAAAGCACATTGGGAAAATCCTTAAGGAGCAATTAATCCCATCCAGACTTTAGCTGCTAAATTCTGCCAAGCCCTTACATTGTGCACGCTGAAGCTTCATAAACAGTTGTGATTTAGTCAAGTTTGGTGGGATTTTCACGGGAGCATCAAAAGACACTCCCAGTTGCTTGCCAGGATACTGACTCCATGTGAGTTTGCTCCAATGCTACCACAGGGGGTCCTCAGCTCCCAGCTGCACCCACACATCACCCTACACCATAACACGTTGCTGTGCCATCACCATCTATAGCCACTGCGCTGGTGGTGGTGATACAGCCCTTTCAGGCACTTTAAAATGAGAAAAACACTGTTTAAAAAGACTATATTTTCTCCAACCCCRCTGGCACTCAGAGGAGACCTAGGCAAAATGCAGTACAGTATGRCCATGGAGGTGGTCTACTGCGTATGTCCAAGGGGTCCATCCAGGAGAAACGCTACTCCAAGGTCCATCCAGTGGACAAGGCCAGAGAAGGGGCAGGAAACCAGCACTCCTACAGCGTAGCTCAGGCAGGGACTGGGGGCCCAAAGCTGAACTGAAATGGGGCTCCTGGTGATGGGCTGTGGAGGGAAACCCATGGTGATGCTGGTCAAGGCCAGTAAGGCTGATTAGTGCCCTCAGGGCCCTTACAGGGTATTCATGAGTTTTTCAAAGAGCTCTCCAGAACATGTCAACACGGGATCTCAACAATGAGTGGGGAAGGCATCCCAGCTCCTGGTGCCCTGAGGTCCCCCAGGAGGACTTCCCCTGGGCATCTACTCTTCCCCTGCCCGGTCACCGCAGGATACAGGCATCCCTGAGATGAGGTGGGGGCAGATTGTGCAATTGAAGCAAAGGGAGGTTAAACTGTGCAGTTCCATGTCCTGTCCTCATTTTGAAACCCTTGTTGGGTGCTGMCTTTACAGCTTGCTGATCTCTGCCATTTGGTTTGTGTGAGGTGCGTGGAGGTGCATCCACAAATGTGTTTGTGGTGAGAGAACATTAATGTTAGAAAGAGGGGGTGGGAAGGGGAAAAAAAAACCTGCCTGAGCAAATTTTTTTCTCCTTTTCTTCCCTTATCTCTTTATCTGCCTGAATAAACTGTATTGGCTGATTTGAGATTCTGATGACATAGTATCTGCCCTCCCCTTTCTGGAGGTAGACGGAATGAAGTGGGCTAGAAAATGAAATATCAGCTCCTTACCTCAGGTCAGGTAAGCCAGCTATATGCTGCAATGGAAAGGACGGTATTGGTTGAACTTCACTATAAAAAGGAGACCACAACCGGCTTTGAGACACATGCAGAGTGGAAGAGGTCTCAGAGGAGAACTCTTGTGCTCTGTCACCGTGTGCATCTGCCTAAAGCAGTAGAGAGGTTGCCATGGCTTTTGCCAGCTACGCTGCGGTGGTAAGTACTTATATTTGGTATAAGTGTTAAGATATATTTGCTGCAAGAGAAAAAGCAGAATGAAGATCCCATGATGCTGTTATCTAGGAGCAACCCTTGTTGGGCTTACTGGGAACTGAATGGGATGCTAAGTCTGTCTGATACAGCTTTCTGTCCTGAGCTTTTGCAAATGGGTTTGGTGCTTGAGTGACGAGGAGGCAAYGGACTATCCATTATTTATCTGTAACGGCAGCACTGCTGATGTGGGACTGGGGGAGACAGTCCTTTTCTCAGACAACATGCTATCAAAATTGCTGAAATCTCATTGTGAAGTGAACGTCTGTGTATTTAAATTTCAACCTGGGTAGTATTTGCAGCACTGTCAACTCTTGTGATTTTATTAAAAGCTTTGCATTTATCTGTCGTCTTTTCCTAAAACCCAAGCTCCTGGAAATGGCCCAAGAATCTATCTCAGATTTCACCAAGTAAAGCGTTATTTCCAGCAGATGGCTGCTAGTTGGCCAACCTTTCCTGTCCTGAGAAAGCATACGGCTTACCTAGGTTTCTAAGCTTAGGCATGGGATCAACTGAGTCCTTACCCCACCTTGTAGATCATAAGACATTGCTGTTTGCGGAGGAGGAGGACCTTTCATAGACTGTTGGAGAGATGCTCTTCTTGCTGCAGCGCCAACTATGAATCAGAATTTGAATCAGAATTTAGCATCCGTTATGATGAGTATTATTAGCATCATTGCACTATTTGCTCATGCGGGCCCGTCTCACCCAAATATAAGTGTGAAGATCAGCCACGGCCCAGTGCTGATTCACAGCAATGAAGGAATTCAGGACAGGACTTATGTTCTGCATCCTTCTCCTCTGGCTAGTTATATGGTCCATTGATGGTCCGGTCTAGTCAAGACTTGGCTCTTTGTGCTCTCTCTCTCTTGACTGAACTGAGCCAACGACACCTTTCTCTCTCCCAGTTCAGGTCACTGCTTTTGGTGCTGGTTCTAGCACTCACCGTAAGGAGCTCACCCCGTGGGAGGGTAGTTCATCCTCGACCCAGCAAGGACAGTGGCTCTGTGAGTCTTAGTGAAGATTGCCTGAAACAAAAGGATCTCAAATTCCCTACAACGGTGAAAGTTGACATTCGTATCAGCAATTCAGATCATGCCTTTAGGATGGTCCACGATGTCAGGAACCGGTCCCTTGCTCCTTGGGATTACAGGTAACAGTTTAGTTGTTATCTAAATTGCAATGGCTGTGCTACACAGATGTTTTTGGTGGTGAACCATGGCCAGTTCTCAGCATATGCCTGGATTCCTGTGAATATTGCAAACACTTCTTGACACACACTTTCATTTTGATGTTGGGTGAGATTTCTCCAAGAGAAACTGTTTGCAGTACAAGGGGACATCATTGGAATGGTTTCTAATCATCTTGTCAATCTTTGTCAAAGAATTATTCGTCTAGGAAAAGAAAAATGTCAGTACATTGTAATTTTACATTTTCATAGCTGAAAGAAATTTTTGAATGCTGAAATTAAAACAAAACCAAACAAAAACGAATGGTCCACTTGCGATCGCTTCTGTATTTCACCCAGCTCCATTCCATTCAACTACTGAAGAATGATATGGCAGTATTACCCGCCCAAAATTGATTCCATTTCTAGGAAATCATTCTAAAAATGTTGAGGATAGGGAAATTCTTTGGCCTTGTCTCACAATGAGGATACACAGGTAAATAGTATGGTCCTTTCATGGAGATAAACAAGAAGATCCTGCCAAACCGTGTTGTGCAAGTGCATAAACCCCTTTTGTGTCCCCATACCCAGGCTCGATGAGGACCCCAACCGCTTCCCCCAGGTGATTGCTGACGCCGAGTGCCGCCTCTCCAGCTGTGTGAACCCACTGGGGCAGGAGGACCACAGCCTCAACTCCGTCCCCATCCAACAGGAGATCCTTGTCCTCCGGCGGGAGCAGCGGGGCTGCCTGCCCACCTACCGCCTGGAGAAGAAAGTCATCACCGTGGGCTGCACGTGTGCCACTCCAGTCATCCACCACCAGTCCTAGGAGGGATTAGTAGGAGAGACAACATTGGGAAGAAGAAATGTCTCCTATGAACATCCCTTTGGAGAAATCCCACAGTCGCCCACCTTGCATCTCAGGAATTCAATGTGACATTTCCTTTCCAAATCTGAGAAAATTACCTCCTGAAAGTACTGATTCTTGCTGTTGTTCATTTACGGATTTTAGAATGGGAACCACCGGTAGCTGGTGATGAAGGGGAGAGAGGGGAATGGAGGAAAAGTTTTATTTGTGACTCCAAGCAGGGAGGGAGTAAAGCAGTGCTTTTTTTTTCATTGTGGCTTATATCAGTTTGATGAATCAAATGAATTATAGTTTCAAAAGTTGTCCTTGGCAGTAAATTGCCCTAATGCATAYGTGCCAACCAGCACTGCCACCAAAAAATTCCTCCTCCTGCACCTTCTCCCTCCCTTCCTCACCCCCAGCCCCTTTTCCTTCTCTGGCCATCCCTGCTCACTAACGTATTTCTAGTGTAAATCTGACATAAGTGCCACTACGCCTGATTCTCATTGCACTCTGAGTTTGTGTCAGTGCTGCTCCATGGGGAGCAGCGGCTGACTTATTCCAGAGCATTTTGGGAGAGAACTGAGTCCACTTGCATTGAGCGTTAAAATGGCAAAGAACTAATGAGTGTTTATATTTCTATTTATATCTTCTATTTATGACTGTATTTATGGCTTTGTATGTGCTCAGAGTATCAAAAAATTGTAAATGTTTATCTGTATTTATTCAGTAACTTATCCGCTGAATAAAAACTGTATTTTATTTAAAAGAATGTTGTTTTATGGTAGCTCAAAATGAAAGCAGACACAGAGAATGGGTTTGTGCTGCAGTAGAACTGAGAGATTTCAGCAAAGATCAGGCTTTTTCCGGTGCAGTGATATGAGTAAGAGGAAGCACAAGAGAACTTGCAGCCTAAATAGATGAAAAGATGCAAAAAAGGGCTGAAAGTGGTGAAGTGAGGTTATACAGGCAGTGCTGGGGGAGGTGGCAATGGAGCCAGGTTCTCTAGACCTTGGGGATGGTTTCTAGGGATGGTGGGAAAAGAGGTGGGAGGCATCGCATTGCAGGGCTGCAGCCGAAATTTGGGATGGGGTTCTAGCCTACTTCATGTGAGCTGGGAAAGGCCTGTCCTATCCTCTTCCAGACAAGATGTCATCCTTATAAGCAACCTTCTCCTCCACCAGCCAGATGGTTGGCTGAGCAGGAATTCAGGGAAATGTGCAAAGATGGCTTCATCTCACCGCTCTTTAACCAGCCAAATATTAGGTGTTGGGCTTGAAGTGATGGATGAGGATCCCTCCACATGAAGGGAACAAGGAATAAACCTCCAGGGCGGGATTGCCTGCTGAGCTGAGGTGTCCTAACTTAGGAAAGGAGGAATTGCCCTTTCTCTCCCTTAGCTACACAAGGAGTGCAGCCTAGCAAGACTCAGTATATAATATTTTATCAGATTGYTGCAGTGTTGGTTTTTTTTTGACATATTACTCATCTTTCATCCAGAGCTGAGACAGATTCTCAGACCTCTGACTTTGGTTTCTGCTGGTGGAGGTTTTAAGCCTGTATTTCCTTGTTCACCTGCATTTAAACCAGGGTAAACCTGTGTGCAAGCATTCTCGCATTTCATTTCAGCTGCACAGATGCTACTTTAAATTAGATACACCTGGTGCAGGTAGACCCTGGGTTTCCTACCCCGGGTAGGTCAGACAAGTCGTTGGGTCCAGATGACTCCATCGGTGCTTGTTTGTCGAGTTGGGTGTATTCCCTGCCCTGTGGGTCACTGGGACCCAGTTCGACAAGCCATGGGTAACCAGGCTGGGAAACCGTCTCGTTCAGTTACAAGCATTTATACTCATTTGTGGCAGCAGCTGTTTCATTATGACCACCAAGCTCTTCATGTGGTGGAGCGCAAACCCATGGAGGCGTCTTCTGCGCGCTCTTGTGTAACACCAGCTCTCCTCTTACAGAAACCACAGACCAGGAAATCGTACGCTGCACACCCCGGTTCTTACTCCTGACCTATTTCTCTCCCTCTTGATAAACCTATCCCATGGGGTTTTCTCACTTGTTTTGTGGGGAGAAAACTCAGCTACATTTCTCTCTTCAGACATAATTACTTTGGCATTGGGTTGGTGGCAGCTAAATGGATGTAAGATCCTGCGCTGATGCTCTTAAACACCCATCAGCTTAGCTTAAGAGTTGTTCTAACTGGATGAATTATGAAGTAGCTAAATCAGAAAATGCCAAGGCAGCTAATTAAGGAAGTCTCACGCATGGGTCATGAGGTTTTGCAGCCAGCGCTATCAACTGCAAACCACACACCTCTCAGTAAGGCATGCGCTTATACGTGGGGACTGTTTCTAAATAAAACAAGCAACAAGGGTTATTTCCTTCTAATGGCATCATTCTTAGAGTGCAGTTGGTTGTAAATATGAGTCTGGTTATTTTTTAGGCGCTCGCTTTTGCGATGAGGTAGGTAGTTGGCTTTCATTCCCAGCAATCTAAGAACACGGCAAATGAGTTCATGCTTCTTGTAAACAGCACAGTCATATTGCCATCAAGAGCAAGTAGAGTTCACAATTGAGGACCAGCCTTTGCGAAAGGCTTTGCTTGTTTTTGTTCCCCTTGCAGCAATGGACCTAGCCCCTGGATGCCCAGCTGGGAGTCTCTGGCTCTGAAGTGTAGCTTAGAGCAGCCTTCAGGAACTCGGTTGTTTTACCAGGAGGAGAAGACACAGCTGTAGGTGTAGTAGCAGTCCCACAGTGTCTTCTCGTAACCTGCGGGGCTAAGCAACCTACAGTCACAGGTTGATATCTAAGCCTCGTAGCCTTTCCTATTCCTTTCCTCTTCTGTTTGCCTCTCGCTAACCTCCTTTCCCTGTCCCCTTGCTCGCTCCTCGCCTTGGCTTTGCCTGTTCTGGCAGCTCAAGCAGGGATCCTGTTGTGTAGCAGCTCTCATGGGATGTTGGAGGGAGCACGCTGCAGAGACCCCTGCATTAGCATGGGCTGGGAGGCACAGCAGTGACGTGAGCCCGGGCAGATGCCTCCTCCCAGACCTCTGCTGTGACCTGTGGATGTATTTGCCTGCAGGTGTGAGCCAGGCTTCTTTGGACCCTTGACAACAGGCAGATGATCCTGGAGGTGTTCAAAGGGACTACAGACCAGGTCAGCCTGTTCCACAAAATCATTCCTTTTAAAAGTGCACGGAAATTAAATATATGAAGAATGCAAAGGCTGCAACCTAAAAAGTTGAAACAAGCCAAGAACTGTTTGTGTTTGTGTTTGGTAAGCCAGAGGACCAATGGCTTGAAAACCCAGAAGTCGACATGGCTTGTTGAGAGTTAGACAAATAGACAAAATTTTGAGGGGCTGAGCAATTTGCTGGTCAGTCCTTTGGGGATCTGTGGTTTGGTGCCAACATGATGGGTATAGATGACAGGGTGAGTTTCCATATCAGCTGTGAGTTCTGGCTGTCCTGGGAGATGGCCTGACAGATCAAACCAGAAACCTGTGCCCATGTCGCCATCACGGGGTAAAATATGAGACTTGCCTTCATCTCCTTCTCTTGTCTCCTTCCCCTTCTTCCTCTTCTTTGCTCTCTGATATTATTTCTAACCTTGTGCTTAAGAAGAGTCTAGGTGTGTGGGCCAAGTCTGCATCTATTACAGCACTGGTACAAGGCGGTGACAAAAATAAAACCTGCTTAAAATGTCTGTGATACTACTTGGCAGGCTCAGAGCTGTTGGTGGGGATGGGACTGTGTGCTGGTGCTGGCTTTCAGGAGCTGAGAAGATGCCAGCCAGGCTCMGCACCAGAAACAAACCACGCTTTCYGTCTTTGCTACTCACACAAACATTTTCCGTCTTTGCTAATTCTTCTCCATACTTCCAGGGCTGGATAGCAGTAGCAGCAAGTCCTCAGCTCTTCAGATAAATCCATTCCTGCTTTCTGTGTAACTTTTCTTTGTCTTTTATTTATATTTTTCCTTCAGAAAACCAGCTCAGTTTTTTCACCTTTTTCTGTAACTTCAACAAAAGATTAAAAACACGTTTGATGCTCTTTGGGGGTCATGGACTGAGTAGGCTCTACTCAAAATACTGTTTTCTGGGCATAGCTTTCTATGAGTGAGTTTTGGTGGTTTTACCAGTACAGAGAGTTGTGTTTCTGTTTTATCTGCATTCTTAGTAAGCACAATATGTTTGTATCATGATCAACATTCCCGGTTCCAGTAAATGAATAGAGATGGTTTATCTTCTCTCTAACTTGCCCCTATAATTTTTTGGGTTTGTTTTTTATTTCAGGCTTCTGAAATCTGTACTCCTGGCCTCCTTCACGTCGTAAGGCTTGCCAGACAACTGAATCTACATCACCTTTTACAAGCATCTGGTGTCTGTCCAGCTTGCTTTGATAACTGGTAATGATGAGCATGGTTATCTGATTGTTTGCTACACAAATCCAACCTCAGACTACCCTTTCTGCTGGGTTTTACTCACAGGTTGCCAAGCAATCTGGCTGCTAAGCCGCTGCTGCTCAGATTTTGCAAAGTGACATGAAACCGAGACAGGGTGCAGTGCTGGACTGGAAACCTTTGTGTTGAAGAGGGTTTTGCAGCAATTCTGCCCCCACCCCCCCCACCCCCATTATGATATCATTAAAGGACATCAAATAAGCAGGAATTTGCACTGAAACTCTCCCAAACAAGACAGAGCAAGCTTTATCTGTTGAACTTCAAACTAAGAGCTGTGGAAGGGTGAAAGAGGGGTCCTTCTCTCTTCGGTCTCCTTTCATGATCGTTATTGACTGTAGTCATGAACATTTGCCCAGAGAAACAAAGGCACTGATTAAGTGACCTCATGGCAGGGCGCATTGATTTGGGATTATTCTGCACCTTTCCAACTGAACACAGCAATGTGAAGGAAGACCTCTTAGCTCATGATGCCAGGAGTTACAAGAGAACTTGCAGTAGGAAAGAAAATAGTCCTCAGGCCARATGAATCCAGGCAATCATACTATTAAATGCTTCTGCAGGAACATGTACAACACCCAAGCAGCTTGCAGAGGTGAGCTTGAAGTTGGCACGTGGTCAAGTAAATTAGAAAGGGTTGTGTCCTAAGGCACGGATTTCATTGGGTTGGTAAATGGTCCAAGGGAGAATGACACTGCTGGAAGGGGGACCGGAGTACCTTTGCAGCCCGTCAGCAGAAAGCTGTCGGCGTTTTGGTACTTCAACTGCGTCATCTCTTGCTGACCTAGTTCTGACTTTTTCCACATAGTAGCTCTCTCTCAGCATTGCTACCTAGTCTCCATTACTCATGTGCCAACTCCAGCTAACTGCACATCGCTACCAGGTAATAAAGGGTGGGACTTTTACTGTAATTTTAACTGTTAGAAGTTACTTGGGCTGCTGCAGACAATTTGCCAAAGCTCCTTCTATAGCAAGTGGTAGGACATTGAGAGATTATCTAATGGACAAGGCAGTCAGCTCTATTTCAATCTTCCTGGACTGTTATTTATTTAACTCCTTGAAAACCTCAAAGGATGAGTGTTCCTCAATGGCTTTTTTTTGGCAGTTTGTTCCCATGTTTAATATTCTTGGGACAGCCAGCTGGGTGAACTTCAGGACCTACAGGAGACCTTAAGGAGAGCTAGTTGGAGACAAGGTAGGAAACAAGCAAAGTTAGAATCACTTATACTGCTAGATACCTACCTATGGGCAAAGTTATATCAGTGTTTGAAGATAACTAAAGGTGTGGACAGAAGTTGTGATTGCAGATACTTTGATCACTCAGAGTTAATTAATGTTTCCTGCCCCTCTTCTCTGCTCTGGTGAGACCCCACCTGCAGTACTGCATCCAGCTCTGGAACTCTCAGCACAAGAAAGAGAGAGACCTGTTGGAGCGGGTCCAGAGGAGGGCCATGAAAATGATCAGGGGGATGGAACGCCTCTCCTATGAAGAAAGGCTGAGAGAGTTGGGGTTGTTCAGCCTGGAGAAGAGAAGGCTTCGGGGAGACGTTCTTGCAGCCTTTCAGTACTTAAAGGGGTCTTATGAGAAAGATGGGGACAGACTTTTTAGCAGGGCCTGTTGCGACAGGACAAGGGGGAATGGTTTTAAACCAAAAGAGGGTAGATTTAGACTAGATATAAGGAAGAAATGTTATACGCTGAGGGTGGTGAAACCCTRGCACAGGTTGCCCAGAGAGGTGGTAGATGCCCCATCCCTGGAAACATTCAAGGTCAGGTTGGACGGGGGCTCTGAGCAACCTGATCTGGTTGAAGATGTCCCTGCCCATGGCAGGGGGGGTTGGACCAGATGACCTTTAAAGGTCCCTTCCCACCCAAACTATTCCATGATTCTATGATTTCTTRGACCAGTGTATATCTGCTAGGTCAAGGGATGGTATGAAACCCGTGGCTGTGCTGTGAGTTTCGGTTACAAGTTGATCCAYCTGATTTTACCTGGAGTAGATTAGGGAGGGTTTAGGCTCACTGGCACAGCTGGAGGGAATAACCCCCAGCAGCAAAAGTTGGGATGATCACATCTCCAGTTAGCACAGCTGGATCTGGAGAAGATGCTTTCACCTGAGAGAACCTTGYTTCTCATTAGGGACTTGCATCCCTGACCTCTGCCACTCTAGAAATTCTGTATTTGATGTTGCATTTGCCAATGCATTTTGCCAGTGCCTGAAAAGGGTCACACCTCCCTGAGACAGCAGCAAACAAAACATCCGCGTCTTCGCAAAACAGCTTGCCTTTTGAAACACGGAACATTTTCATCTGACCACTTTTAACCCAAGCGTGCTTTAAATAAACCCACCTGCAGTGCTAGACATCCACCTACGCAAGTCCCATTGCAACTGTCGTAGAACGTGTCAGTGTGCTCTACATCTGAAGCACTAACTGCTGGCAGCGAACGTGTTGGAAGGACACGAGCGTGGAGAAAATTACGATTGCAGTTAACAACACGTGGTTGATTGCTTCAATTATCCACCTGACTGACTCATGTGCTTTTTCCTCCTGCACCCAGGTAGTGACCCTGCTCCACAGAAAATGTGTTGAAATGCGTTGGAGTGAAATTCTAGATAGCGTCGGACCAAAGTTAAAACTTAGCAGCGGAAACGCACTCGCCATTTTAGGGGAGGGAGTTTCTTTCCCCCACAAAGAAGCATTCGAAGTGTTGTATTGAACCTATCTTTACAAATTCCTTTCTGATCGGATAATTAGGTGGATAACTGGGTAGTTACCCACTGYTTTTTTTGCTAGTCTGCCTTTAATGTGAATTTATTGGGTGTCACTTGGTAAATCATTTTCCTCCAGGTATCTTAGTTTCTCTATCAGTAAAATGGCGTTAATGATACAAGCCCTAACTTTTCTATAGGCTTTACATTCTACTGCAGCAGAGCTAGATGCTATCAAGAGAATTTTAGGTTTCAGCATCATGCAAATCTCTTATATGGTCATAAATGAATTGAGCGATTTCTTGCCTTATCAAAAAGGCTTCTTTAGGAAGAAAGGAGAATACCACAGAGTTATTTACTTTTTTTTAATTACACAAACATAAATAAACAGATACATTATTACTAACTTTTCCACTAGCATAAATAGAATTACATAAATAGAGATTTCAAAGTGTAAACTAAAGATGTGTAAAAAGTTCCCATTACTTTTTCAGCCCAGCAGATGAAGGTGTCCGGATTCTGAATTCATAGAGTTCAAGATTTTGGGGGAAAACATTTTTTTTTTTTTTTAACTGATACTCTTTTAACATATTCTGATAGATTCTAGCTAATCATTATGGCTTGATTCAGTTTTGCAGAGACTGAATCAGGCCTCTTCATTTCATCTCCGTTAGGCAAGGAAGCTCTCCTCCATGGCTCCCTGCTCTTACACTACTGGCTCCCTTTAAGCCTGGTGTCGGATCAAGGGGGTAACACATGTGCAGCCCACAGTGATTATTTTCTTCTCCAACCGGTATGTTTGCTGGCAGCCCTTCTTCTCCCTCCGGAGAACAAGGATCTCCTGTTTGATGGGGACGGAGTTGACACTGTGGTCCAGCTGCCCATCCAAATTCACGCACCTGGAGTGGCGGCACTTGGCATCAGCAATCACTTGGGGGAAACGGTTGTGGTCCTCATCGATCCTGTAAGTTGACATGAAAGAATAGAGAAAAATTTGAAATGGAAATACTGCTGCACCTCTAGAATCAAGATAGTCTGGTTCACTATGGGCTTCCAGCTCGGGAACCTGTACCTCCTGGGAGATGATTGCCTATGAAGGGGCAGTATACTCTCCACTACTCTAGGTTTTAAAGTGTAAGTAAGTAAATACTGCAGGTTTTTAAGTGTAAGACAAGCATGCCAGGACTGCATGCAGCTGCCTTTGCAAAGGACTTGCTTCAAATAGGCACTGACTTTGAAAGACCGATTAGAAATAATTTGAGCTTCCCAAGATGTCAGACTGACTAACGGACCCAAAGACCTTCAGCTCCCCTCCAAAACATGAAACGTTCTTAGGGCCTGATGCTGATGTTATTAAACCACCGTTGAATTTGGTGCAATGTTAGCCCTCCAAGGTCTTTTTGTTGATCTCTTAGGTAAAGAAWGTTTTTGAAGATAAAGCTTGTCCCAATATACGAATAAATTAATTAAATTTAAAAAGTAATTTGCTTTGCCTTCTGTATATTAGCCTAGACCATGTTTTTGCTCTGTGCTCCTTTCTGTATTGGTTATCTTTCAAAGAGGATTATATGGACTGTGGATACTCTCATATTTCCAAAATCTCTCAACAGTGAAGCACTGATAATAAAGGCGTGGGCATAGCCTTGGCATTATTCTTGACCAGGGCAGCCAGTGTATTTCTAGACCATAGGGACAGAGATCATACCTGTAATCCCACGGAGCCAGAGAGCGGCTGCTGACATCAAGAGACATTTTGGTGTCCTGGTTCATGTTGCTGATGCTTATGTTGACCCTCACAGTTTGAGGGAATTTTGAGTCTTTTTGGGTCAGGCATCCAGCATATGCTTGTTTGAAGAGGCTCTCCGGCTTGAGTCCGGGCTGTATCACCTTCCCGTAGGCAGAACTGCTGGCTGACAGCATGGCCAGCAGCATTAAGAGCAGTGATCTGAACTGAAGACAATTGAAGCATTTAGGACACAACGCAGGTACAGATGCTATAACACAGCACGTCTAACAACTCTGCTGTACGGCTGGGAAATTCATCCACAGTCACCCTAGCTGGTAGTTAAAGCCTATACTGTAGGTTGGAGCAATTATGCAAAAATGTGCCATATATCACATCCACTCTTGCTTTCATTAACTAATTCTTACAGTGCTGACAGGTATGGTATACACTCAGTCGTAATTTGGTGATAAAAAAATTTCAATTATACAGAAGAATATAATACAGGAGATAGCAGAAAGGATATAGCAACAAAAAGACACTCTAAGGTTGAGTTTTCAATGTATTTCTTGACTTCAGACTATGTGGCAGTAGCCTCGTTCCCTAATATACCGGTACAGTGTCATTGCTGCCTCGTGCTGGTGCTATTTAGCAGTCTCCTGTTTTAGTTATCTTCAATTATTAATGGTTTATACAAGCATTTTAAAGGTGGGTGCAGATCCCCATTCCTGACAGTCATCTATCAGAATTCAAATATGTCTCTGTCAAATTAGGGGAAAAAAAACAGAAAGCAAGTTCTTACCAGAGAAGCACAAAGGATTGGAGACATCTTCCTTCCTTCTCTTACTGCAGCTGATGCTTGTGCTGGGCTCTGTCGAATAGAAGGTGTCTGGGCACATTTGCTGCTGGACCTTTTATAAGGGCTTCTGTGCTGTCCTAGTTAAGGTGGAGTAGGTGTTTTTTTCCCGACCTTAACCGTGGTTTCTGACCATAACTTAAATTAAAAACTGTATGTATATATATTCCATTAATGCAGATGGAAGACAGGATATGGGCTCACCCTTTCTTAGATCTGTAGATGATGTCATTACTTTAGCCATGTCACTGAAGTAGCAACAAAACTCAATGATGATGTTAGAAAACCACCAAAAAATTGGCACGCACTGCAGTAAATGGGTGCAAAGTACACAATTTTAATTGGGACTAGAGTAATTATCTAGTCAAACATAAGTTGTTGCGCTTCACAGTCTTGACTTGGGATGCTGTAGGTATCAAAGACACTAATGTCACTGGCACTGCCAGATTGGATGCCTTTGCTCCTAGGTTGGTCTGATGTCTTTTCATTCTGAATTGGGCAGATGTTGGACAGCTGGCCCCCATCCAATTGCTCTCCATACTTGCCATGTGCTGTCACTTGCCTTGGTGTCTAGGGATCCAGTTCCTTCTCAAGCTCCTATTTTTTTCTCAAATTTCGTAGTCTGGATTAGGCTATTTTTATTCACGTCTACACCTCAGGTGTGATATGTCAGTTTTGGTCAGAATGCTTTGTGATAGTGAGTACCCAAATTCAGTCATTCTCCATCTGGGAAAAAAACCCCGTGAACATTGGTTTTGAGCTTGCCACCTTTTCATTTCACTTCAGGCTCTTCTGCTATGAGACAGGGCTTTGATCCTAAGCAAAGGGGTCTGGGAAGTGTGATAGATGTAGTTAAACCTTCAGTTCCTAAGTTAGGGAGAGGACAGAGGGGTTCAAGAGAAACCTTGTGAAGGTTGTGAGATGCAAAATGACTCCTCCTGTAGGCAGGAAAACTGGAAGGAACTACAGGCACCCCCTCCATGGTACATAGGTGATAGCATGCTACACTTGAAAATATTGGGAGCTAAAATACCTTGCATTGTGTAGCCCCAAGGCATTACGACTCCCTGTGTCCCAACCCTGTGTCCTGGGTGACAGTGATCAACGATCCCACATAGCTCCTAATCCCACCCTGCTGCGTCTCCATCCTTGTAAGACCAATATACTGCAGCTGTGATGTACCCTGCCATGTTAGTATTTAAACATGCAATATTTAAATCCACGTGTTCAAGTGGACAGACTCCATTTGACACGGTGACAGTCAGGATCCCGTTCTCCCATTCAGGGATATTTTTCTAGATTTTCACTAAGAAACTGTAAGGGGGTTATAGATCTGGAGAGGTTGGGCTGCCTCAAGGTTGTGCCCTCTTTTGACTTTGGGTCACTGTTGCTGCTCTGGCTGATAGCAACTGCCTCAATTTTTGTTCTTCGTAGTCAGATGTGTTGATGAGCCCTGAATGTTCATTGGAAGCCGTGGGCTTGACCCTGARAGAGACCTTGCCTGCAAGTGGGGATGTCTGTATTCATTCCACTTGTCTGCTTTCAGAGATTTAAATCAACAGCCCACTAGTAAGTATTTTGGTCACTGGGATGTATGGGATGCTCTGAGGCAGGGTGCTTCTGTGGCATCATTCAATATCCTCTGGTCAGAGCTCAGAGGTCTACAGTTATGCCGGTCAGCAGCAAAGTAGGGATGTGAAAATTTTGGATAAAGCAGATACTGGACCAGGAACTAGAAACTTGATGCCTCTCCCAGGCAAATATCCCAACCACTAGCCTACAGAGTCATCTTCTTCTCCCCAGCAAATACTTCATGGCATAGCTAATTAGGACAACTCAACGTCTCCCAAGGAAAGACTCTCCACCCAGAGTGCTACAAAACCTGGCACATAGAGAGAGGGGTAGGCTTCAAATCTCTCAGGCTGCAGCTTGTCAGGTAATGATGCTGATCATAATGAACTATGAGATATAATAAACCAGCTACGCCATCTTTCTAATGAGGATCCTGAGAAGCTCTTTGGAGAGTAGGTGGGTGACAGACAGACACAAGAGCTTTGATGCTTCTCGTAGGCTGAATTTCAGAGAGATTCTTGAAGAAGGGGATACATTTTAGAAAGGAGGAGGTGAACGTTGAATCTATCCTTCTCCTTAACATGTCTTTCTTAGGAAATTACTCTCGTCACTTTGCTCTGACAGTGGGTTACAAGCAGCTAGGATGTGCACCATAAAGTAACACTCAGTGTAACAGCCTTGATCTGCTGATGCGTGCCTTTTCTCAGGTCTAATTTTGGCTATGTTTTCAGATGAAATAATGCAAATAAGGTGTGTTTTACATTTGCTTAATATTTACTTCTAAGTCCAAATTTTACTCACCTTGTACCATCCAAAGGAGGATGTAAGTAAGGGTAGAATTTAGTTTGCGGTTTCTGGGATAGCCATGACCTATATCAGCTTGTTTAAAAGATGCTGATGCTTGAAAAGTTAAATGTATAATTCAGTTTCCCTCTTAGAGTTAGAGATGTACAGGTTAAAGGAAATGGTTCCCTCAGAAGGGGTTTTCTCTAATGCCATTTACTGAAATATCCATTCAAAGTGGGTCAGTTAAATTTCCAATTTTAGAAGCAAAAAAGATTTCAAAAACCTTCAAGGTAGCGGAAGCTCAGGTTCAACCAGCCTGACCCTAAATCCAGGCTCATCTACTCTAAACGTGTCAGTGGTTTGGGTTACCTCAGCACTTGAAAGGTGAATAGTTAAGCATTCAAACATGGCTAATGTAGCGCAACACTGATAAAAACTTTCCATGGTTTGTTTTGGGCCATGAACACATTCATTTGCAATTGTCACAGGCAAGTTGAGAGGGTCTCAGGAGAAAATATACCTCTTGAAATGTTTCCACCAGGTCTGAATTATACAAATGAAACTCTCACATTTCTGGTTCCAAGATTTTTCCAAGTTCTGAATAAGTATTTTCCAATTCTTCCTGGTCTGAAGTGAAAACAAAAATTGAACATGATTTTTAACATGAGATTAGAATTTACCCCATGGGATTTGTTTTATTCTGACACTTAGCTCTCTCTTAACTAGAGAGCTGAAAACTGAGACACTAACAAAAGCTTACTGAAACAAAAAAAATAAAGATTATTTAAAGCCTTTTGAAATCAACCCTAGCCCTTCTCTTGGCTCTGGTGAAAGCTTTCTTGAGATTAAGTTACTACTTAAGTACTTTACCCAGCTGAGACCTTTCAGGCACCCAAATCTGAGTATGTTGGCCTTGATGACACTTTCTCCCCTCAAAGTCACAGTGTAAGTCACAGTGTAAGTGCCAGAGCCCCGGTGTCCTGCCTGAGCTTGCTGTAAATTGAAAGAGAAATGGCAGATATCTCAAAACACTTAAAACATTTTTTTCAATCACTATCAGTTAAGTTTACGCTACTTTTGGAAAATAAGGAGCTTTTCTATTTACATGTAGGAAGATATTTACTTATTTTTTCTTGTTGGAGGGAATGCATTTTCTTCCTCTTGAGTACATATTCTTATAAATCCCTGTAAATAAGGCAACACTCTTTCTCCTACATACAAGCATTGCATGACCCACTGTGCATTGTGAAGGTAATTTCTGGATCAATGATTAGACTGAGCCTAAGGCCAGTGGTTATCTGAGAGGAACTCAGAACTTGATGGGGCAAAGGTCTGAGCACCCTGATTAAACACTGAAGTTTAGTTTTAATTTAGTTCAATTTAATCCTGCTCTGAGTGGATGGTTGGATCAGAGATGTCCASAGGTCCCCTCCAAACTGGTTAAATCACTGCACTGATCTCCCAACCCTTGATCTTTGTACAGGAGACATGGCAGAAAAGGTAAAGTAACCTTTTTCCTCTGTTAAACACCTCTACTTTTCCTCCCCAACAGCTGCAGTAGAAATGATCATCCCCTGTTGCATGCCTATATTTTCCAAACACAGCTAAATTGATATCATAGTTATTCATCAGCCGTGATTGCTCTCAGTGGTTGACACTCTCTTGCACGACTAGTATCTAATAGATACTCAGTAACTGGGAAGTCAACATAAAGGAAGTAGACCGCTCAATTCATTTTTTTGATTGCTGTTTGGAGGGACAGAGGAAAAAGTGGGTTTCCAAGATATGTGAGTTGGACTTAATGAGATGCAGGAATTTTATGCCTGCTCTGTAGTAATTAATAGATGATAAATACCAAACTGTAATGTAGTCTGGGTAAGTGGAGAGTGACTTTATGCCACCACGAGGTGGGTGCAGGATATGACTGCTCAGATTACAGCTGGACCCTGATCAGCAGCAGTATGACTACTTGTGTTATTGTAGTGCCCAAGGGTTCGTTGTAAAGCTGGGCCAAATGAGCACCTAACACCTAATGGAGGGGACAATATCTCCTGGCCAACACCAGATACTTGTCTGCATGTAAAGGAAAGTTTGAGAAATGCAACGACTGGCTGATGAGAGGGGATCTAGGCTGAAACCAGATCACCAGAGGTGGTAAAGATCTCCCTTGAGCACCAATGATTTAATGTGTCTCCTCATTTATTTGTTTTTGTGGTTATTGATGATGTTAATGACCAAAGAGTTTTGTTATCAATTAAAGATCTCTCTGTCAATGCTTTATTTTCATGGCTTCAAAGGCATCCTGTGGCAATACATTTCACAGCCAGTTATAAACTGTGCAAGAAGAAATGCTTTATGCATAAAATTGGCTCATATTCAAGCTGGTGGCATGGTTTATACAAACAATTAACTCATTTTGGAATCCTCTGTTTGCTGTGCCATCTGCTCGCATCCTGTGTCTCGCCCACACCTTGGCCCCAGCAAATGGCAGGAAGCAGGGGGARAAGGACTTGGGGTCCCTGCTGCTGCCCTGCGCCCAGCAGCTCCTGCCTGCAACGCTTTCCAAATGTCCATCTGAAATTTCACTTGCTGCACGTTGAGACATTCATTTCCCATCCCCAGTGGGTACAGGGATAAGTTGTTCCTGTCCCCCTTCCCTTTTGGGTCAGGCTTTCAAGACCTTTGCTCATTATTTTTCCTTGCTTTGCTTGGGAGGATCTCCACTTGACCCATCCATCCCTTGCAGAGCAGTGCTCCAAGCTCAAGACAAATTGTCTGCGTAGTGCTTCAATGTCCTGATGCTCACAGACCCTCCGAGAGGGAGGGAGCTGGTACGTGGCACCTCTTCACGATTGCAGCACTGAGAAACTCTCCTGTTTGCACAAAATTGGTGTCAGATTTCCAGGCAGTCTGTGTCCTACCCTTTGGAAAATCTTTATTCTTCCTTTTTGGGACCATTGTAATTAAAATTTATCTGAAACAAAGTAAATTCTGAAGGTTGCCAGGAAGTCCTTGGTGTATTCGTCCTTATCTCAAAAACAGTTGCCAGCTGCAGATTTGTCAGCCTCTTTCACCTCCAGCTACAGGTACTTTTCTGACTATTTCTGCAGTAAATTAGGAGTAGCTGCACTAGAGCGCTCAGAATTTCCTAAACTGAAAATCTATGGCAAACAGGGAGAAAAACATGTCACAGACTTGTCTGGAGAACATTTGAGAGTCAGTTCTTTGCAGCATCCATTGGAAAAAAAAAAAAAAATTCTCCTTGTGTAGTTTTATCAGTTCTAGCTGTTAAAATTTGCAAATACAGGTTTCTCATACACGGGCACAGCTTGTGGTTTTAAGTTTGTGTATCACCCCTGTATCACCCTGGCTTTAACAGGACAACAAAACGAGGAATGCAGGAGTGCACGAGGTTATCTATACAGTTGTGTGTACTCTCCTGGCTGATGCAAAAGAGGAGAGATACTAGAATATGGGATGCTGAAATTCCTCATTTCATGCTCTCAAACACCTCACGAGGATGAAATTTAGCCCTGTAGCTTGGTCCATGGTGTGATGAGGCTTACTTCTTTGGACAGGCTTACAGAAAGCACAGTACAAATGAGAATCTGACCCTGAAATCTTCAACCATATCTGCACGGGGACCAAAGCAGAGGGAAGATGAGGCAGCATCGTTAAACAGGAGCAACCTCCCTGCAATCTCAGTTCTCGTCTGCAAGGGCACTTGAGGCCACGATGTTTGGGATCTGCCCACGAGGTTTGGGATCTGCCTCATCGAGCCGCTCGGCGGAGGGGAAGCGGTCCTTACTGCGCAGGGCACGACGCAGTGCCCGTGAAACGGGCGCTTGGTTTCGATATCGGTGCAAGGTGACGTTGTAGGAAAGGGACTAGCATGGAGCATTGAGAGGTCGGCGCTACGTGCCGAAACACCAGCCCTTAGCTGGCGGCTGCTTGGCCACCAGCTTGTGCTCCACTGCCCACTGTTTTCAAAACAAATTAGGTTCAGAAAACTAGTTTTATTACTGATGCACTCAATGTACCTATATCCCAGGGCTTATACGCAAGCCTGCCAGGCAGGTTTGATAAGGCAGGCTGCAATAATAAAGTTGTTTCCACTGTGGCCATTTGCCCGCTGCTCGGTAAAATCTGAAAAACTCGGTCATTCATCATCTCATTTTAAGAACTCAAGCTCCATTTTTTTTTTCTCACGGAGAAATGACTCCTGCCCATGACATTTTGTGTGCAAGAAAGTGTCAAAATTCGAAAGTATTAGAGAATAAGTGACTCAGAGTGGTTTTGATGAGATTTGCCAATGCGCAATGGGGATCCTAATTTTCGGGCCCTTTCACCTAGCTGCGGTTTGATATGACTTTTTTTTTTTTTTTTAAATAAGAAAAGGAAATTCATCATTTTCCCAAACATATGCAAATTCTGACCACAGTGCAATGCAGTTTCCAGAACCATCCCAGAAAGAGATTTCAGAGAATAACCACTGCTGAACATCTCTCCCTCCGAGACCTGTGGCCTCGCAGAGGTGGAGTAGGGGCACCGGGTGGGCGACAGAAGCCCGCTGTCCTACTTTAACCTGAATGATGCCTCTTAACCAGACCTGGTCCTTTCTGTGCTGATAACATGGCTACAGGGGCAAAACGAATAGGCATATGCCTGGCAGAGCTCTTGAGTAATTTCTCTGTTGAAACAGGCCATCACTGCTGCTTTTAACAGCTCTTTATTCTGGGTGAACTGACTGTGCTGAACCCAACTAGGGCTAGAAAAAGGAATTGTGGTCCTGCCTGTATTTCAACCAACGTACAATCCTTCCTGATCATTTATTCCTTCTACAACAGCTTCTCCATCAATGCTGGAGGCCATCATCCATTCTCCGGTGCTTGTTTGCAGCCCTTACTCTCTTAATCTTCCACTGCAAAGAGTAGGAAAGGAATGACAGCCAACAAGTTAGCCCCAAAATGGATACAGGGATGAGAAGGGCCAGTATCAAAGCTCAGCAAACCATAAGAGTTGGGGGCTTTTCTTTCTTCAGTCCCCATTGAGCCCAAAATATATGGGACCATAAGAACGTGCATCATCTCAGACCAGAAGAAAGAAGCGAAGGTCTGAAGGAATGAAGAGTCTGTGGTTCCCAGGATATAACCAATGGCCAGGTCATAGAATCATAGAATCATAGAATCATTTAGGTTGGAAAGGACCTTTAAGATCATCAAGTCCAACTGTTAACCTAGCACTGCCAAGTCCACCACTAAACCATGTCCCTAAGCACCATGTCTACACGTCTTTTAAATACCTCCAGGGATGGGGACTCAACCACTTCCCTGGGCAGCCTGTTCCAATGGTTAACAACTCTTTCAGTAAAGAAATTGTTCCTAATATCCAATCTAAACCTCCCCTGGTGCAACTTGAGGCCATTTCCTCTCGTCCTATCCCTTGTTACTTGGGAGAAGAGACCGACACCCACCTCGCTGCAACCTCCTTTCAGGGAGTTGTAGAGAGTGATAAGGTCTCCACTCAGCCTCCTCTTCTCCAGRCTAAACAGTCCCAGTTCCCTCAGCCGCTCCTCATGAGGCTTGTTCTCCAGACCCTTCACCAGCTTCGTTGCCCTCCTCTGGACACGCTCCAGCACCTCAACGTCCTTCTTGTAGTGAGGGGCCCAAAACTGAACACAGTATTTGAGGTGCGGCCTCACCAGTGCCGAGTACAGGGGCACGATCACTTCCCTACTCCTGCTGGCCACACTATTTCTGATACAGGCCAGGATGCYGTTGGCCTTCTTGGCCACCTGGGCACACTGCCAGCTCATATTCAGCCAGCTGTTGACCAACACCCCCAGGTCCTTTTCCGACAGGCAGCTTTCCAGCCACTCTTCCCCCAGCCTGTAGCGTTGCATGGGGTTGTTGTGACCCAAGTGCAGGACCCGGCACTTGGCCTTGTTGAACCTCATGCAGTTGGCCTTGGCCCATCAATCCAGCCTGTCCAGGTCCCTCTGTAGAGCCTTCCTACCCAGGTAACTGCATCCTGGGTGAGAGTGAAGATGTTTTTGTGACGACAAGAGTACTGCAGTTTACTCTCTGACTTTGGGAGCATGATCAACTTTGTTTGTACAGTCCAGTCCCTTAAAGAACACCACCCACAGCCCCAAATCCACTGAGCATCTGTGTCTCATGCTCCCACCAACTGCAGGACATGAACACATCACAGGATCCCATAGTGACAGTGGCACACCACATGAAAGAGTCAGGTCTTTGACACTTGTGGTTCTTCTAATATTTCTGTGGCCAACCTCTCGCACATCCAGTAAGGGAACAGTGGGCATTAACCAAACTGTATCTATACCATATCAACATGAGAAGATATGGACAAAATTTTAACTGACAATAKTTCATCGTATCTATGGCAGATAGTCACAAAGAGCAAATTAGGATGTAAATTGTTTGCTTGCAAAAGACTAAGACTTGATCAGATAACTTACTTGTTTCATCAGATAATTTATTTGCAAAAGATAATTCAAGTAGCTCCACCAGAGTGGAGTTTTATTTGTAGCTGCAGCTCATAAGCCTCCCAGCCAAGGAGCTGTGTGGCCACAGTTCTCACAAATGTTGTTTATAAACCCTCCTTGTTGCTAATGGGCCAGTCTAATTTGGTAGAAGAGGTTGTGAAGCAGCGCACAGACAGAGGTCTCACATGGACCACGGAGGGATTGCAATAACCATATTTTGGTCTTTGCTTCCCCGTTGCTCCTCCGGGAATTAAGAGATGTCTGGTTTCTCCACCAGAGAAGCTTTGGGAAATGGTAATGGATTGTAGGCAATGGTGGAAATGTTTGAGCAGGACAGCGCATGAGGACCTCTCATGAGACACCATGAACTCACAGTGGAGTAGCTGCTCCCTTGTGATTCCAGACTAGGGATACCAATACCCGGACATATAAAGGCATTTCTTTGCCTTTTGACTCCTGTGTTTCCAAACACTTTTTCCCTCATATGCCCAGATCCTAGACATTCATGCAGGAGTCTGTTCTCCATCTCAAAAGCAATAGAAGCATTCTGGTTTGAAACTGATTTTCAAGAGAATTACTTGCATCATTTTCAGTTTTGAACTGTTCTTTTTAATATGGATTGAATTCCCCTTGTTAAATGTACTTAAGAGCTGAAGAGAAACTGGATTCCTGATTTTATAAAATGCTTTTGCAATCAATCAAGTGAGAATTTTGGATTTAGTCTATGGAGAGAAATAGATAACAAGGACCACAAATTGAACTAAATAAGTGCTATATTAAAAGTTTTAATGACTAATACCAAACTAGAATCTAAACACACTTTTCAGTTTCATAAACATCATAAGATGAATCTGTGTATTATTTTTACTTTCCATTTGAAAGCTGTAATAGGAGGTTTGGTTGTGCAGGCTAGGTTTATATTTATTTGGACACAGTTCCTTGGCACAGAATTCAGATATCAGTTCTATCCATTTGTAACTACCCCACAAGTAGAAAAAAATTATGAATTTGACATCTGTGGAATATTGAGGTTATTCACATAATTATGACCACATGATTATCATGGTAACAGTCCAGAAACTATCATCTTTGCACTCAACCTTCACCTCAGAAGATCTGTACCCTTTTAAAAGTACCAATWGTTTTAAGTCTCTTTAGATACACCAAACCTTGAAATAAGATACACACACTCCGGAACAGAGGAAGCCTTTGCATTAGAGGGAACAAGCTGAACGGGGAAGAGGCAATGAGCTCTTGGAGGAGAGGAAAAAAAGACGTTATAGATGATTAAAGGCAGATTTTCTGATTGCTCTTCCTATTACCTGTATAAGCCATACCATGTGGAGCAGTGAGAAGGTTGTAAAAATATACAGCAGTTGCATGCCCAACTGTAAGGAAACTCCRTTTTCCCTGAAATGATAAGTTAAGGATTTGCTAAAAGCTCTTCCAAAATAGTAGCTGAATTTACTCTCCTTTTTTTTTCATCTCTCCTTTTATTTTTGTTACTGTGAAGACTGAAATATTAAAATGAAACGTGCCTACACTTCTAGCCATGGAGAGAAATCCTCTTGCTACTTCCTACCAGCTTGCAAAGCCTGTAAAAAACCTTTGGCACATCCCTGCAGAGACACGTCCCTGCAGAGACACATCCCCACTGCCTTCATCTCTGCTGATGCTCAGGGGTTTCTCTGGGCTGGCTCAGGAGATGGGATTTATCTCTCAGAGCAGCAGCATGGGAGATACCAGATATCACAAGACTTCTGTGGTGCACAAGAGCTGATGACTGATAAGCAACTTACACAAGACAAGCGGAAGGAGACAAGCAGGCAAAGTACCCAAATGTCTCATCATCCCAGTCTGAAGTTTGTTTGCAAAGGATTCAAGCAGGTTTTTACCATATAAAGTTGCATCAGGCAAAGTAAAATGTTAATCAGATGGTGGGGTGATTTCTTGTCTGTCTCATTTTCTTTCTTTCTTTTTAGCGAAAGAGGGATTGGCAGAGGTTTTCTGCATGTGCCCAGGTGGCCTTTGTTCCCTCAGGGGAGCGAAAAGGATGCTTTAAACTGGATTAAATGGTCTCATGCCCTGGCAGAACCTGGACGTGGCTGAGGGAAGAGCAGATAAATGGTAGTTAGTCAAGAGGTGGGGCTTGGTTCTTCTCTTCATGAGAGAATTATGAGGAGAAAGGGGAGAACGGTGATGCTCTTCCCCTTGGAAAGCAAGCAMTGACAGTGGTCCTCCTTGACAGCCATGCTCAAAAGCTTTTGGGTGATAAGTGTCTGGTTTTGAAAGACTGAGATAATGAAGTGGATTACATCAGGCTTACAGAAGTCTTCTGTTTTGAAATTTTCAATGTGAATATATATTTATTTCTGCTGAAAAATGGCTTTTTGGGATGAATGCAATGCTTCCTGAAAAACTGACAGTTGTGATAATTAATGCCCAATAAAATTGYATTTTATTTTACATCCATAAATATTTTGCAGAATATTCTCAAGGTGGAGTTACACCACATTGTCATTTATTGTGAACAGGGAGTTTGCCTAATGCAGAATTGCTGAAGGCTGTTTCTAAAGTGGTTTGGATTTTAAAGCGTTTGCAGTAAACACAAATTGGGTCACTTTTGTACTTTCTGAAGACAAAGAAACTTGGTAATTTCTAAGAATTATTTCTTTCCTGAATTTACTCATCGTTGCTCCTTGTTACCTCATAATTGTTCGGCTAATAAAATGCAATGGAAGAGTATGTCTTTTCACTTAAGTCGGTGGAAAAAATCGCATTAGCAGTGATGAAGTGAAATGAGACGTGGTGACAGTCAAATCATGTGTACGACATACGTGTGAAAATGCTGCTGTCTACAGGCCCCTTCATTCCTGCTGTGCCAGGACTAAGTACGATGCTCTTGTCTTACAGAGCTCAGCATAGAAAGGAGTGAGATATTGCCCTGCCGTGCTTACTCCATGGCGGAGAAAGCCCAACCACGTTCAGTTCGATGTTCAGTGTTATTTCTTGCTTTCCAAAACATGTCTAGGGGGATCAAAATGACTCACAAATTCACTGGAAAGCAAAACAAAACAAAACATTTTTCTTTCTTTTTATAAGATAATTTAACATGGAAAGAAACGGGATTTTGATCCTTAGTGAAGCAAGATTATTTTGTTCCAGGTCATCATAAAACAAAATTATGAGCTTTGAGTATGCAAAAAGAGTTTTCCTTTTAATAGTTGTTGGTATTTTTTATTAGTTTTGATTTATGGCAGTGGTAAGAAATCTCTTGGTGGAAGCTCTGGGTATATTAACTGCTGAAATGAAGGAGGAACACAAATATGGGAAGGATATCCTTTGCCCAGTTTTTCCAACACAAAGGATGCTTACCAAGAGGGAACATCACATCAAGAAGCTAAATATTCATTTCTGTCTTCTTTTACACATTTTATTTTTCTTCACGCTGTGGAGCGAGGAGACATATATACTTGTTTCCCACTCATATTTTTGACAGGATTTTTCTGAGGTATTTGGCAGGACAGTTGGCTGAAATCTCTTTTCCTTTTTAAGTTGTGGGACTATTTCCACTTATGTGCGGGTTTTCCTGGGCTTTTTTTTTTTGTTGTTGTTGGTTTTGGTTTGGTTTTGGGGTTGTTTGTTTATTTGTTTGTTTGTTTTGAATTTTGTTTTTGTTTTTAATACAGCTGCTTTTTCCCCYTCAGAAAAAAAAAAWTAAAAGTAATAATCTATTTTTTGTTTTCATTTAAATCTCAAAAAAACCAAACCTACTTCTTAAATTTTTTACATTCAAAATCTATAATCTTTGAGGTGCTGGGAGAATCCCATTATGTACGTAGTGCAACCAATTAAAAGATTAAAGAGAAAACGAACAAGCAAAAAAATCTAAACAGCTCTGAAAGGGTAAACTGGAAAACAAAAAGGCATCCACACACACACACACACACAAAGAAGAAAGAAAAGTACAGTATTTGAGGGGAAGGGCAGCACTGGCTGGCAATACTGTACTTTGCTGATACTGTGTGTTTCGGAGGAGGGATGTGAGATGCCTGGAAACACTGTTTGTTTTGAGTGAACTGTGTATGATAGGAGTCACCGGTTGTTATTATCTCAATTTTTGGTTGCTTGGGAAGCCTGCAAGCACTTATCTTATTTCAGGCATCTGTTTAAATGGGACTTCAGCACAAATCTCTTTGTAAAACACGATTGGATTTAAGCATGTGTTGCACTCAGTTCAGAGACCAAGCAAGACCTGCTGGGATGACTTTTCCAGCCTTGGTTCCTGCTGTACGTTATTGCTCTAGACAAAGGTTTTGGCTTCTGCTTGTCAGCAAAATCAACATGAAAAAGGGTTCAGAGGATATTCTGTAAAAATGGATTATTGCTGCTTTTCACAGGCCTGGGAAACCTGAGTGAAGGTGTAGGGGAGGGAAAATACTCTCCTTGCTTAGGAACAGAGTTCAGTACAGAGGTCCCACAAGAAGAACCATGAGAAAGGAGCTGCAAAGGTCCAGGGTTATGCTTCCCCCTCCATCCACAGGTAACAGAGTCACTGAGCAGTGGAGAGCCCATCTCTGATGCCCATGTCTTCTGTAGCCTTGCAGGAGCTGCTCAGCTCCAGGAGAGGAGATCAGAAGAGAGGAAGTCACATTTTCAATGGTGAAGGAAGCCCTGGTTGAAAGCCCTTCTGCAGGAACTTCAGAGGTGCGCAGGCAGATTTTGGGAGGAAGAAGCTGAGCAGAGAAGGGCTCAGCCTGAGAATGCCTCATCCCAAATACAAGGAGGTTTCCAGCACCCAGCACCCACCAGGCTGCAGCGGGTGCCCCTGGAGGAACAGCTTCTTCAGGGATGTGAGTGGGTGAACATTGAGAGCTCAGGGGAGTACACCTTACCCCACAACCATGGGGGACTGATCTCACTATAGCACTGACCTCCCAGTGTCTCTGAGCAGGGATCAGGCTGTGCCTGCAAGGAAGGGCAGCCCCAGGACTGGCCAAAACTGCTGTCATCTGGGTTAATCCCAACCCAACTCATGTTGGTGTAAGGGAGGCCAAGCATGGGCAGATGCAATGTAGGGATGTGCTGGGACATGCCATGCCATACCCTGAGGTAGCACTGGGCCGGCAATGGCATTGTGGGGGGAAGTGTTCAAACCCATGCTATGGCACACAAAAAAGTCTCAGCTAAGAGAAGGTCAGTTAATTTAAGTTATTACCAACAAATAACTCCTCCCTAACAAACTTTTAACTACTGATTTGGGTATCGAGAAACAAAGGCAAACAATTAAGCCGACACTTAGGGAAAAACCTTCCTCCCTTTCTCCAGGCTCAGCTTCAGCCCAACACCTCTCCTCCCCCTTCCTCATCTCCAGTCCCCTTGTTGTCACCCTACGTTGTGCTCAGTCCTCCCAGTCCCTTTGGTGAGTCCTTCAGGGGTCCCTGCCCCAGTGTGGGTTGCCCATGGCTGCTTTCAGAGCTACCTCCTCTGCCACAGAGTGCTTCTGGATCAAGATGGACTGACCAAGCTCCTACATGTTATCTTGGTTACCTTGGTCAGATGTTTGTAGAGCCCTTGCTGGCCCAACAGGCCCTGGGCAGGAGGGGACAGGGTGGCCATGGGGAGCCCCAAAGCATCCCACCCTTGTTTCTTTCCTTGAGGATTTTGTCCCCTGCTGGTGTTTTCCCTGTTGAAGCTTGAGTTGCTGCTGAATGCTTGGCCCCAGTCTGTTGTGTCCCCTTCCCCATCCAACACAGCTCTGCCCCAAAGATGGGTCTGCAGCCTCCACAGACTGGTGCTGGTCCTGGAGAGCTGAACACCAGGGAAGGAGTTACAGATAAGGATGTGCTCCTGGATAACCCCAAAAGCCAGCTCCTTGCATGGTAAGAGGGTTTTAGGGTGCCATGGGTGCTGGCTGAGCGTGAGCTGCCATGACCCTGCCAGGCTGTCTTTGCAGTGGCTGCCAGTGCTGTAGGACTCGCTCCCCATCATTGCCTAAAGGATGTCCTGGGTCTCCCATGAAGGGCTTGGTCCATGACTGATGCCTGCTGGAGGTGTCAGAGTAGAGAAGAGCTAATGATCACCACTGCCTGCCTATTAGCGACCAGAGCGTGGCTGGCTCAGCAAGGCAGAGGCTTTACCCACCACTGGGAGAGGTGTGCTGAGGGACCCATCACCTCTCCATCAGCCATCTGGGAGATGGGTTACTACCTGGCCTCCTCCTGGGAAGTAGTTTGGATGCAGTGATGTCATGGTGGCAGCTGAGCATGGACATGGCCAGACGGGTCCAACAAGTCTCAGGGACAGGGAATGGGCCTTGGCACAAATTATTTCTCTAGCAGAAATACATCTTCTACGTACTGTGCTGGAAATGTTGGATCTTCTGTTAGGGTTGGTTTTTGTTTTGGATGGGACCGTATTTCCAGGCAACACTTCCTGCTGTGTAAAATACAGCCCGAGAAGTTGAGGACTGCATGTCCTAATGCTTGCTTTGCCCACTGTGTTAGGAGGCTCTGGGTATCTACTGCATAACCCAATGCTGTACCCTGCAGGCAAACCCTGCATGGATGTGGTGTTACTGCAGGGCAGTGCTGAGGCTGAGCAAACCCAAGTTGTGTAGATTGGAGGTGCAGTGAGATATGAGATGTTAAAAAAATCCCCTTTGACTCATCTCCAGGAACCGTTTCAAACTAGGAACAGCTTGCCTGAAGTGCTAAGAAGCCTCCAGGGATTTAGGACTGTGAAATACGGTATCTCTGCCCAAGCAGTGGTTAAGATCCATGAGCTGTCAGTGATGACACAGTCCTTGCTCATGATGAACTGTGAATCTGGCATGAGAGGGAAACCTGGGTATCTTGGAACAGTTTGTCTTTTGACCTGAATTTACTAAACCTTGTAGATTCAGTAGTGCCAGCAAACCCATGCAATGTGCCTTCTTGCCTCTCAGAAAACCCCTATGACATGTGATGGGGACTTAATAGCTGATGTCCTTTGCTCTGTCTGTCATACACACATGATCCTGGCCAGACTGTCCCTGTGTGCACCGTCGCCCCTGTGTGTCTGGGTCTTCCAAAGGACATTGGCCATGGAGACCTGGCAGAAATGAAGCTGTGCTCCAATGCATCCCCACGGGGGAGATGCAGGGACTGGGAACATGTGGCACTCCATGGAGCATTGCTGTCCTGTAGCAGAGACCCAAGCTGCTTGGGACAGACTGATACCAGTCCTTATTCTGTACAGGTTGCATCTGTGCTCCCTCCTCCCCATCCATCCAGCAAAAAATAAGGGCATCATGGGTGACAAACATAATGAACTTATGTTGATATGCATTTGTTCATTTATTTATTGATAGCTTTGCACTTTTTTTGGTGGGGTGAGGGTGGGGAACAACTTGCTAAGTTGGATGTCTAAAGTTAGACATCTAAATTCATTGCCTGGCTCAGAGAACAGGTCAGGCCCTGTCAGCAAAGCCATTTTCAAGTTATTTGGCTGTTTTTCTTCATTTGCTGCAGCATGGCGTGGATGGGAAGATTCAGAAAATACCTTGCACGAAGATGTGTGAGGTGATGTGTGTGTTGTGGGCTGAGCGGCTATGGGATAACTGGTATTTTGTTTCCTGTGGGTCACAAACCTTTATCCTGTACATTATGGTTACTTATAGCTCCTTTTTGCATTAAATAAATAAGAAAAGACATGTGGACACAGTGCACTTTCAAAGATACGTTAACCTTGTTTTTATGATTTTTTTTTTTTTTTTTAAATTTTAAATACAAATTACTTGGACTGGCAGTGCTTAGCAAAAGGGGGTGTGTGGATGTGGTAAGGAAGGGAAATAAAGAAGTTTGTATGCTAGGGCCCTGTAGATCCACATTGACTTAGAAACCTGCTGAATGTTGCAGAGCCAACAAGCCTTGTGATATTTTGGGCCTGTGGTAATGCTGGAGCAGGCAGGGATATGTGCCCTTGCAGGGGCAAGCACCCTTGCAGTGATGCTTATTAAAACCAAAAACCTATCCCAAACCTTTTCAGGTGGCTCATCCCCAGATGCACCTCTGGAGATGTTCAGAGGGGTAGCAGATCCATCCAGGAGGAAGGGCTGGTGGGGTTGAGTTGAGGCAGAGGGAGGCACACCTTCCCGGCTTGATGTTTTCAACACTGCTATAGCTGGTTGAAGGGGACCAAACCTCCAAGGAAGACGGGCTTGGTTCCGTTTGACCAGCCAGAGCAGAGCATAGCTCCTGACCATAACTCGCTTGGCTTCGCTGCGCCTTACCTGCAAGGGGAATTAGATAGATTAGACAGGAGCACTGGTGCTGACCACTGCTTAGAGGGAGAGAAGGATGGTGCAGCACTTAGGACACCAGCTTAGGAGACCTCACCACTTTCCATCTTAGATGACTTCTGGTACATCCATTTTGGCCAAGGCCTGGTCCCTGCACAGCATCCATGTGATGCCCCAGTTGCTGGGTAGTTGTCTGGACTAGGGTGAATTTCTCACTAATGTATAAGTCAACAGTATTTAAGGATGGGGATAAGCCTCAGGAGATAATTCTGGGTCCCTGTCTAGATGTTTCATAGAGTCTGGTCTAGTTTTGGAATCTGGTCCCAGCTCACAAGCCTGAACATGGGTAATGAGGAAAGTCTTCAAAGCTTGGAGGATTGGCATTTTCCCATCCTGAGCCACAGCAGCATGTGTCTGAAGATTTCTCTTCATACAGCTCTTTTCTTCCTGCTTTCTCTCTCCCTATTTTWMTTCTTTCCTTTTTTTTTTAAAAATTTTAAATAATAAAAAAAGGGAAAAGCGGGAGGGAGGAAGGGAAGAAAGACATCTCCTTTGTCAATTGAAGGGAAGTCACCTGCCAGTTGTCAGTCAGGCATCACTTTTCAGAGAGCTGCCCCGAGCCCTCCAGCTGTACCTGGGAGTCTCAGCGAGGAGACAGCTGCCGGAGACCATGAGCAGCGGGGCACGGGGCAGCTTCCAAACAGGACAAAAGCAGCATTTTTCCAACCCTGTGCATAGGCCCCTTTCCATGTGCATGTGGTTTTTCAGGGACCTGATACATTTTAATTGGGAGGGTGGTTTTTTTCCTCTTTATTTTTTTCTCCCTTTTCACTCTCAGTGCTCAGCGTTGGGAGGAATATTAACTCGAGTAACCTCAGGACTCCTCTGCTTGCTTCATACTTTCTCTTTGCTTCATCAGGGCTATTCATTAGCAAGGAAAGCATCAGCAACATACACTCCGTATTCCCTGTGGAGACATCCACCTTGCTGCCAAAAGAACAGCTCAGGCAAGCCTTCAGGTACAACATTAATTTCATGCACTCTCCCATCAGCACTAGACTGTTGCAACCTTGATGGAAATGAGGAAAAACTAGACCTGTCCTTAAGGTGTTTGATAATTTTACCTTCAGTCAGGGTCTGAATGGCCCAACCAGAGGATGGAGGGAGGAACAGAGTTAAAACAGTGGCCTTGACCCCCAGCCAGGCTATAAGTTTTCCTAAACCTTAGCCCTCTGTCTGCATGACTAATCTGCATTATTTCTTCTCATGTGTCCTTGCAAGTGTGTGCCCGTAACTTAATCCTGGCCCATGCTGTGCAGCAAGAGTTAAAGCTGATTGCAGGCTCCAGTGGAACAGGCGTATGCAGGCTGGAGACAGCTGCAGTCAGTAAATGAGGGATGGGATTCCACTCCAGATTTAAAACCCAAATTTATACAGTCAGTCAAGACTAGGGACAGGTTCAGCTGACCAGCCAGAAAGGTTGGCTTCATTTGCCAACACATAAGCATCTGGCACCATCTGAGGAACCATAGGGTGTCTGAGACACCCACATGTGACATGCAGGGATGGCATAGGACATACCTGAAGAGCAGCTAGAAGCCAGTGGACTATTCTTAAGGTGTCTCCAAAGTTACTAGGAGCATCTTTTTAGGCAGCTCAATAAAGTCCAGATCTCCACAGACTACAATGTCTTCAATGTTTTAGAGATGAAGAGGTCACCAGGTGCAGAAAGGAGGTGTTGTGTTTGAAACACGGGCAACGGGTTGATCAGCAAAACCAGGGAGAGAACAGAGGTCTGGATTCACACCCCTGCCTGCTCTTTCCATTGGGTGCCCTTTTATCTTGCACAGTTGTTATGATTAAAATGAAAAGGATTATTTTCCTCTACTCTGTTTCTCTTCTGAATTAGTCTTAATAACCTAAGAGTTAAATCTGTAGAAGAAGGACAGGATGAAACAATGTTTGACAAGCACCTTCTTGAATTACATCTAGGAGACCACAGGGCTTGGGTCAGGTACAGAAGTCTTGGTTTTGATTCAGACCGAAATTTTGCAAAGCATCTTGGTGACTGAGGAACATAAATGTCATTGGTTTCAAGGTCTATATTGGTATATTAAATAGTGCTGAGGTACAAGCACAGGAACTCAGTGGTTTCTGCTGTGTTTAGTGCAGTCGCTGGCACAGTTTTGACCTGTGTCACTAGCACCGACCCTAAGAGTTCACAAGCTCAGCTTGGGAATTAGGGCAGATCAAGGACCATTCCCAGTAGGGAGTTTGAAGATGACCGTCTATTTAAGAAAGTGAGAGAGCTGAACAGTCATTTTTTGCCCATTGGTTTGAGGGCAAGAACACAGGCCCTGGTACTATTTAGTGAACTAATAGTGGTGTAGACAATGAAACTTGGACTCCTAGATGCCAAAGCCTCTTTGGAGTATGAGGCCAAGGAATACAAGCTACTGTGATAAAAGCTATCTGGCTCCAGTATTGCCTACAGCAGAGTGCGGCCAGCCTGAACTACACAACCTGAACTGGAGGCTGAACGAATACAAGGTTATGAATTTGCTCAATTACTACGTCTACCTGCTAGCAGTACCTCTCATAGCCAGGTTAAAATTAAATTGTGAGCATTAATCACTGCAGCATAGACATGTCCTTAAGCTTCTAACTAGATCAGGTTTGTTGAGGGTATTTTGGGGCGGAATTCCTACAATTTCCCATGGGAAATGAGGGTATGAAAACCTTTAAAAACCTAGGCCATAATGCTAGGTTATGACCATCGCTGCAGAGCTTCAAAAGATTTCCTAAATGCTTTCTTAAAATAAATTAAGACTGATTGAAAACTGCCTAAAGTTTTGAATATTTGGCCTATAGTGGAAGAAGGTGATCTGTGAGAAATGGTTTGAGCTCTTCAGCTCTGTGGAACAGGATATTCAGGATATCCTGGAGATATCCAGGATATCTCCAGGGTGTCCTAGATGGGTGGAAGGCAACTGGTCCACTGTCTTGCAGTTTGCAAAAAAAAACCTAAACTCATTGCCACACAGTGTCATTAGAGCAAAGAATTAAGCAGAGCTCGGAAGAGGAAAGGACGTCTTTGTACACAGCAAGAATATCCTGAGATATGATGATGCAGATTTAAGAAAAAAGCCCACTGTTTTTGAAAAGGCTGTGTGCCTGCTTTGCTCCATAGTGTCACATTAAACAGGAGGCAACTTTCTGCGTAACCCAGCCTGTTCTGCCAGCTACTGTACTGTGATGGTGTATTGAATTAATCTTGATGAATCCAGTATAGCAACTCCTGTATCTGTAGCATTCATTTTAATCCCATTAAAGAATATCTTGTTATACTGAGAGTAAAGAGGAGAGTTCTGTCACTGATGTGAGATCTAGCTCGGCCAAGCAGATTCAGTCTCGCTCCTTGCAAGACATTCCTACCCAGTGCTATTTAATTCTTTCTCCGTGTCACTAAATCCAAAGCATTATCCACCAGCTGAGAATGGATGACAATTATTGAGGCTACGTGGGTTGTAGTGACTTTCAGAATCCCCTTGAAAAGCCCTTTCAGGACAGTGTAAATATTATTTTTTTTAGATGGACCCTATATTCAGATGGGTGATTTTTCCAGAGAAGGATGTGCAGAATACATCTTTGAGATCAAATTTGCATGGATTCAGGAGTTTGCAACCTTTTTAGATTTGCAGATCCCTATGTGCTTTCCACTGGCACTGAGGGCACTGTAGAGTGAATATAAGCTGCCTGATTATATTTGACAAAGTCAAATTCAAATAAAATGTAGTTACAGAAAAGCATTTGGCTCCTTGCAGTAGCTGGAAGCAGAGGACACTGGCGATGTCTCCCTGAAACCACACACTTCCTTACATTCCATAGCAGCCTAATCCATATGGGGATATAAAGAAGCATGTCATCTCATAAGAGAAGTCTGGATTGTGACCTTAGGGCAGCAGGACAGCTGTCCATCCTCCACTCCTGAAGAGGTAGTGTTGCTCCTCAGACGTGTTTCAGAGCTGGTGGTCTGCTTCCCCCTCGGAAAAGCAGTGGCAGCACAAAAACCTGTAATTTCACTGGTGCCCTTGGTCAGTTTGGGATGTTTTGGAGGTATATTTTCAGGTGGTTCAGATTTTCCAGTGCCCGTCATTTGCAAGCACTCCCATGTGTGCCATTGCACAGTGCTGAAAGCTGGAATCTCACGTGCGTGCGTGGAAGTGCACGTTGGGGGATGTCTTGGACTTGTTTCGATAGCACTGAAATCCTGAAAAACTAGAGTTTGCTGTAAAAAAACAAGTCACATGAGTGAGAGATGATAGATAGTGTTCTTTCCTTTCACTTTATTATTATTATTGGTATCGAGGCAGGGCCTTGAGGACCTGGCTGAGAAGAGGAGCTGCTCATACATGCACAGGGAGATAGTCCCTGCCCTGGAGAGCTTCCTGACCAAGTAGGGAACACATTCAAAACCAGACAGCAGCTCACTGGAGCCTGGCGTGGTTGCTCAGAAACAAGCTTTTACTTTGTAGAGTCACAGAGTCATTCAGGTCAGAAGGGAAGTCTGGAAGCCTCTTGTGCATCTCCTGGCTCAAAGCAGGGCCAGCTTAGGTCAGGTTGCTCAGCACCATGTCTAGCTGAGTTGGAATCTCTCCAAGGATGGAGATGTCTCGGCCTCTTTGGGTCTCTGCCCCAGAGGTTGACCATTCTCATGGTGAAAAACCTGTTTGCTGATATCTAATTGGAATTTCCTGCATTCCAACTTGTGTTTTGTCTCAGTGCACCTTTGAGATGAGTCCGTCACGACATAGAGGTGAGGACATATGGACAGATTTCTGTATTTGATGATAGAAATGACCAGCAGAAGTGAAACGCAGGGTACCCTGGTGTCCACTCCTATGCTAAGTGCTCAATTTGGGGCTGTTGCATGCTCTCGTCCTCGGTGGGGCAGGCACGCTCAGGGATGCTGGACACGCTCAAAGGGAGTTATGGCCATGTTTGGGAAACAGCTGGTTGGAATCACTTTGTCTGTGTACCAGATTCACAAAGATGATTTCTTTCTAAGTTGAAGCCTCTCTGAGGATGGGAAAGGGGAGGGAAGTAACCAGGCTAGTGATACACAACTAGTCCACACAAATATATAGAGCAGGAAAAGAAAATAAGCTTTCTCCCATGTCTTCTCTTCCAAAAGAGCCAAAAGAACAAGGAACAATCTCAGTTGATGAAAAGCACTAAAATCCAGGTGGGAATAACCCCAAGCTTTGAGGGAAACACAAAGGCTCTTTGAAGGCAGATCCTAGTGAGAGGATGCTGGCCAGGCACAGACTCYGGACAGCAGCGCAGCACAACACACGCTCCTCAGAGGCTGCAGGTCTCCCTGGAGCACGGAGGCCTCTCCCCAGCTTTGCTGTCATTCTCCAGGCATTTTATTGTGTGTTCGAGAAGTTGGGTCAGAGTTGCTCTCCATGCCTACAGGGTTCTCCATCCTTCCCTGGGGCAGAGGTGTTCCCCCGCATGATGCTAGTTCAGAAAAATGTCTCTTTTGCAGCTTCCCCCAATATCTGACATTACTGCACATCTCACATGCAAGCACCTTGGTTTTTCTACCCCTACTTTTTCTCCCTGTCAGCTACTCAGTAAATCTGTGTCCTTATGTGATATATATCTACAACAGGGTTTAGGATGGAAGTCCATCCCATGGCATTGCTCATTGTAACGCTCATTTGGGGCTGAACTGGTCAGTCACCTATGTTTTTACTTACAGCCAAACTTGAAGGACTAAATAGTTTGTGGCTATGACAAGGCATGGAAGGGGATTCATATGCTCTGTGTGTGTCAGTAGAAAAAAATGGTACACGGATGGCCCGTGATGCATGGGAAGCTCACAACAGAAGAGAGAGTCACATTTCTCTCCTGAGCCTCAGCTTGGACGCTGCTTCTGTATCTGTCAACAGTGGAGAAGCAAGCAGAGTAGTTACAGATATTTGTAATAAAAATCATTTTTGCTGGCACTTTGCTCAAGCAGTATTTCAAGCCTCGGTTATCACTACCTTTGACAGGGAACGTCCTGGGACAGGTAATAGCTGCATCCCTTTAAGTAGCAGCAATCCAGCAGAACCGGGAAAACTTGTGGTATTTACAAATATAAACTCATAGTTCATACAACATTAGCAGGTTTTCTTTTCCATGGATTTAGAGGCTGTTGAGTCTAGGAATGGCTCAAATTTATTTTCACGTAAAAACTTTGTGATTCTGATATTATAAATGCTGCTCTAAGTAATTTTGCTCATGGAAAAAGACTTACTGACTGCAGTGAACAGATGGGTGGCTTTTGGGGGGAGTTGCTTGTTTGTTTTAAACCAAGATGAAGACCTTCCTTTGTGATTTCTAGAAAAATTCATGGCAGGGAATTTCACRTACTCAGTCATTACTTCATTAACGTCAGTAACTGATAAAACAAAGTAATGCAAATTTTAAAGAAAGGTGAGTCACGCAGTGACCCGGTAAATGATATTGCTTAAAAGTCCACAGGATCAGGAATGGTGTCTGCTTTTGTATTATACAGAGATTTTTACACCAAGTGCAACACAGGTGTTAAAAAGACCCCCAGCAAAACATTCCTGTACTTCATTTTTTTTAAATGTAACACAGACCAATATTGTAGGAGCATTTATTACATTTTGATTTGAGATTAAGAACTCAATGTAATATTTGCTTCCCAGTTACATGAAGGCTTTTGACTCAGAAGAGGTGAGGAAGCTGAGTCTTGCTGACATCAGGGTAAAACTCCCAGAGATTTCAGTAAAGCCATGACTCAGTCTGTGGGTTCCCACTCTTTTGGGTGCAGAAATCTGTTTACATGAGTTATCAATAATAATGAATGAATATATGTTTCTTCTTGGCCCAGTTAGCCCTCATGTGGATCTACATGATATTTATTATTCCTGATTATAAGCACTTAATCAGGTAGATAGGACCAACCCTGTTTCATCTCTGTGCTACATTTGGGGCCACGAACAAGACTGGAATAAGGAGTACTGCAACAGCCGTATATTGTAAGAGATTTTCTCCATTAAGGAATAAAGGTACCTCTGCCAATGAAATTCAGTCTGGGGTTGCAAAGTGACCCCCAAGGCTTTGACCCCAGATTTCTTGCTTCTCATTCCAGTTGCACAAAAGTTTTTGATTGCAAACCTGTCCCAGTAGGTGTCAGGCAGGGAAACTGAGGCACAGCAAGGGGAAGTGGACAGATGGGACCAGCACCAGGTCTCCAGAATCCCCACCATGTTTGCTATCAAGTACATTACTGTACCTTCATAMACATGGCTATTAAGCATGACGGACAAGTGCAAGGAGGTGGGATTCATCTCATCTGGTGTTGGACACAGAGAAGGTGTATGTCCAACCTCACTAGGGGCTGGGCTGTTGGCAGCTGTGACAGGGACACGTACCATCACAGACTGGCGGTGGGAGGCCAGAAACTTAACCTAGAGGAGACTGAGGGCAGGAGAGAGGTATCCCATTCCTCCAATAGGAAAAATGGAAATTTGCTATCTAGAAAATAGGGAAGGAAATAACAGCATCAACAAATTTCATGGGTTTAATAAAAAATTCTGCCTAAAGGTGGGCGGACTTAAAAAAAAAAAAGGATTAAAGAAAAAAAAGGATTAAAAAAAAAAGGATTAAAGATAAGGGAGGAAAAATCTCATTCAAACATGAGCCAGCAGTCCTGTTTAGCAAACCTTTCATTTTGGTTTCTGACTTTTGCTAAGCTGTCTGAACTCCTGTGTCCTTACAGGAAAGACTAACAGCCCTTATCCAAGATTACTACTTTCTGAAGGTTTTCTTTGTTGCTTTTTTCTGAAATAAGCTGAAGAGTTCTAGAGCAAAGAAGTTTTGCACAGCTGCATTTTCTAGACTCATTTAATATATATGGAAAATATATTGTCCTTCAACAAAGTGCACGGGATGTTTATAGCTGCTTACTGGCAGCATGTTCTTAAATTTCTCATGGGCCTGTATCAAAGTATCATACAAATTCTGGGACCAGATAGTGGGTTCAGAGTGATTAGTGATGAAACAGACTTAGACACTTGGAAGATCCTTGATCCCAAGCATGCAGGTAGGCAAATATTCCTTATTTATGTACATTATTCTGGTACAATTTGTGGACTGGGATTTTAAAATTTTATGTAGCTATAAATGGGAATTTACTCATGATACTAAAATGTAACTTGAGGAAGATTTGTATTAAATTCGATGATTTGAATGAACTGGTACTGTTGCAGTAAAGGCTCACTAGGTTGGCTTTCCAGACCACACTGTTTCAAGATTTAGAAAACCCAAACCAGGTAGAATGAAGAAACATGAATTGGGAAATTATAGCTAAGTTACTAGAAGTTAAGGAGCTGAATGGGACACATACTCGAGTGTAAAAGATTGACAAGAATGGTAATAAAAGCCTGCAATGAAGGAAGCCAATAAGGTATAAATGCATCCATTTAGAGCCAGTATCTTTCTTTTTGACTACCCAAGAATATTATATTCATTGTGAACAGCAGATATGCAAACTAAGAGCCAACAGATCATGCTTTTTTGAGCCACTGAGAGTAACCCAATCATCTGAGGCATATCCAGAGCCACATCTGTCCCTGCCTGGCATGAGGAAGAGAAGGAGGAAAGAATGGGGCAGCTGTCTTCCAAGGGTCACTGTGATTGGGATGGTTTGCCACTGAGGATGAGATGGGAGGTGATACTCCCGAAACAGGCTTTCTAATACGCCTGGCATTCAGGCACTCACTCATCTGGGCTCTTTGTCAAGTTTCTTTTTCCACCCTGGATTGCAAGATGAATGTTTTCCTAGGAGCAGTTGTTACTGGAAGGATGGAGGCTGCTTAGCCTTTCGTTTGCCTGTCTACATGCACATGCATAGTGAGGTGCATTGGTGTGACAGCAGTGCAAAGAAGGGAATGGGTAAATAAGAGTCATCCCAGTGACTTAAAAGGGGGGAAAAAAMCCCAACCTGGGAGCTAAAAGGTATTGTGATTTCTCTCCCTAATCCTTCCGAATACTCTGCCCCTCTCCACAGGAAGGATTTGAGCCCAAGTCTTTACATGGTTGGAATTTACTACCTCATTGTTCCCCTACCTACATCAAGAGACACCTTGCATGAGGCAAAAAATCATGTAGACCCTTTTCTTGCCTCTCTTGCAAATTTTCTGTGTGACCGTGGGCAAATCAGTTAGGTTAACTAACCTTGCATGAGGCAAAAACTCATGTAGAGCCTTTTCTTGCCTCTTTTGCAAATTTTCTGTGGGCAAATCAGTTAGGTTAACATTTTAGCCTTGGGAGACAAATTAGTTGTCTGAGGGTATATTTGTGCAGCAGGGCTAATTAGTTTCATCTAAATACTGTCCTAACCACAGCTTCCAGGAAGCTTAAAACTCAAGAAAGCAAGTTTGCATCTGTCTGCAAAATATTGCCTATGTCTAGCCGGAGACTATATTTAGGCACTTGGGTTTTGGAGGTTTTTCGTATGCCTGGGTTTTTCAAACTCTGGTGGGGTTTCATGAGGGTGTTTCAGAGCTTATTGAGTTTGCTCCATAAATTACAGTAATGAGCTCTCTGCCTGAAGTCAGTGGGAATAAGACCTCAATGAGCACCTCTGAAACATCCAGTCCTAGTGTGCTGATATTTAATGTCTTGAAAAAGGGAGGCACTAAGCAGAGTACAAAGCTGGAGAAAATAAGTGAGTTCCCCAAGGTTATTTGGAAAGGCTGTGTCAGAATCACCAGCAGTCCTGGCAATATGCCCGTCCATCCTACTAGTCTCCTTGTTTGATTTTCTATCCCTTTTAACTCAATATAAAAAGGTATTCACATTTTGGCTCTTTAAGTTACATTTTCTGCTTTATCTGGTCTAATATAAGGTGCTTTTAAACTGACATCTTCGCTCTGGTTTAGCTCCATCATATTTTATTTAGCCAGTCTGATCCTTTGCACCAGAGCAGAATAACTGTCCTTGAGCAAAGCCTGCCAGTATTCCCAGATTATGAGTGGGGAAACTGAGGCACAGAGGTGAAATTGTTTGCCTGGGACAAACCGGAGAGCCTGTAGCAATGCCCATACAGGTTCAGCATGGCCTCCCTTGCCCCTTAGTTTTCCCCTTTTTCCCGTATCTTGAATGCAAGTGAAGTTAGAGAATAGTGCAATGTAGAATAACTGTCCCTCGAGAAGCTGGTAGGATTTTTGCCACTGGCTTGAAAAGGTGGGGAATCTCCCTTGTCTTCTTTCTGCATCTAAGACAGTTTAGCTGGGGATTTTTGGATCACCTTATGTCACGAACCCTTCCCCAGCTTGGACCTTTCTCCTGGAGGCCAGGAGGCCTAATGGTATGCTCTGAGAGTGGATGCGAAGGGTACAGCCTTGAAGAAGAGGACAGTGCCCTTTTCCTCTAGTTTCTTTTTTGGTTAGTTCCTCCCCATGTGGTCCAAGCATAGGGAGCTGGGGGGATGCACTGAGCCAGGAGGAGGATAAACCCACGGTGGGCTCTTGACAGCTTCAGTCATGCATTCCCAATTAAAATAACCAATACTGCTAACAGGCTGGAAATACAAGGAACAGCCACCCATGGAGGACAAGGACCCACAGAGAGGGCCCAGGGGTGTGTCAAAAGGGGACCATCTTTCTCCATTGACTCCAGAAGGAGCCAGGCTTGACTGTGCTCTTCACTTAGGCTCCTCACTTAAGGGTCTAAGGGTAAGGGGGATGAATTTGGACCTATGTGTGTCTGTACCCCTGCTTTCCATCTGTGAAATGGAGAAAGCACTTCATTGTCTCATAAGGATCCTGGAGTGATAAATATATCAAAACCACTGTGGAGACAACATAGTCTAACAGCTGGTTTTGGTGGACAGGGAGGCACTAGTGGAAACTTGCTGGTGACCACTTATTTCAAGGTGAGAATTAAAATCAGAAGGTCACTTCCCCTGGAAGGTGTTAGTCACACCTGGCCACCCTTTGCAGTCAAAGGAGGCTCCTCGGGAGCAATGTGAGATTGCAGAGCTTCCCAGGAGAGGACACTGGCCCTCCAGCCTATGCTGACTGGCTGAGATCCCTCAGTCCCTCCTCAACAGTCCCTGTAGCMGCTGGGACACTGAAGGTTTGCCTTGTGAGCTGAGGGATCTGGCCAACAGGGCACCAAACCTTGTGTACCAAACCCTTTTTTTGAAGATGTTCCTGAAAATCAAACAGGTTTTGTCTGTCCATAGCTATGAGCCTGAAGACAAGCACTTTGAAGGGATGTTTCAAACCCATGGCCACAGGCCACATCCAGGCAGTGTGGTCTGGTCCCTGGGAACTTGGTAGTGAGTCTGGGGTCCTGTTTGGACCATGAGGGCACCACCTCACCACCCTTCCCTTTTCCTCAGCATCTCTTGCCCTGCCCAGAGTTCCTTACATTCCCTTATGATGCTTCACACAACCCTGGATGCGTGACGCTGGCTCTTGCCTGTGCTCTCTAGGCTTGGCCATAAATACTAGCAATTCTCACGCCGCAGGAGATGTTGCATTAAAAAAAAGTAAATCTCAGGCATTACCTTCAGCAAAGAAGCAGCTGGTCTCTTCATCCTCCTCTCCTGGGTCCTTTGTCGCTTCATAGCACCCCAGGGTGTTATCTGGGCTGGCATCTTCAGCGAGGGGTGTTTTCCTCCTCTTCAAGGTTTCCCCAAGGAAGCAGGAGCTGGTGTGGTCAGAAATGCTGTCCAGCAAGCAGCCTATGCCTGGGGGTGCTGAAGAGTCTCTTAGCAAAGGCTGAAGCTAAAAAAACACTTGAAGCAGCTTATACTACTGAGCCCTCTGTGTGCGTGCCAGTGTGTATGGGGAAGTGGGCATTTCCCCCTCTCCCACTCTCCTCTATACCACTGCCTCCGTTTTTTCCATCTCCCTAGTGTCAACCATGTTAAATTCCCTGCCCCTCACTCAGTTKTCTACCGTCTGGGCTCATTTCCCCCACCATGCATTAGCATCCTCTTAACTCCCTTGCTAGGTCTATTGCTAAGGGCTTTCCACAGGTATTTCTGTCTCATCCTGCTCAGGGCAGACCAGCCTTCTGCAGCCCCGGCACCGGGTTGCCTGTTGGCTCTTCACACACATCTTCCTTGTCTCTCTTCCCCTCCCTGCCTTGCTCTACCCCTAAGATGCTCACCCGCCATCCCCGCTCAGTCCCTGCCCTGGCAGGCTGTCACGGTCCCTTTTGTATCGCCTAACCCCAGGGCCAGCCCACCCCATCGCCCCGTCCTCCCACCTGCCCGTGTCCTTTACAGCCTGTGGCCATTCCCATCCCTCCTGTCCACCTCAATCACCCCGCTGACAGCAGCACGTTGAGTGACACCGCTTCAGCTGTCCCATGCTGGGAAGGCACGTCTTCATTTCATCCCTTTTTCCGATGCCGCAGCTCAGTCCCGTCAAAAAAAAAAMCACCAAAGATTTCTGAGAATAGAGGCATTTATTGCAAGTACATCGGTTTAATATTTTAATGGCCAGAGGGCTGCTGCAAGAGGAGGAGGAGCAGGGAGCTGGAACTGGAGCTGGTCTGAAATCCTCGTGGGGCTCTTTGGTTAGCAGAGGTGGTCGGGCAGGACAGCAGGAGCTGGGCTTTTGCAAGCGTTGGGGTCAGGCAACAGGGGCTGAGCCCAACCAGCTCCACAGGTCATACTGGTACAGCCAGGAATATGGACCATGCCTTGGGTCCTCCCCACCCCGGTGTCTTTAGAAGTACGCCATTAACTATAGTTGCCTTTTCTTCTCCATCAGAGCTGTTTAAAAAATAGCATCTCTGGGAGACTGGAAATGAATCCATTTGTATGGGTGGATGTTTGCAGAGAGGTTTTGACCAATCTCCTGTCTGGCAGATAATATTAATGGGGTGTCTGAGTGCCTCAGATTGCCTCTCAGGTCCTCGTCTCACCCTGGGAGAGGGAAGCACTATTGAAATTTTGCTTTATGGCTGGGAAACCGAGGCATGGGGTGACATGCCCAAGTTCTTGGAAGGAGTTTATGGCACAGGAAGTACTTAAAAAAATCACACCCTTTATGCTACATTTAAACTAGTAAATTAAGTATTACTGGCAGAGTTCTCTGGCCCCGATGCCAAATGACCCACATCAGTATTATTAAGGCCTTTTAACCTCCAAACCAGGGTTGCTGCATCCAGCTGCCTGTCGGGTTGTGTCTTATCCCATGCAAACTCCTGAACTGTGCCTGGAAAATGCTGGGAGAGAGTAGTTTTCTCAGCCAAAACCATGCTGAGGATGTTCCTGCTGTGAGGATGATCGAGTTCGTGCACCCAGCAGCATTGCYTGGTCCTGTTTCATTTACTTTAGGGCATTGCTCTCTCAGACAGCCTTATTACAAGCTGTCTTTCACCATAGAGCCTGCTCCCTGGGGAGCATCCTACCCCATCCTACTACTTATTTTATCCTAGGTGAGTGTTCAAACCTCTGGAAGCGGCTGCAGGGTTATATGGTCACTCTGCTTTCAACGTGAAAAAGTTTCCCCACTAAAAAAGCCGAGTGCACTTCAAAAGTATTTTTTCCCCACAGAAGAAAAATGACACTAAACAGTGATGTTTTGGCAGAAAATGGAGAAAAAATGTTATATACCTTTTAAAGGGTATTTTGGTTTAGGTCTCATAGGAGTCTGGTAAGGAGCAGTGACAGGTTTACTTTTCAATTTGCTGCTTTAACTCCGAGGAAGTTGAGGATGTTTCCAAATTACAACAAAAAAAAAAAAAAAAAAAAAAAAAAAAAAAAAAAATCCAAAAAGAAAAAGGGGAAAAAAGTGTGAAACTAAAATAAGTCACTTAGGGAGAAGCATTGTACTGGTGCTGTCATATCTGGTACAACCCTGGCCCCCTGCTCCATGGTAAACAACAACAACATTAATTAAAAAACCCTGGCATAACCTGTTTTTTGCTGAATTCACAATCATGTATACTTATGCAAGGTGACAAAAATAATTTTTTCTTTAAATATTTTTCTAGTGCTCAAAATGTTTTGGGTAGTAGGGAAAAATGCTTATTTGATGAGCACTGTGAAAGATAATAGACTGGGAAGGAGCATTTCCCCCCTCTAAGCCATATGAATAAATTACTTAAAACCCAAAAGCTTCTGCCATTCAATGCAATGTACTTGTGGTGTTGCTTGTCCATGGTACTACATGACTCGTACTCAGGGTGCTTCCCTATGGGCATTTGCTCCTCTGAAGCAGAGTTCAAGCCTGGAAGGGTGCAGCGCACAGGCGGGGGGCTGTATAACCCCCTCAGAACAGCTTTCATAGCTGACGTGCTTTGCAGAACAGGTGGGTGCCCCCCGTGGCGTGAGCCAGGGGGACGAGGGTGCTGTGCACGTGGACGTCACCCTCTGCATCGGAGACTCTGCAAAAGGTGTCTGTGGTCAATGGGGGCAGAAGTGGAGTGAAAAGAAACGGGAGAACAAATCTGAGCACCTCATCTTTGCAGTGTAGCCAAGCCCCCGGCGTTGGCTTTCGCATGGACTCAGCATCCTGGGCTGCATCAAAAGCAGCATGGCCAGCAGGTCGAGGGAGGGGATTCTGCCTCTCTGCTCTGCTCTGGTGAGACCCCCCCTGCAGCACTGCATCCAGCTCTGGAGCCCTCAGCCCAAGAAAGACATGGACCTGTTGGAGCGGGTCCAGAGGAGGCCACAAAAATGATCAGGGGGATGGAACRCCTCTCCTATGAAGAAAGGCTGAGAGTTGGGGTTGTTCAGCCTGGAGAAGAGAAGGCTCCGGGGAGACCTTATTGCAGCCTTTCAGTACTTAAAAGGGGCTTGTAAGAAAGATGGGGACAGACTTTTTAGCAGGGCCTGTTGCGACAGGACAAGGGGGAATGGTTTTAAACTAAAAGAGGGTAGATTTAGACTAGATATAAGGAAGAAATGTTATACGCTGAGGGTGGTGAAACCCTGGCACAGGTTGCCCAGAGAGGTGGTAGATGCCCCATCCCTGGAAMCATTCAASGTCAGGTTGGATGGGGCTCTGAGCAACCTGGTCTGGTTGAAGATGTCCCTGCTTATTGCAGGGGGGTTGGACCAGATGACCTTTAAAGGTCCCTTCCAACCCAAACCATTCTATGATTCTATGATTCTATGATTCTATGATCTTGTTCAACCGTTTGAAACATAGCTGTAGTAGTGTTAGTGCTACGACATAGAAAACTTGCTCCTGGGAAGCACAGCTGGAAAAGTGTGATGGTCTTACCAGGGTGCTGGAGACAACGCCGCTCTGCCCTCCCTTTCTCTGAAAGCTGTAGCTGAATCAGGTTGATGGGAGCACGGGTGCAAGGCCACCATGGAAAGGAAGGAAAAGGGATGACAACACATCTTGTGCATGCCAGGTTGAAGGGAGGAGGACATGATAGGGAGAGGAGACCCTCATGCCTCAGTTTACCCACCTGCAAAAGAGGGAGAATGATACTGTTGGCTTTCCATTGCCCGCTTGTAGTTTGTCCACGTTCTGCATTAATCTTCCCATGGAAAGATTCCGTTTAGGTGGCTGGGGGCTGACTCTCTCCTGTAACACCCTGGGTAGATGCCTGGCAGATTTTGGACACAGCAAGCTGAGACTGAGAGCGGGGTTTGGTGTCGCTGGAGCGTGCTGGTGCTTGGAGGCAGTGCCGGGTTTCATGAGGATGCGGGGACAGCAGCTGGGCGTAAGCTGGGCATCTGACTTCTTCTGCGGCCACGTGGAAGCTGTAAAAAGTGGACGTTTTCTATTTAGAGCTACTGATACACCTTGTAGTGATATTGAGAGCAGCAGTTTAGCTCAGGGACCCCACATGGTCCCATGCGATCATGAGATTAACCCTGGCTGGCCTGAATTTCCTATAAGGATATCAGCCCATTCCTTAAGGAAAGAAAGGTGATTGTCCCTCTAAACCCACCACCTTCGTCCATTGCACACACTTGCGAGCTGAAACTTTCAGTGCAAAATGGATGGTCGTCTTTTTTTTTTCTTTTTTTGTTAAAATCCCATTTGTTTGAAAGAAAAAAGTTGAATGTGGTGATTTTTTTTTTTTTTTTTTAAGTCCTACGTAATAAAAAATACACGGCATAAACTGCCCAAACTACATTCACTTTATTTTTATTTTATTTTTATTCAACACTTAAAGATTCATTGGAGTCTGGGTAAAACCAGTCCTCCACAGTGCTCCATGCTGATTACCATACATGAAATAATTGATAAGATGGATAACTATCCTGTAGCATTTGAACCACTGTAACATTAACCAAGAAGAGACTGATTTCTGTGTAAGGTGACTGGCCTCAGTTGGAACAAGAAAAGCGTAACCATCACTATAGAAAGGTGTTTTGTATAATTAATGCAAAAGAGCTACCGAAACCTTCTCTATTGGGATTGCACCTAATTGTTTCTTTAATGGCCACACACCTCTTCTCTAGAGTTCTCAGTGGGTAGTTGTCTCATACATCCTTCCAGTGTAGGACGTTTATTCAGTAATAGATAGTTGACAGTGCAAATATAATCAGTGAAAGGATTTATAAATATTGGAGCTTTTCATAAGTGTTCAGATGGAGGAATTGAGGTGGAAAGGCAAGTACAGACTATGTGAGATGAAAAGTTGTAGTGATGTCAACTTCTGCTGTGGTAGGAAAATGAACAGATGCTTAGATCCAGAGTGAAAATGTTCTGAGATGTGGCTGTGTTTGATCTGATAAACTGAACAGAGTCACATGGGGCTTTCTCCTGAATGGGATACCCCTGAAGGGACAGCATCCCTTCTGCCAGAGGCTGGGTGAGGKGACTGGGGAGGGGGCTCAGCCTGACCCCTCTGTGCTGATGATGGACATCTAAAACCTGGATCTCCTGGCAATTTTGTATGGTAATTCTGGTATTCCTGGCTGATGCTAAGAGGATAATCTTGCTTTGCCACTTTGTTTTCTTTGCTGCTGTAACCCTGTAATACCTACTATCACCTTATAGCTTGGATGGTTGGAGGAAAGCAACCAGCAGTGGTTGTTTTTTTCATGAGTAGTGAAAAACTTGGGGTTTTTTCCATCTTGGTCTTCACTAGCAACTGTTATTCTTCAGAATCCCTTCATTGGGGGTCCTTTTAGTGTGAGAGTAATACAGATGCCATTTATTTGGCACAGTATTCTGTGGCTTTACTGACCTAAGTAGCACATGCTCCAGATACTGCTTTGTAACTGTGTGCTGCAGTGCACCAAGAGCTGTGGACTTTTCTCATTTTCGTCATTGRTGTGAAGTCCCTGTTAAAGTGAGGTAGAGAGGATTTGTATTCAGACACACAAGATTCATCTTTTCTGGGTTTGCTTCAATGGTGGTGAAGAGTTGATTTTTGTTTCTGTACGTTCCCCGGAGGGATGCGAAGAGGATGGAGGGGAACAGATCATCTGCCCTTCTGGCTGTGCCTTCATTCACACTGCCTGGGTAAAAGTGACTAGGAACAAGGAAAGTTGTGGTGCCCCACACCTGCTTGCATATTTGTGGGGGTGGAAAAGAGCAGATGTCCAGAGCTGCCAATTCTGGGAGTCCTGCAGGAATGCGGGGCCTGTGACAGCTGATTGAGCTGGAGAGGGTTTGGGTGGGGGAGCGTGCCTGCACACTGCCTGGGAGAGTAGGTGATGGGGAAGGGAGGTGGAAAGTTGGTGTAGACTCTGGAATGAAAAAGACTGTTTGAACCTGGAATGCTTATGGCCTSGATGCAGAAATTAAGTCCTCTCCCCTTGGGAGACACCCAGTCTTAGGGTCTCTGCTTGATTTTGAGTGTGCTTTCTGGGTTAGTCGATGGGAAGGTCAAGTTGCTGATCTCTTCAGACTTGGCTTAATACAGCRACTGCCAACAGATATCATCAGTCCAATCCCAGCAATCAGATGGAATTGGTCCAACTCCAATGGTCCCTTGCATCATTACTAAGGGACAGCAACCATGGGAGGAGACAATAATCCTGAGAAAAAGACCACGAAGTAGCCTGGTTTGCACCTAATATTCAATGAATCTCCTAACAAAGTCTCCTGAACCTTGGAGTTTTCTGAACTGGCTGTTGTTGTGTTTGGTTTGGCAACATGTTTGGTTTGAAAGCATCTGAGTAGGGCTCCACTGAGTGGCTTTGAACAGAGCAAAGACTACAGAGGCCCCCAGCTCCTCCCAGCAATGCCAGTAACTCACGTGGCAAGTGATCCTTGTTTCCTGTATTAGGTGTTCCCCAGTTCATCAGGCTGATGTTCCATCGTGATGCCTTTTGGCCCACTTAGCTCTTGTGAAATCAAGGTTCAGACATATGAAGACTACAATGAGTTACACAACCAGCATAGTGCTGTCCAGCTGTGGGCACAGATGTGGTAAAGGAACATGATAAAATTAATAATAATGTAGAGCACAACAAAGATGTTATCTGTTTTTGGTGTTGGACTAACGAGAGGAAAATGGTTAATGAGACATTTATTATCTTCACAGACTCATTGTCTGAGGATCCAAGTTGTCATTAATCTCATATTATTCCTGCTGTTATCCTCACTGATAGATAAGCCTGAAGACTTTTAATGAATTACCCAAGGTCCCCTCTAAGTCTAGGACAGAGCTGGCAAGTGAACCTGGGCTCCACGTAGATCCACCTTTTAGGACATCCAGTCTCAATTACGGAGTGGCTGCTTTAGATCTCCAGATACTTTCTGAAAGCTAGGAAGAGAGGAGAGAGATTTCTGAGGCCATCCAATGGTAAAGGTGGGTCAGATAAGACCCTTGCTGGGAAGGCAACAGTCTTCATTTCTTTGCYTCTCTTACCTGATGAAGGTCAGGAGCACCAAGGAGGCTGCCCTAAGGCATGGCCAAGGGCTCATTGCAGCAGCAGGACTGTTTTTTCTAGCCATTGCCCAAGCCAGAAAGCCGCTGTCCCACTGACCTGCTGAGTTGGACAGCTTGTGACTATCTTAATTTATTGGCATTAGAATAGGAACAGTGGATTCCTGTCGCCTTCTCCTCTGTACAGGGATGTCTTTCCATGCAGGGCAGCTCCGTCTGCCTTCAAGGCAGGAAAAAGGATCCTGGAGGAGCATTGTTGAGTTCTGGCACGTATTTAGACGGGATAAAAAATGTGATGCCTTAGGGTAGTGTTTCAATCTCATCCCACTGGTGTTTTTACAATTAAGCAGATTAAGGAGGATCTCATCAAGGTCCAATTCTATGTCAGGCTTTTGGAAAATAGCCCACAGACAGGCAGGCACACGCGCTGGTTGCATCAACCTGTGTATCTTTGTCTTTCTGAAATCAGGGTGTGAAATTTACTGCCCCTGACTGCCAGAGGATGGAAAAATCCTTCCTGCAAGTTCCAGGTAATTTCAGGGCTTAATCCAGCACTCAAGAGAAGATTTTATCTCATCCTTTTCTCCCCTCTCCAGCTTTTCATCTACAAAGAGCAAGCTGCCAGGGTTCCTTGGGAGCCCCTTGGGGTCACAGCATGGCTGAGCAGATCTCAAAGCCCAAAACCCCAACCCGGAGTCCCTCGAGGCAGGCAATTACCAAATTAGCACCTTGTGGCAAGAACACGTCTTGAGAGCTAATTGAGCTGGATTTATGGGCACGGGGTTTAAATGGGGGTAGCGCCAAACTTTGTGTGACTTAAATAAATAGAGTCCCCACCRTCAGGCCAGTGATTTGGAGCACTTGCAGATGCCCTTTGCTGTACCTCCACCCCGGAGCTGGAGGCATCATCCCCGGTCCCCAGCTGTTGCCCTTGAGGTTTACACAGCTGCCGCGGGGAGCGGGGGAGAGCGGGGTGGGGGGCACAGCCTTGCAAGCGCCTTGGTCCCACAGCAGGGTCAGAGGTGGACACGTTTGGGCTAAAAGAGGAACAGGTGGGTAAAGGGCTGACAGTGGGAACACTGGCACTTTTATTTTTAATGGCCCTCCCCCCTGTACTCTCACATACGGCGCTGGAAAAGGCAAGACACCACTGTCTGAAAAGCATCTGACTGGACTGAACAAGCCCCCCTCCCTAAAAATAAGGGGATTGTCTTGCTTTTGGGTGTTAAATATTCATTCAATTTGCATTTTAACCCATGCAAAACTTCTAAATTAAAGCATTAACGCATGCACTTAAGCGAGCAGGCTGTGATCAAGTCTTCCTTCCTCATCCCACCTGTGTGCTTTTGTCTTCTCTTTTTCTATTTTTTGCTTCATTGTTGGGTCAATGGGTCTGTGCAGCAGCAGGCACAAGGATATCTTGATTAGAGCTGTGTGAATAACCAGTTATTCAGATGTTTAGCAGTGCTGAAAAGCTGGGGGAAAAAATCTTGCTGTGGTTTAACAGAAGTATTTTTTTTTAAGATTGGGTAGGAAATGGTTTATTGCTGGATTCAGGCAGTTTATGAAGACCCTATGAACATAAGGAGAAAAACAGAAGGAAATGTGAAAGAAGTTGTTTTAAGTGGGAAAACAAATTAAGATTCATAGCACTAATAATAGCAGGTGCGCTGGGCAATTACCAGCCCATCAGGGGGGTGAGAACTGAACCCTGAAACATCACTGACACCTTCACTTAAGAGAAAAGCAATATGCAGTTACCAAATCTGTCCCATAGTTGTACCAATGGTCAAGATACTTGTGCCAACAGTCAAGGCATTTTTTTCTTTAGTGTCTCATCCACATAGGCATGTTATTGTCCCAGCCTAGTGGGACTGAATCTTTCCCTGTGCTTTCAGGGACCTGTATTTCTGCCTAAGATGGTTATGGGAATGGCCAAGCTGATACATAAGCAGAGCTCGTTGTGTGTGCAAGCACCTGAAATACTTGAGAAAAAGGCTTTGCTCTTGCTGGATGGAGTGTAAAACTGCTTTCTCACAGCGTAACTGCTGTTGTTGAGCTAATGTGGGGGCTCTTTGGCTTTCAGCAACCAGAGGTAGCTGAGAGCGGTAGAAATATTGCTTCTACCTGCTGGTAGTGGGGCAGGCAATCAGTGTGTCCATAAAAACCAAGGTTAATCAAGCCTATGGTGAAACCTATTCTTTGACCTTGGCAATACAAAGCAGACTTAAAGTTGTTAAGGTACCTTTGCTTTCTCGTGGCGTAGCAGGTTTGTTGTTCATCCGTGTGACTTCCATGAGCTTGTGGTTTTTATTCCCGAGAGAAGGACAGTATCCCCAAGATGCAGCTCACTGACCAGTATGTAAATGTGAGTCCACCTTAGTGGGGGGTCCATCTGGGAGTTTGTTGTGTGTGACATCGGATTAATAGATTTAGGACTGAGAGAGACCATTAATGCTCTGCTTGAACCCGCTGTGTGATGACAGGCTGTGGAGCTTCACGCAAGGTGAATGAATGAGACCAAATCCCGCCCCAAAGATGTGACGACAGAAAAAGATCTCATTTTCTATTAAGTGGCTGGCTTTACACACTTCCTTGCACAACTGGGATCATTGGAAGTTGTTGTTTTATCTTTTTCTTCTTTTTTTTTTTTTTTTTAATCAGGGCTGTGGCATGTCTTACATAGAAGCCAATTTGTGCAAATAATAAAAAAAAAAGTGTCACTTGATTCCAGCCCTGAGGAATACAGTGGCAAACCATCCCCTCACTTGGAGGTGAAGCAAAGCCCGGGAGCAGCCTGCTGCAGGCTCTTTTCTTTCATGTGACTAATACACACAAATCCCCAGTCCCCGGGGGCTCGGGGATCACTGACAGCAGTGGCAGGCTGTGAGAAAGGGGTGAAGGGAACGAAACTGTGCTCTCCTTTCATTCACCAGGGTCAGCTGTCCCACCTGTTCCCCCTGCTTAGACATGGGTAGCAGGGTCGGAGGGGATGGGGCAGTGGCAGCCTTTAAAATGAAAACTCATCGAACAGAAGGAATTTCGTATTAAAATGAGAAACAAGTGGGCATTCGCCTTGCCACAAGGGTAGGGACGGGCAGAAGAATAGAGACTGCTGGACACAGCGGCGGGGTTGATGTTTGCCTGAATCACTCTGAGAATTAGGGACCAAGCCAAGAACAAGTTTCCTAATGAAAGACTAATGATGGATGAAGCTCAGTAGGTGCAGGGTTGTAGTTTGATTCGGAAACCCAATCTGCTACCAGCTGTTTATTTAAGCAAATGCCATGGCTTCAGTCTGCAGTAGTGCCTGCCTAGACTTCCCTGGGAGATTTCTTCCATCAAAGCGACCCCTCTTGATTTTAACTGGGAATGCTGCCTCTGTAGTCTGGGGTCCAACCTGTGCGGTTCTCTTGTGGGGATGTTATCAGAGAGTTTGCAGAGTCTGTAGCACGCATCTTTTCCCGCAGTCATGTGGGACTGTGTTTCTTTGCCCCTATTTAAAGTGAAAGCTTTTTTAGGCTAGAGGCTATCTGGTATTGTGTGGTTACAGAACACCCAACACAATGGAGCTGTAGCCTTTCTTGGATACTATTGTTAGCACGATAAAAAGCCCTGTAACAGAGAGGCTGAGGGAGTGATGGTCCATCACACTGAAACAGAGCCCTGCTTGATGGGAAGTGTGAATGAGATGGTGTTTATGAGCAGCCCAGAATGAAAAAAATCTCTGGGAAGACCTCAATAACAGGATGTTTTTTCACAGTACAGATGCAGCTAGTGCTTTATTCGAAGTTGTATTTTTTTCCTAGTGGATGTATTTTTTATTTAGGAGGATTTCTATGCCATGATGGGTCTAGGAGCCAGCCTTGACCTTTGTTTTCCCTGGCCATCCCGTGTGCTTCGCAGATCCCACAGGAGCAGGGGAGCACCCTCTGTATGCCAGCAAGAAGACGAAAGCTGCAGCAGACAAATCCCCTGCAAGGGGCTGGTTTCTCCTTATTCAATTGCCTTGTGCATCCCCAGGCTCCAGTATCTGCCACGGGCAGGCGGCCGGGTGACTCGCATCCCCTCTGCGACCCACGCGACAGGGGACGCGAGCCGAAACACACTCAACCTTGAAACCAAAGAAGCCTCAAACCTGTTATTAAAGCAGCTGCACTGGCAATAAATTTAGTATTTAAAGAAGTTCATTGCCTGTTTAAAATGCAGTGAGAGTAGCTATGGGAACAACTTCAACAGGGTTTTATCATGCTGAAAAGTGACCCTGTAAAGACATGCAGAAACGCTCCTGGAAGCACCAACATTTTTCCTCTCAAAGGAAGGACTTAAGCCTGTTTCAAATCCGCTAGAAAAATAAACCAGGCAAGTCAGGCAGCTCAGTTACAGGCTGCAAATGTAAATAGAAGTAGTGGTAAAGGTTTTAGAATCTGAAAAAGTTAACAATGTGATTGTTAAGATTTTCAGGAAACAAAATGCTTTTCTTAGTGCGAAGGAGTACGAATAAAGGGCAATTTGAAGGTATTGGTACTGYCCGAAAAATACAAAGGATACTTTTTGCTTTTCAACTTCTTAGTTGACTTTCAATCCTCTTTTGTAAAATTCTTATTATCTTCCCTAGATCAGCTCATGCACTATTCATGTTAATATTCTCTGCCTTTGGCACCCCACCTTGTGTAAATCATGGCAGGCAAGGGAGCATCTCGGCTGGGGAGATTATGGCTTGGTGCCTACAACTCCAGAGTAAAGATAAGGAGATCTGAGTGCCGTTCCCGACCTACCAGGGGATCTTTCTTCTCCTGATTTGGGAAATGTTCATGAACTAGCTGTATTGGCTTTCTCATACTCAGATTTCTGTGCTAAGCTGTTTAATGAGGAATTGAATGTGGCAAAACCAGACACCGCTTCTGAAATCCCTCTGCTCATCCCTGGCTGACTATTCTTCTTGCCCTACCGGTGAGCATCCAGAAATAAGTGATTTGTGACTTAAGTACATTGAAACTCAGAAGGAAAGATGGGACTTTTCTATGTGTTATTTTACAATACAAGATGCACCTAAAATCTCAAGCCAGCTTATCTCAGCCCTACTCCTGTGGCTAGGACCATGATGGAAAGGGCATTGTTCTCACCATGGTGGGCAGCTCAGCCTGTTCCAGCAAACCCAGGACCAAACACAGTGGCTTGGCGAGGGCAGAGATTTAAGGCTGTGATGCTGGTCCCATTTGAAGGATGCTCAGGGCTGTAGAAAGTGGGGAGGCAGTAGGTGCAGTCCACCCTGCATGGTGGGACTCGATAGCAGTAAGAGGTATTTACCTGGTCGATGGAGACCATTGGATCCTGATTACAACCCAACCAGGGGAACCCAACCCCTGTGGACCCCCAGGGGACAACTTTCAGCATGGCTGATAGATGCCAGATCCCTGCTTAGCATTACTGCATTGTCTCAACTCATCTTCCCATGGGTAGCTTCACCCAGATGGATGCTGAGGGCCAGAAGGAGGAAGGCTGGATTCAGAGAGGGAAATTCAATCAGAGTGGGGTTTCCAAATCCCCTAGGTTCCCTTGGAAATCCCAGCTCAGCACCCTGCCTGCTGGTGTCTAATGAGCGTCTCAAGAAAAAAGACATCAAACCCCAGGATTTATTATTAATCAGTCCAGCTTCTTAACACCTTCTCTTATGACCTTGGTTGCTAGGAAGTTTACGTCAATACACAAAAAGTGAAGTATTATTAGAAAGAAAGAGCAGCTGTAACAGCTCTGCGTGGAGCAACATGGCCAGTGCAGGGGCTGCCCTTGCAGGACACCCTAGCCTGTAAAGTCTTCCAGGCTACATGTCTACTAGCAAACCAACCTGGCAGGGACCCTTTCCTCCTTCTGCAGCCATGCCCATGCTATTAAACTCAAAAACAGCCTCAAAAACTCGGTCACTGCATCCATATTGCTCATCGGGAACAGGCGCTGGCCATGCTGACTCCTGAACCATGCCTGGGAATTGTTTGGGCGAACGTGAGCTGGTCTGGGTCAAAACCACGCAGTGGACAATGTTTGCAGTTTGTGATCCATGAAGATGCAATGCCCAAGCCCTTGATGCTTTTATTTCACTCGCACATGTATCCACAAAGTTTGAGGCACAGGTTGGCCTGTGGGCAGTGCTGAAATCTTCTTCAGAGGCTTTCCAAGCCTGGGAGCTTTGCTCCAGATCCTCAGTATTTGCAGAAATCCTGATTTAATTTTGGCAGAAGGTTGATGGTGTGAGTGGATAACCCATCTCCTCTTGGGCGCACACGGTTTGCAGGTTGCTTGGGAGATGACAAATGCGATAGGTAAGGGCTGGAAGAGAACACTAACTACCAACAACGCCAAGCTGGAAAGCACAGACCTTTCTCCAACACCCGTGTCTGGGCTGAGTGTCTAAGTTCAAGCAGTTTCATGTTGTTTTTCCCCACTATGTGTCCAGCACATGTTTCCAGCATGGCACAACTTGTGTTGGAGGATGGCTGCTTATCAACAGCCACGTCCAAGAGAAACACGGTGCTGCTGGTCCAAGCATGAGCCCTATTAGGCTTGCTTTCCTCTGGGGTGTTTTATGCTCTGTTTACAGGTGTGGATGCAGGGATGGTGAGTGCAGGCAGCGTTCCCACGTTGTTCCCTCCTGATGGTGTCTGGCTTTGGTGAGTAGTAGGCAGGAAAGGCTGGTGCCCTCGGCATGGGGTGGTGCATGTACCAGCAGGGCTGGGAGGGAGGAGGGGAGCTCCTGAGCGTTTGCAGACAAAATTGCTAAACCTCGCCTTATCCCACATTATCCTCCCCTCAGCTGTTCAGCTGGGTGATGCCATGTGGTGTTCAACAACTGCCGCATTCCTCTCGCGAGGTGGCTGCCGTGCGATGGCTGGGGGGGGAGCGCGAGGGGAGACCTCTCTTGGCTCCTACAAAGCTCTTCCATCCCAGAAATGCTGCAAGTCCTGGGGAAACTTAGTGTCTCCAGAACATGCTGCTACCCTTGGAGAGCACCTGTCCTGCAAAAGGCCTCATGGGCACAGCACCAATGTCCCCATTTGACACGCAGGTGACTTGAAGATGAAGCTGTTTGGCCCAAATCATGCATTAGCGAGTGAAAGAGCAGGGAATAGGTCCCACATCTCCTTTTCCTGTGCTCTGTCTGCTGGATCGTGGCCTTTCCCTCAAGAACAGGGGGTTAACAGAAACCTGTCCTGGACGTGTGTCAGACAGAGCAGTGACAGCTTGGCTTTCAGTTGTGGTTAAAGTGGTAGACAGGTCTTCAACGGCTCCATACTTCCACCTAGTGACCAAGAGCTACTGCTCACACCTCCTGCTTTTCTCTATGTCCTTTCTGGTTGCAACGCGGGAAAGTTTCTCAGATTCCTGATGATGCTGAGCCTGTCCATAAGGCTATTTCTCCTCATACAGCTAAAATCTGCAACCTCCAAATGGATAACTGCAAACAAACAAAACCAGATGGCCTGGGGCGATGTTTTTGAGCAGAACTTTCCTTCAGCAGGAAAAAAATTGCTTGCACACATACACAAACGTGCACTTACTCATCAAACTATACTGCTTTCCTCTTTGGTGGGTAATCATACCTAAACATGGTCATCAGCTTGTAGTGGGAGAGTATTTACACTTCATATAACAAGACCGCTGTGTGACTCGACCATTCCTCTCCTGGTCTGAATTATGGGTCTCTGTTTCTGGTCATTAAGGACAACGTTCTTCACCAGCTGCCCTCTTTCTTTTCACATTTCAACTCCTTCAGAGGGATGGTTCCCTATGTAGTGTCTTACCTAATCTGCGACTTTTTGCAAAGAATAAACTCCTCGTCCCAGCCAAATCCTTTGGATCTGCAAACCTAGGACATTTTATTGAGAATTTCCTATATAAAGCATTTCCTTAGGATTGGATCACAAAATTCTATACAGAATGACAGAGGTGATAACTCATTTTTTTGCTCACTATGATCTAGAGAGTTTGAGTGACTGAGTATGTCAGGAGCAGAAATGTCAGGGCCCGGAGGGCAGCAATAAGCCTTAACGGCCCTGATCAGCCTCACCTGGGACCCCCAACCATACCCTGCCCATGGGTCAGGAGCCCTATTTAACCTCAGGTTTGGGCCTATAGTCTCTCCCTGAGTTATGTTGTAGGAGTACTGGTCTTCAGTCCCATCTCTAGTCCTGCCTTCTAGATGGATCAATGGGCCCATGTTGTAGTTGAGCATCCAGCCCTGTCTCTTCTTGCTCCTGCGTGGACTCCCTGAAGGGACCCTGGACCTGGTCCATCTCCTCATTTAGGGCTGTCAGTGGACCCTGTTACCAGCATCTGGCTCCGTCTGCTGTGTTCAACTTATCATCTTTGAACTGTCTTTTCTTTGGCAATACTTTTTTTTCCTGAGAATTCCTTCAGGTTTGCTCTTTCTTCTGACTATGTTTCCAGTGTAATTCCAGCTAATAAGTAAACTGAGTGTAGACTACTGAGCAGGATAGGGTTAACTTTCATTGGGTTCCTGTAATCATTGGCTATATGCAGCTGAGACATTGAGGTTTGGCCTAAGAGTAAACCAAACACAACTGGTTCTGCTGCTGGGCAGAGCTCCAGAACTTCCCTGAAGGTTGATTGCCTGTGACTTTGTGCCACTGTGTCTCTGAATTGAGGCTGAGGAAGAACAAGCAAGCCTGTTTCACCTCCCTTTGGGGATGAGGTAAGAGCATGCATACATACTGCTGTTGTTTGACTGGTGCACGGTAACTCATTAAACTGTAGTTATGCTGTGTGTCTGAGAGCTTCCTCTGAATTTCAGTGGAAACTTCCATGAAGGCATCCATACTAGTGCAGGGGCTCAGCAACCCATCATGTTTTTGGTGGCTCTATCAAAAAACATCTGGGCTTCAAATAGATTGGTGCAGAGGTGGGAATAGGGGTGATGTTCACACAGCTATTCAGCACCTTATGTAGGCTGAGCTGGGTCTTCCCTGCAGCCAGTGAAGGCACATGGTTCTCCATGGGGTGAATGATAACACTATGTAAGGCCACTGCACTCTTTTCCACCACTGACTGCATAAGGACCTGCAGGGGTGGAGGTACTTGAGATGTGATAGGGGGTCTGAACACCCTTTGGGCAGAATTCCTGCCAAATGCAGACACTGTTGGGAAGGACATGGAAAAATTGAATTAAGAGTATATAAGGAAACCTTRATGTCCACTTGCTGTGAAAGTCACTCCCAGATTGGATATCAGCATATTAAGAAACAATTCCATCAGTTTTTCTGTCATGTTGTGGGGGAAAAAGAGGATAAAATGGATTCATTGTCCTCCTGTTGGAGGATCTAATTATATACCAATGGAAGAACAATTCCAGGTTACTCCCTTATGGTCATTAAAGACTTGGAACAAAACAGTTAATAGCAGCAAGTAGCTTAAGTTAATAATTAAGCATGCCCAATGGACGGCTCTGAGCTGTCTGTGACAGGCATTGAGACTTTTGAGAAACTAGTCTGGTGGGTTTCAGCACACCATGACTCAGTTACCCATGCAGGGACTGAACTGAATGCCTAACACGACCTCAGACTGAAAATTGCAGTAGAGCTGGCATCAAAGGGATGGAGCAGTTACGCTGGCATCAGACCCTCTGTACTTCGGCCATCAGAGGAATGGAAGAAGAACAAATTGAATAAGGTAAGTAATACCAGAAAAAGTCCTAATAAGAATAATAAAAGAAAACCTAAATGATCTTTTATGCACCTGCTTTGAACAGCAAGGTTCACATGCATCAGGGCTCTGGACTCTGACCCCTATGAATTGCAGTTATGTTAAAATGTGCAAGAAATATAGGGAGAGTAGTTACATTAGGTCTTGTGGTACAATAAGCAATGGAAGCTTAGAAGTTGGCTTTATGGGGACAGCGTGTCACAGTTATGGGGTAACTAAAGCTTCTGCCCAACTCTCACCTCTGAGTGTTGCTCTTCTGTTGCATCTTTTCTAGGGTGTTAACCCACACTTCTTCCACCGTGCAGCCATGTGTATCTCTGCTCTTACCCAGCAGCTCTGAGGAGGCTTTTTTTTTTGAGAATTCGTGACCATGATGTTTAGTATTTGGATGATCCCCGAACCATGTTTATAGTAATAGCAATAGGGGAGGAAGCATGTGAAAAACAATATCAGCTTTGCTATAGGGTTTGCCTTTCCTGGAGGACCAACCAGCAGAGTTGGTTTCTTGAACACCTGCTATGGATGCATTGCAGGCCACTCTAATCTTGCAAAAAAAGTCCCCACTACTAAGGGCGGGAGAGGTGCTTTAGAGGCTGCACAGTATCTCCTTTAGTGTCCATTTTAGACCAGGAGTGCACTTTTGAAACAAGTCTTATCTCCAAATAAGATGATTTGTTTCACACCACAGAACTGTCTCAGTGAACAGATGTCAATCCTTCTGGATAAATTCAAACAAAGATATGCACCAAACAACACTCCAGCCATTAATGGAGGTTCAGTCCTTGGGACTAGGCTAGAGCTAGTGCTGTGTGTAACACCCCTAAATGCTTGCAGTGTGGGTGTTGGGTCTTCAGCACTGGTTGTTTTGCTCTATGGATCTGCTTCTATTAGGCTGTGCAACAAATGTGGACATGGCTTTATTCTGGATTTTGTCCTCTTCTGCCATTATCTCCAAATGCTTTGCTGCCCAGCCCYGAGCAGTTACTTCTGTTCTCCATTCTTTCCCCCCCTTTCCCCTGAGGTCAGAATATTGTTATCAAAAATATCCCGATTACCAGATCACTACTGGGTGTCCCTAAGTGCTTGGAGAATGCTTCTTCTCCAGCATTTCACCGACGGCCTTGAAACAACTTGGTGCGTTATCTGGCAAAGGTCAGACAGAAAGAAACAGGAGCAGAGAAGCAAGTTCCCTTCCCTCCACTTTCCTCTTAAGTAAGGAATGTGCAATGCCCAAAAAATATCCAGCACCCTTGGACAAAAGTTGACCACATCTTCTAATCAGTGTTCAAGGGCATTTTGTGCCTATAGACCGCAGATCACTTCTCTATGYGTGTCAGTCCTTTTAAAAATGACTTAAAGCATCAGCTATTCTGAACCACTGTAGCAGTAACAAACAAAGAACCAGCCCTTTTTTTTCCTTTGAATAGCATAGTTTTCTTTAATGTAGCTGTTAATCAACTCAACTGGCTTCATTCTGATGGGTCTTACAGACATTTACAGAAGCCAGCAAAGCAGACAGTACTATGGACAGTTGTATGGGCTTTCTCAGGTGACCTGACAGGCACTCACCGACGTGCAAGAGGGCTTGAATCAGTGCAGTGTATGTAGGGAATGGAGCAAGACCAGTACATGGAAGAACACATGAGCTCTTGGCTCATCCTGCGGAGCAACCGGGCCTTAAGAGAGTTGAGGTCTGTTCTTGTCCTTTTTTCAATAACTGACTGGTGGAGCAGGAATATGAAAGGCTGTCTGCCTTTGCATGATTTTGCTCTTCTGTGTTGGGGACATGGATTCTCTCTTCAAGAATTACTGATTATACAGTGCCTCAAACAGTGATTGTGAATTTTGCCCTTTAGGTCCTACTGTAACAACAATTCAAAATCCTAAATTAGCTTCTTGCCATATGATTTTATCTTTGTCTGGGGCTTTTGTGGTCTGAGCTGAGTTTTAATGACAAAGAGATGTTCTGGGTAAGGGGAACAGTCCCCCATGAAAAGCAGGTGTCCCAGTGTCTGTGCTCACTGGTGAGAATTTGAGGTTGTTGCTCGTTTAAAAATGTAGCTAAATTTATTGACCCATGGTTATTTCCATACTAGTACAAAATCCAGGGTGAAGGTAGTAGAAGTTGATGATATTTTTAAATGTTAGAACAGTTCCTGGCATGGACTTTATAAAGGGAATGTGTGATATGCCTGGCTATGATAGCAAGTAAGACCAAGGAACTTCCTAGTCTACAGGGACTCAAATGTTTATTTTCTTAAATTATTAGAACAATTCACAGCTGTTGTGATCAAGTCTACCAGTGCTCTTCCAAACAATTCCTAGGCACACCTGAGGAGCCAGCATGGGCCATTCCCAATTTGGGGCTAGCTGTGTAAGGCTAAAGAGCTTAATAGTGTAGTCAGGTCCTGCCATTTGTCTTTGGAGCTGGAGAATGACCATGGCATGATTTAGTTTAATGTAGTAAATGCAACAATTTCGCATAAAGCAGCACAGAGCTAGGAGACTTTAACACCATTGGCTCTAAATCCTGTAATTGCTTTCACTAATTCACCTGTACCTAATGCTTAATCAGAGTCAGTCTCCCAAAACATGGCCCCAGTGGTGGAAAGCTCATCCTGAGCTTGGCTGGAAAGTGGTCTGCTCAGAGGGGCATATGTTCTATGTAGGTCTGTTGGTGTCGCAGATGGAGTGAGAGATGCAGTTCACTCTTAAGAGAGAAGCAGCAATATGTTTATTGATGTAAGACAGTGAGTTGACAAAGGTCAATGGTAAATGTGACAGTGGTTTAACAAGATTTGATGACAAGGTACACTTGATTATTTACTGCATAGAGGACAGGGTCAGACAAAACCATCAGGGAGACCCTCCCGTTGAGTCATGAGGTTCAGAAAGGTCCCCCTTGTGTTCTAAACTCTTTCCCTTAGAGGAGTCTAGATGCGGCTGGATCCAAACTTAGTCCCAGACTTGGTCAATGGTTTTTATATATATATAAAGGATTATATATGTGTGCAATCACTCCTTTATATCACTTAGCTAAGATTGCAAAGTTTGGCGTGTTATTGGTCACTTACCAAGAATCTGTTGCAGCAAGGAATCTCTCAACCTCAAGGATTAACCTTGAGAGGTGTCCCTACTCAAGGGGAGATCCTGGCATGCAGTCCACTGCTGTGCAGGAGAGCTCAAAGAGCTCTTGGGCAGCTCACTATTTATGGGGGTAAGATGATTGACTCATAGTCATATTTACATACTGACTGTAGATGTTAGTTTCTTACAAATTTGGCTTGAGTCGGACATTGACCAGCACTGTGGTTAGGTGGACGCATTGCCTATTGTGTTGTTATCTGTCTCCCCTGAATCCACTTTGAGCTGGATGCATCCATCATGACCAGATGCATCCATCACGATCACCACAGGTGGTTATTGCTTGAGCGGGGTTATGGGAAGAGGTCAGGTCGGGGGCGGGGGGAGTGCACCGTCACAGTTGGGTGGGAGCAAAAAGAGTATGGTTTGCAATATATTGATTCTTTATACTGTGTGAGAGGTGAATCAGTGTTTTCTCTGTGATTCCACATTGCAGTCCATCTTGTCTGCCTTAACACAGACCATTGCTCCCACAGGTTTGCAGTGTGAAGAAAGAATACAGATGGGGGTTGTTTTAATGTTACCGGGAAGGTCCTAAGGTCCCAAGCCATGATCCTGGTGCCAATCTCTTGTGAAATCCCTATCCAAAGTTCAAGATGAACCCTTGGAGATCATCCTTTCTGAGTGCTGAGCTGATATTCTTTGCAGGTGGGTGATAGAGAGGTGTTGTCTCCAACCACACTTGTCATACAACACCAGCAAAATCCACTGCCACTGGGTTGGATACAGACTGAGTGAGAGAGACATGCAGAAGCGTCTCTAAAAGGTGTTGAATGTTATGGGATATTCACTGCAGCATACTGGACATTGTCCACCCTTATCAGTGGCTTTTCATGGCTCTCTTCCATAACCAGTGGAGATTTTTGGGTGGGTGTCTGGATTTGTTGTTAATTGTCCCTGTTCTACCTGGGTTCATCTCATGCCTGATGGTTTTCATTCACTTGATGATAGTCATAAGACTGTTTGCATGTTGATATTAAGGGTTCATGATGCAAGTATGTCCAATATTTGGCTTCAGTGATCAATACYGGTGTTAGGTGAGATTGCATTCACACACAAATAAGTTGGAAATCTCCTGAAATGCTAGACAGGAAACTGGATATCACTGTAAAAGGACTTCTGAAAAATTCTGATCATTAGCTACAAAAAAAGAAGCCAGCCACTGGTTCATCTCTATTAGCTTCAGAGGATGAGGGTCCCCAAAATAAATCCTAAATTATTTTAAGAATTTGATGCCTTTATGAAAGGTATTGTATAGCAAGTTACAGGTGACTTAACTTGATGAAGCAAGAGTTCTTTTCCAGGCCTGTGTTTCTTTCCTAAGGACTTCATCAAGAAAGAGCTGGACAGACTGTCTTGGAGCCAGAAAAGGATATATTTTGTGGGCAGCTCTAAGTTTGGGAGAGTGTACAGGAGTGAGCAAACACATTTGTTTAAGAGCTGGAGGAATAAACATGAGGTTTATTGTCTTTATTTTAATTCTYGAGGAGGACAGGAGGCTCAGACTGTAGCTTGGTTCACCAAGTCCTGAAAGGCATCAGAACCCCCCTGAGGGGAAGCAGGACTATTACATAGGGGAGGCAGTTGGGGGGAAAAAAGATGAGCAATACGACTAATTTGGATGCCTGAGAAGGAGAAATGAGATGAAGGGTAGGATCACAGGAGGACAGCTGTCAGACTACCATGTCTTGTCCTGAATGAGATGGTTTAGATTTTTCCATTGCACTTCAGCCTGACACAGCTGGGTTGTTTTTGCAGTGACAGCCACGGGATTGCTCATTAAGCCCCGAGAGGGCAGTGTAGCTGGAGGAACATGGATTACTATTACCCTGGACGGTGAGTTTTAAACTCTTATAAAGCACATGTCAAAGTAACAAAGAATCAGCTCCATTCTGAGGTTTGTGGTTGGAGTGACAAACCCTAAGCAACAGATACATGGACTGTGGCACCCATAACATGAAATCGGCTTGAAATTATTACTTCATAAGCTATTGGTGATGGTTGCTTGTTTTTAAGTTCTTTCTAAGCAAAAGAAGTCAGATTTCTACCTTATTTTTGTAGATGTAGGGCTAGGAATGTGTTTCCTGCCACTCTTTTTTTTGAAGAAAAGGTGAAGTCTCAACTGTTCGTAGGTCCTGTGATGCTGGAGCTTTAAAAACACTAGTGATAAACATGAGATGTGAGTAAAAATCACAGAAATTGATATGTCATGCTCAGCTGGGCCCAAAACCCGCTGTACAAAGCTAAGCCTGATTTTCCGTAGTTCTGAATATTGATTCGTTAGGAAGAGAGTTGGTTTCTGAGCCAGCTGTACATTTGGTTTAGCTGCTCCAATTCTGACACTCGGTCATTCATAACTATGATGAATGGTATCAGTCTTATTTGTCGAATATTGTGCATTCTCATAGAGATGATGAAATGGAGGGAAGAAAGGAAGCTCATGTCTTCAAGGGAGATGTTTCCCCAACTTCACTGTGTGGCAGGCAGAGACAGTCACAGCTGGGAACTCACCGTTCAAGCAGAGCGGGGTTTTCTTTTGGGGGGAGCAGACAGCCAGGCTGTGGGAGAAGGGTAAAAACCTTCCTGGCACCAGGAGGAAATGTGCAGTTTGCTGCAAATCAAGAAACCACTGATGTCATTTAAAGTGAGTCTGTGGGCTGGGAACCATCTGTGAAGATCATGAGCAAAGGGAGAGTTGTTTGTAAGCCTTCTTCACTTCTAGTTGTATTTGGTTATGCTACAAAAGTTAAGCATGCTAGTTTATGTTCAGATAAAGCTTGACTTTCTGAAGATTAAATGTCTTTTGATCCTTTGGACAGCTCACTCTAAAGAAATGGGCTAAGCAGGGCCACCTTGCAGCACAGGCCAACTTGAAGTCCTGTCAGCAAAACTATGCAAGACATCAGCAACTGCAAAGACYGTGTCAAACGGTACTAATTTTGCTTTTAGTGCTTTAAGTATCTATGGGCATGGTTTTTTCCAGTATAGATGGCTGAGGCAATTCAAACTCCTGATAACTGTCAATCTCTGCAGTAGAATACATGTGGAAGAGACCAAGTATTGTATTAGAGGCAAAAAAGCCATGCAGCTGCATGGTGGGATGAACTTCATCTTAATATGAAATTACACAAGCATGATTTCAAAAAGCCTGATTAGAGGGTCTAAGTGTTGCTCTTAAAGAGAAGCTGGGTTGCACATTCAAAAATGTTTATATCGTGTGACTGAATGTGAGCGATCCTGTCCTCACAGAGCTCTTCTGGTTGACTTTGATTACTTAGGCTCAACATCCCACCAGCTAGAACATGTCTCTTCAGCCAGTGGTTCCCAGCTGGAGGTGTCCCTGGTGAATCCAGATCTGCCCAGGTTGCCGTGTGATGTCTCTCCTGTGTATTTTGACTTAGCCACTATAAGATGCAGAACAAGGTATGATCCATGGCTTCAGTGTGGGTGAGACCTTGCCATTTGTCCAGTAGGATCCTCATTTTCTTTCAGTGTCTGTACAGGCAGTTTGGGAGTTTAAGGAATTCCTATGGCTGCTACTGTGGCTGCACCTGAGCACCTCCTAAGCTGTGTTGCACTTATCCTTGTTTCAACTTGATGAAGTACTAGGCTAGCTAGCATGAGTCAGAGTGAGGCTTCTTGGAGAGGCTAGACTCAGATCCTCAAAGGTTTGTAGATGTCTAATTCTTAGATGTAAAACTCCCAAGAAGATCTTGGGGGGAACACCAGCTTCTGGTGTCTTTGACCTGTCCAAGGAGCGAGGTTATGTGGTAGAGTGGGAAACAATTACAGTTTCAAGCACCAGCTGGGCAATCTAAGCTCYCTGTTTTCCATCCTGTCATAACTTTAAAGAAGATTGACTGCAAGACTAGGGATGTCGCAAGAGGCTGTAAGAGTGACCCTAATGGGGGTCTTCCATCTCTTGCTGCTATGATTTGGTTGGGAGTTAATTCTGCGGAATGCGATGCTGAGAAACTGTGTGCATTAAGGATGCAGCATTCATTTACAAACCAGGATCAAGATGCCCTGTAAATCCAGGCAGCCCTGGGTTATTTTAATACTAATGAATAACAATTATTCATTAGTATTACTGCACACTAATGAGCATGTCTGTGTTTTGCATTAACGTACAATTTGGATAGAGTTCTGATGTGATCTTATCACCTTCTGCACTTAATAGTAATTGCTTGCAATTCCTCTGCATTTCTTTTAAGTTGTAGTTTTAGAGTTTGGGTTCATATGTGTAAATTTTGGGTTTACAATGTAAATTTTTTTTGCTCTATCGAAGCCTCAGTGGACCTGCTAAGAATGGAGACCCTGTGAAGGACCTGTCATTTCCTAAAAAATAAACCCAATCTGTATAAAAATAATATAACACATTTTCTTCCACCTAGGTCTTCACCCCAGGAGGGTTTGTACTATGTGGAGGTGGTCTTTAAAGGACATGTAATTAACAACCTGACTGAGGTGGAGAAAGAAAACTATACTTTCAAGGTAACCACCAAGCAAGGGTAGAAGTGATGATAAAGAATTCAAGGTATTGAAGGGAGTCAAACTTCAGACTTAGTATCACAGAGAATATGTTGAAATGTTATCTCTCATACCGTATGTCTGATTGCATGTCATGACAAGAAGTTAGGATGTTCCTTCTGTCCCTTAAAACTAGGTGCGTCGAGGTAGTCATCAGTCTGGCACTGGATAGACTAGGTGACCTAAGAGGTCTTTCTGAATCAAAAATCTGGGTCCAAGTTAATCTGTCTCTGCACTTAAGCCACACAGTCAGAAGACACTATTGTGTCAGAAGACCCTATGCCAGCTTCTTCTGGTGTTACCCTCCAAGCTGCAGGGTGGCAGCTAACAGTCTGCACTGACAGGTAACCGTGGGCAGGAATACCTCCCATGGGCACAGCTGGTTCCAGGAAAGGACATTTCTCCAGGTCTAGGACAGCTCTCCACACCTAAGATGAGCAAGATTTGGAAAGCTCAGACCTCAGCTGTGATTTCATATCTGTTTCTCAGTTATTTTGAGAGCTCGCTACTCCCCCCCCCAAGACCAGTATTTTCCCTTTGGCACCCAATGTCAAAGCACATTGTCTCAGAAGGTTATGGGGTATGGTGGTTATTAGACCAGTTAATGACGATTGTGTCAGGATCTCTTGCAGAGCAGAATCCTTAACCATGCTTTGGGATGAGGCCTGGTGTGTTCAGAAGTCACGACCCACCTCTGTGCTAACTTTGAGTATCAAGCAAGAAAGCCCAACATTTTCAGTAAATTGCACATTAAAGCCGAAGAGTCATTGGGTGGTTCAGCTAGCTTAGAGAGTTGATGAAAAATCACCAGGGGATGCTGTTAATGAGGCACATTCCAAGCTAAATAAAACACAATGTGTCTCTTTGTTTTGGGACTGGGACCTGGGAGCTATGAGTATTAAAAATTAATTTTGCCTCCACAGTAGATTGAAAAAGCCCGCTGCAGGCAGCAACAAGTCTGAACAGCTCGGAAGACTTGTGTCAGCTAGTGGCCCTAGCTTTTGTGCTGTTTTTGGCTTCTTTCTCCACATCAGCTCCAGCCCAGGGTATGGTGTGATGTTGCCTTTGCTTCTCAGAAGTGGGCATCACTGGAGGGACGCTGTAGCTACTCATTCATTTTTAACATGACCATGAGGAAGAGGGAAGGCAAGGACTGAGCTTTGAAAGGGAATAGGATTCAAGGAAAGCTTGGAAAAAACCAACATATGCAACAGTGTCCTTGATTTGATTCTGCAAATGAGTTTTTTATGCTATCTACCAGGCTGACAGGAGCATCTGTAAGTGCAAGCGAGGACGCAAGAGGGCTCAAAGAAGGTGGGGAGGATGGAGATGTGTGGAGAAGGCTCAGAGAAATGGGTGATTAGGTAATGGAGTCACATGGGAAATGTACTTTTTCTGTAAGGTTAATGAAATCGAGCAGCTAATGACTTAGATGGAAACAGGATTTAGCCAGCTAGCAGGACGGCAGGCCAGATTTATGGAGGTATTTGTAGCTCCTAAGAAAGCAGAGAGACAGCAGATTTTATAAAATCTGAACAAGCCAGGTGCCTTTATATGTCACCTTAAGCCCAAGACCCCTAAATACCTTGATGGATCTGACCCTCGGTTTTCACATAATGACTTTCATTTCCAGAGTGCAGAATGCTGCACTGGGGAAAGACGATGACAATACTCTTATTTTTCAGAGCAGATATCTGAGGAATAAAGAACTGATGTGGTTTTGCCAAGGTCTCCCTGTAAAATGCAAGGCTGGTGCCTGTATTAGTTAGCAAGGCAGGGTCTGGATGCAGTCTCCAGCACTGCCTGGGATTGCCTAGCTGCTGCTCCTTGGTGCAGTTTCTTCTGCTGTGGGTGATGGCAAGTCTGCTCCCATTAGACAGCGTGGATCAGACCGCCTTCTTTTTGGTGTAGGGGGAGAGTTTCCCTACATGGATATAAGCCATGCTGTTCCCTGGGCCAAATAGCAGGTTCCAAGTTATTTTATTTACTTATATAGCCATAGTCCAAAAGCGCACCTTCCCTTTCCATAACTCTCCTTGTGGCTTTCCCAAGATATCCAGCTCCTTTTCATTGACTGTCCAGGTATGTCCCCACTGACACCAGACCACACTGTCTCAGCTACATCAGCTTGTTACAGGATAATWTTCAACTAACCCAGCACTGGATAATACCTAGTGTGCTGGAGACAACTCCTTATCCAGAGCAGGAATTTTTTAAACACATCCAAAGGGTTTTGACTGCCTTTTTATTTCCTTTAGTACTGGGATCCAGATGCTCGATTTGAACATAAGGCACTTTTTAGCTGCTGAAGCTATCCATTTATTTGTCCTGTTTGGTTTGCCATCTTCCAGGCAGGGACAGGGACATTTACAGATAGTATTGGTTCCATGTGAGTTAACAATATGTGGAGGACCATGTGAGCCTCTGGCCACTCGACTGATAAGTAGTGCGCCCACACACAATGCTGTTTGAATAGGATTGGTGTCAGCCTAGGCAAAAAATTTCTAGAGTAAATTTGGTTAAAGTCTCACAGATTTTAGAGTCAACTGGAGAAAAGGGGCAATAGGGCTGCTCTACTTGTTGAAAATGCAGCCAAAGCATGTGCCAGGTCAGGTATCCATGTCTCTCAGCTACTTAGGGAGGCTGATGATGACCTTCCTCCACTTGGAAAGGGTCCCTGTGTGTTTTCCATCTTCTGAGAGGCTTGCCTCAAAGCACAATCTCTCTGCTCCTTCTTGGACTCTGTTTAAGTCAAAAATAGTACCCCATAGCAGATTTCCAGTATTTCCTTGCTGTTTCCTCAGAGGGCAAGGTAATCTTTTCTCAAAGACACCTCTGAGCTATTATTCTGCATTAAGATGGGCCAATACAAGCATTTTCTTTGCTACACTGCTTTAGGGTGCCCAACAAGCTTGCTAAAGGCTAGCTGAAGTATCTCACTTCTGTGATGTAGAAATAGTTTTTAAGAGTATATTATTGGGAAGAAAAACGGTGCCATAATGCCAAATAAAATGGAGGTCTCGACTTCAGGTAAAGCGTGGCTTAGAAATTTTATAGTGTATTAGACCGTGTTTTCTGGAATTTACTCAAGCCAGGGTGGATAATTTGGGCACAAAGAGGATGCAAAAATAGCAGTAAGCCATACTCTGAATGCAGAGGAGACAAGAAGGGAACATTGTACTTACTCCCTTCTCAGAGCAGGACTCCGCTTCAAAGATCATATCTGAAGCGTGAGTCTCTGAAATGCAGTTGCCGACTGTTGTGAGCAATGCGTAATCAGATCTTGTTGGGCTGCTGCGAAAATGACTGCCATTTAACTACAAATTTCTCTTTGCAGTTCTCTGCTGCGCAGACACCTGTGGTTTACCAAATTAGTCCACCATCTGGCATCCCAGGTACAGGACCTTTCTTTAAGCTGGAGCCCACTTTAATTATTATTTGATGTTCCATACTGTCTTTCTCCTTATGAGGTATCTGTCTTGCTGGGGATTAAAATGGGCACCTCCCGAACTTAATGTCCAAGCTCATGCTGAACAGGAAAATGGGTTTGCACAAGGGGAGAGAGTCTGCAGCACTGGGTACAAGAGAAATGGATAATGCACAGTGACCAGGTTATTTGGTACTTAGCTTCTGCAGCCCAACTCTGCCTGAGTAGAGAGTTGTTGTTCAGCAGATGAATAGGTCTAATCAGTTTTAACTCTTGAGTCATCTGACCCTATTTATTTAGTAATAGTTTTAAGAAGAATTAGCTATTAGGTGAAGATATTGTAATGCCATATACAGACCTTTTGGTTAATGGAGCTTTAGATCAGACTTTAATGTTACATGAAAAGACAGTCACTGTTTTTTGGTCTGAACAGTTAACTGGGGTATGGAAGACTTTTTCCCCCCTATTTCTATTCTGTTTGTATTTGCAGGTTTCTTTAGAGAAGATTGAAATACTTATTTTCAAAGTCAAGATTAATCAAAACATTTCGGTCTCTCAAGAGTGCAGAGAGGTACCTGGGTGATTAGATCGCGTAGATGCTCCTAACTCTAAGTCCATACCTCATTTCCAATTATTTTCAGGTGCAGTTCAGCTCTGGATTCTCATGCTTTGCTTTAGGGTGTCTGTATGGAGGTTTCTATGTGTTAGCTGGATGTTTGACCTCCCAGTGTAGTCAGTGAAGAACATGAGAGTACCACCAAGTGTCTAGTGCTATTTGAGATGTCCTGGAGCATGAAGGAGCTGCATGGAGCAGGTAGATATGACACAGGACCAGGAAGACTCATTGCTTTCTGGAGCCACAGTGGGAGGATAGGGTGCCTCGAATGATTTAAGGCACCTGTGTGCAGGCAACTGAACCAAGCTGTCACCCAGTATGGTCAAGGTGGTGTTGGGAGTGATTTAGCAGGCCACATATATGCTGAGGTCCTTCTTTAGACCCTGACCCTGTCTAGTGTACAAATGATGTCATTTTGGTTGCCTTATGAGGTTCTACAGTGGAATTTAGTTAGAATGTGGGGTTTAGTTAACAAAAGAGTTGAGGAAAATGTCTTCTCAGTATAAATACTAAAGATTTGATAAAAAATCCGGAGCGGACTTTTTTGTGGGAAACAGAGATGTGTGTTTTGGGAAAAGTGAATTAAGTGCAAAGTCACCTTGAACTACAGTAGAAGCTGAGAGTAGACATCGGTGCAGCCAGCTGGGCACCTCTTTGCAAAATCTGCAAAGACCAAGAATTTCTTTTGTTCAGCTCACAAAATTTGCCAATACAAATTATCTGCTTTTAAAAGACTCTCTTCAATTTCTATTTCCTTTTAAACAGGAAATTTAATAGAGATCCATGGGAAAACAATTGCTGGAAGATATGAGACTCTGGACTTCAATGTGGACTATATCGATGGGTAATTATATATAGGTTGCTATCTGACCCACTCCCTGTAAATTGCTGTTTTTTCCATCAGCCTCCTTGACAGCAATAAATTGCAACCAGTTGGCCCAGAATTGCCATTTACTTCCTTTGTGGTTTATTGCAGCTCATGAGTTGGGCTCCAGCAAACTTTGTTAATCTAATTGCAACTGGTCCATTAAGCTAGTTGGTTTGTTTACTGGCAGCAYAGTCAATCACAGCTCAGTGTGAATTGTACTGTAATTGCGTCTGGTTGCTGTAGATTTTATTTTGGCTAGCGAATTAAAATTTAACTAATTAAAATAATGTCAGAATCTAAAAGTTAAATAAATTTTCCCTTCCATTTGCATTTTTAGAAAAACCATTAGTTTGAAACAGATGCTCTGGTGAGTCAGAAGACAAAGCAGAAGTATTTTGAGACAAAAGGCTTTGTTGTTCACTGCTTTAAACCCTCTCTGGTCACTTCCTTGTTCTCAAGAAAGGTTTGATTTTTTTTTTTCCTGCTGCTTCTATGGTTACATGCAATAGCAAAGCAGGTAGATTTTAAAAATTTACTTCAGGCCAGCAGCGCTTTAAGCACAGTGAATCCAAAATGAGTGTGAATGTTGATATGCTGTCTGTCATATATATTTCCATATATATGGAAGTGTTCTCGGATACTACTGAATTATGATTTCCTTGCACTTGTGTTGATGGCAGTGAAAAACTAAGCCCGGGTGAGTATTTTAAAGATAAAGATAACCAATAGTTACTGTGCTGGCATTTTAAGTATCATTTCAGGAGCCAGGGAAGGTATGTATTCTCAGTAGTTAGAAATTTTAACTGCAGCAGCAGATATTTGACCACTAGATGCTTCTTAACTACTTCTCAGGCTGAATAGAAAAGTCCCTTTCTAAGTAATTAAATTCTCTGCTAGCTTGAATGAAAGTCCAGTGCAGATTCCTGCCATACCAGCTGCACCCATTTATCAGCCCTACATTTTTTGCTCACTGGAAGCACATTAACGTCCTTTGTTCGATATTAATTATTGTTTTACCTGCCTCTAGTGGAACTGTGAAACCTTTGATCGGTGGGAAGAAAGGCTGGTCTGCCTGACTGCAGGTTGGATGTGCCTGCATGCTCCATTGTTAGATTACTCATTTACAGCTTAACTTCACTATTGCCAAAAAGGAAATGGCCTCAAAATCTYAGCATACCAGACAGGTTCACATCATAGCTTCACATGAATAATTTGCCCATTTTTGGTGTGTTAGTAAATACGTACCAGGTGAGGACTTGGACTTGACCAGAGCAGTCTGTGACTCAGTCACACTGATTCAGGATTTGGAGCAAAAAAGAGAATAATTTTTATACTTCCAAGTGTGTTCTGCACCCTTTTCCATACTTTGTATAGRATGCAATGGTCCAGTGATGCTGAACCAAACATTTTGCAGCACTGAATTTTTTTTCTGTTCATCCTTAAAAGGAAAGGCATCTCAATATGAGCAAGCTGTATTAATAAAAGCAAACTCTYAATAAAACCTCATAAAACTACACTCTGAAGCATGGGTCATAGCACTATGGGTTTTAATTGCATATTTTCCTTAATTGCCTGTTAAATTTCAAAGACTCATTGTGAACCTTTGCTTATTATGCTAATTAATGTGAATTTATTGCTCCCACCTGATTCCTCCTCTCCAGTGGAAGTTGTCCCTTGCCATATTGGTTCTTTAAGGTGGGGATACTTGAATTTGTTATTAGGAGCTTGGATGATTTCTAGCAGAGGTTGTTTGTAGTGTTTTTCCTCAATGAAATAAAGGCATGACTGAGCTGCATCTTGAAGCAATATGGCTGTACGAGCATGATGCTGTACTTGTGCTGCCTGCTGCTTCTGGAAGGTAAGGGTGGGTATAGTCCTTCTGGGGCTCAGACTACCAACCCTGCCTTACATGGAGGAGGTATCGCATCATTCAGAGCTAGCATGGGTGTCTCGAAGATGGTTCTGCCACAATCTTTACAGAGGTGCAGCTCCTGCAGTATTTGGGGAATACACTTTGCAGGTGAAGAGATAAGAGATTAGGGTTTGTCCAGTTTTCTAGGAGGTTAATAAATGTTAGTTACAAGTGAGGGGAAATTCCTGTCCCATTTGAAAACATTGGCTGCTGATTTTAACAGGATCAGGATTTCATTTGTGAAACTTTGTTGTATCATCTCTTATCTTCCCCGTTTATTTTTTGCCTAGACCGGCTATCCTTGTGGCAGAAGGAGATGGATGGACCAGTCTCTGCTCTTTTGCTGACAGGCGAGCTGGAAGCATGTCAGTTCTTGACTTACCTTTGGTTTGTGTTGGTGCAAGGGCTCAGCACAACTTGTGCACAAAAAATTTTCTTGGTTTTTGAAGAAACTTTTCTGCTTTGGCTTAAGATGGAGAGGGACCATGGGGAGTTGACCATATGGTCTGTGACAGGGATGGGTGAGGGCTGCTGTCTCTCTGTGGCTTTAGCCATAAACAGGCAGGGCCAGGGGCTGTTCTCTGGCCCGGAGATGATACGCTGTGCCCTGGCCACATCTGTTCTGTTCAACTCTTTAGACTCCAAAACAGGGTAGCCATTTCCAAGCTGCCTATTGACCCTGGACAATGCATTGTCTTCAGTCMTATATAGATACTAATTTGAAAGGTGGATTAGCTGACCTGAGCCCAAACTGGGCAAATAGAGCTCTAAAGATTTAGCAGCATAGGCAGACAGGCTCTGGTGCCTGGGCCTTGGCACTGTTCATTCATTGGTATTAATGTATCCTTGTCTTCTCTAAGTTGCAAGAGACCCTTCAGACTGCTTGCTCTTGCACCATGTTGAATTACAGAAAAAAACATGGACTCTGCAGCAGCGTTTCTTTTATGAATGATGCACTTCTCATAGTCCCTGTGAACCCTGGAAAAGGGAGGCTGCTTTTTCAGGGAACAAGGGGAAAAAACTGCTCCCGCAGAAGTCAGTGCTAAGACTGCTGGGGTCCTCAGCAGGCCCTCTTATTGCACTGTAAAATTCCTCCTGGCTCCCAGGAGGGGGACTTGTATGCAAATGTGAGTTGATGATGGGACTTGCCTCATTCCCTGTCTCCAGAAGGTTGATGTAATGCCAGCATATCTGGTTTAATTGCAACCTGCTCCTACTTGCAGATTAGGGACATGCAGAGGTGCAAGTAGAGGGGAAACGCTATTGCTGTTCTATTCACCCTCGCCCTGTGCCCAGATTCGTCTCCCCTCAGCTCATATTTCAAGTGGGGTTTCTTAAGGTCCCCAACAGGATCAGCTTCTGGTAACAAGGGTAAAGGAGCCAGTCTGGAGCGCTGGGTGTTGCTGGTAGGCTTCCTCCTAAGCTGCTGATCTCCTGATGGTCAGCGGGGAGACGGGTTGCTCCTCTCCCATCTCACCTGTTTCTCCCCTTTATTTCTAAAGGGAGCCAAGTGTGACTAGCTCAGATGTATAAGTCCACATCTTTGTTTAGATGATTCTCCCTGTATTGTGCTCTTTTTGCTCTCAAGGCTTAGCAAAGTCCTTTGTCTCTCCACAGCTACCCTATTCAGGCAGAGGATGGACTGGGGACCCTGCAGTGCCGGGTGGAAGGGAACCACATAGGTTGGTGAAAAGGGGGAAAAAGCATGGGTTTCTGTTATTCCTGCAACTCCAGAGGGCAGAGGGAGGGTGTCCATCACAGGTTCCTGTTCTGACTCCGGGTAGGAATTTGGCTCAGGGTTGAGTCCAGAAAACCTGCTTCACGTCAAGGCTTACCACAGTTCAAGACAGCCACTGCAGTGATTCGAATCCTCTGTACAGCCTTGGAGAAAATGAAGCGCAGTGCTCAATTGAAACCATGATAGAGATCTGAACACTGCTGACAGCAACAATGTGATTTGGGGTCTTTACTCAGTCTACCTTTTTTTTTTTTGCTTTATTCCTTCTTCTATGTGATGGACCTTTCTTTTACTGCTCTGTTATGAGAGAGGAATAAATTGGGTGCCCACTTCTGTTCATGGTCTCTCTGGTAGCAGGTTCAATCCCTTTTATTTTTCCTTGCTTCCCAGCACTCTGAAGAAGCTTCTGATTTCTTTATGAGGCTTTGTCTGAGCAGCAAGCTTTCTGCTTGGGAAAGATGATCTAAGTTAAATATATAAAATAGAAATTAATATCTAGCTCTCATGTAGACATTGATGGCATAATTCAATAGCCTGAACTTTAGAGATGTCTTGGGGTATCTGGGATCTCTCCAGAGGGGTTTCGGAGATAATGGAGGTCTTGAAGGAGGTCTGTACCTTCCTAGCATGGCAAGTGAGGTCAGATAGGATCCACGGGGTCTAAGATGACACAAAACACTTACACTTAGGCAATCAAATCCTGCCCCTGAGATTCAGCTTGCAGGTTCAGATACACAACTGTACTTATCTACAGTATAGTGTCTACCTATGATCTAAGGCTCTAAGCTCCCTAAGCTGATATTTGGTTCAGTTCCCATACACACACTCTGCTGAAATCAACACAGTTATACTGTTGTAAGGAAAGAGTAAGGAAGGGGAGAATCAGGCCCGGGACACCTGGACAAGGTTTGGTAGGATGCACTCTTCATGGAGCCCTCCATACTTCTGCCATAAAGCATATTACTTTTCTCTCTTCCAGGGTCCCACAATGTTAGCTTCTCAGTGTTTAACAAAGGAAAGTGAGTAAAATATTCTTTTTCTCTCTTTTTCTGTGGTTTTGCATGGGGACACAGCTGCATTTGAGTCCAGCATAAGTGCATGATGTTTTTACTGAATCTTGTGTTTCATTGCTTAGAAATGAGGTTTTGCTATCTTGAGAAGATGGTCATCAGATTGGGCATGAAAAGGGAGAATGTTTCTCCCCCAAAGCATCTCTGCTTTGGGGTTTTAATACTTTAGCTTCAGTGTCCAAAGCATGTGTCATCTGTTAAGCCTAGCTGAATGAAATCCTTTCACCTTGCTTTTAACTCTTCATCCAAATGGGAAAGAATTTAGCCATAAAAGGAGGTGAAAATGGGTTTTGTCAATGTCAAAACCATACTTTACAATGGGATGGTAGTTCTAATAAAGAGTTTCAGCCATGTAATGGAGTCTCTTGAATCGATGCCTCAATGTGCTGGTAGAAGRTGTTGTTGGTCCTTGTAGAAATGTTCCACAGTTCCCCTGGAGAGCAAGCATCCAGCTCTGCTAAAAGGTCTGCTTTAACTTAAATGGCCAAGGATCTCTCAGGTATTTTCTGTCTCTTGCAGGTCAGCAGTACACAAAGGTGCTTGGCTCATCAGTGCCAAACAGGAGCTTTTCTTGTATCAAACACATTCAGGTATTGTGCTGATCCACTTCACTGCCTGCACTGTTTTTTTGGCAGTCCCAGCTAAGAAAAGACCTCTCACTGTTGCTCTTCCCAAGGATGTAATCCTGTTGTGTCCTCATTTTGGGTGTGCCACTTCCCTGGTATGGGCTTGACTACACAAAAAGCTGTGGATCAAAAATTTCAGGAAGACTGTATTTATGTGCTAAGGCTGGTGTGCTGCCACAGGACACATCCTACATCCCTAGTGAGTTAGTGTTCCTCTCAGACAGGGATATGTTTGAACTCTGTTTTGGACAGCCTAACTTGAGCCAGTCAGCCAGAGAACAGCAGTATGGCAGGGTTTGGGATGATGCTGCTCTATTGTTGTTCCTTTTCCTGTCAGATCAGTTGTAGACTTGAGATGTTGCATCTAGAGAAACCTTTCCCCCTTAAAACACACTGTATTTGGTAAGGTTGAGATTTTAGAAGTACAGACCTTAGGATGAGATAGATCCCACACCAACTACAAGGAGAGGAGATGATGTTCAGCCACTCCAAAAATTGAGTTCTGGATAAATGGTGAATGGCAGGTTACTGCACCATTAGTTTAAAAAAAAAAAAAAAAAAAA
>JAYKAV010002999.1:205296-254565 GCA_035582835.1 Phoebastria nigripes
AAAAAAAAAAAAAAAAAAATTAAAGTACATCATTAACAATAAAAACCTCCATGTGACATTTCCAGCTATATTGTAGACAGCAGACAATGGAATCCTGAGCACCCACTCAAGATTATGGTCATGGGCAAATAGTGTCCAAGTTTCAATAAGGCCGTATGYCCAACAGCCAAAGCAGAAGTAGGGGATCAGGGACTGTAGAGCACTGGGCAGATTTGACCTTAATCAGAGGTTGCATAAAGCTGAAAGACCACTTGATTCACCTGCACAGGTCCCCAGCAAGGTCCCGTTAAGTTTTTACCATAAAGTTGGCCGAAATTAATGTAATGAATGCACTAGCTCCTTATGGGCTGTATCTGAGAAGCTTGGTTCAAGAGAAAACAAAAGCATTATTTTTTGTTTGTTTTTAGAACATAGCCAATACATGTCTGCATCTTGTATGTTGTTTATAGCATACAGCTTGTTTCACCTATAAATTCAAATCACTTTGTAAAGGAGGGTAATTTTATATCAAATTTTATTTACAAGTTGAGGCACAGTAAAATGAAATAACCCTGAATGGAGTTGGCTATTGGCAGAGCACCAGCAGAAACAAGATCTGCCAGATCTATCCAGTAGACAGTACTGCACTTGACAGTAGTCAATACTGTAAAAGTAAAGTTTAAATATCAGATAAATTAAGAAAAAAATGCAGATCTCGACAAACTTCCCTCATCTTTTTATTAGTCTTTTTTCAGAATTATACAAGTATAATTGAGTGGTTAAACTAGGACATCTGAGTGTCAAGTGAGTAAATGGTATCAAAGAGAAAAATAGGTTTCCAGTGTGGAAGGGCATGACTATAACAGATAAAATCCTGAAAGATTCACGTGGTCATGACGTGGACACTCAGATGTCAGATGTTCAGCTCCCTCCATTTGTCCCTGAAGCCTAAGGGACAATTGGAAAGTGTGGTAACACCTAAACCTACAGACTAAATTGAGAAGTGAGTCAGACAAGGTCAAAAGGATTAAAACAGTTAAGTTTTAATTCCACCTTTTTTTTGCAGGGCTCCTCAATAGCACAGAATATACCGGTTTGCAATCTGAGCATGACTGATGCAGCTACTGCTAAGTAACAGTGCAAGCATTACTCCTGTCATGTGGCCAAGTTATCCATTTTGTTCATTCCTGGTGTAATCCCAGCGGCTGCCAAAAACCCTGTGAAGGATCAGGAGATGCCCGTTTCATTCACAGGAGCCTGCTCCGGCTGGAAACAGTGCACGTGTACTGCTGGCTCTGACAGAAATAAGGCTGGCATTAACCTTTCCAACGCTCGTTTTCAGATTCCTCTTTTCCTTCCTCTGTAGAAATAGCCTCTGTGTTCCCAGCTGGCGGGAGTCTCGGAGGAGGCACTGATCTCACTGTCATGGGGGATTTCTTTGAGGAGCCAGTGCAGGTCACTGCTGCAGGTAAGAGGAGAAATGTGTTAAATGTTTGGGTTGTGTTTTTTGTGTTTTGTTTTTGTGKTTTTTTTCTTTTTTTCCTCAATACATTGGTCATGGCCCTGACCACAAAAMTCAACTGATGTTGATGGATACCAGTGCGGGAGTTGTAGGACTCAACATCAGGAAGGTCCAGTTATTCTGACTGTGGGCATGAACCGTTTTGCTTGCTTGATAGTACAAGCCCAGGCTTTTAGCAAAGTGTTGACTCCTTTCGGAAACAAGATGGGTTCATGCTGCAGCTCAGCTGTGTTTCCAAGTCTCTCACAGCACATTTGTCTCCTTTTCCTGCTGCCAGGTGTCCCCTGTAAAGTCAAGCATGTCTCTCCCCAGCAAATCAGATGCACCACCGAGCCTGTCGGTGAGGGCAGGAGGCTTGGTGCCCCCCAGCCAGGTACGGTATTCAAATAACTGGAGGTCCAGACAAACACACATGGAAATGGAGGGCAGAAATTGTTTGTTGATGAATGCAATCAAGAAACGTGGCTTTCCAAAACGCTGTCTGCTTCAACATCAAGCCAGGTCCTCCTAGGTTTGATAGGGAGGAGGGCCACAAAAATGATCAGGGGGATGGAACGCCTCTCCTATGAGGAAAGGCTGAGAGAGTTGGGGTTGTTCAGCCTGGACAAGAGAAGGTTCTGGGGAGACCTTATTGCAGCCTTTCAGTACTTAAAGGGGGCTTATAAGACAGATGGGGAGAGACTTTTTAGCAGGGCCTGTTGCGACAGGACAAGGGGGAATGGCTTTAAACTAAAAGAGGGTAGATTTAGACTAGATATAAGGAAGAAATGTTTTACGCTGAGGGTGGTGAGGCAGTGGCACAGGTTGCCCAGAGAGGTGGTAGATGCCCCATCCCTGGAACCATTCAAGGTCAGGTTGGACAGGGCTCTGAGCAACCTGATCTGGTTGAAGATGTCCCTGCCCATGGCAGGGGATTTGGACTGGATGGCCTTTAAAGGTCCCTTCCAACCCAAACTATTCTATGATTCTATAGCAAGGAAAGGCAAGGCGGAGAGCTTAGCCCACCACTTGCAGATGGGTGATGGTGGGAGGAAGGTCAGCCTGGTGTGCAGGGCTGTGGAAAATGAGGGGAAAAAACATATGGATAATATTTAGAGGAAGGATAGCTGAACTGGAGCTACTGCAGAGGCTTCTGGGGACACGGCTTGAGTGGAGCATTGCAGTAGGAAATTATTGTGCATAAAATGATGCTTAGCTCATTCTGACTGTGGGTCATCTCAGCACCTTTTCCTGCAAGAGCAGACATGTGAGCTTGGTTGGATGCTCTGCTCTCTGCTGGTTTTTGTTTGTTCTGGTGGAGGATTTCAAGGTAGAACAAATTCCGTAAAGTGAGATCTGTGTTCTGCCTTGGACTGCAAAAAAGACCCACAAACAGAGGCAATTTATTAAAATTTTCTGTTCTGGCCTGCCTCCTTACACCACTGATTTAGCATGTGCTCTGGGATTTTTGTTGGCTGCTACTGAGAAAGCTTTTATTTTAACTTTCTAGGAAACAGAGGGCTTCTCTTTGAAGTCTGGGATGACGCCTCTGATCTGACAGAAGCAGGTCCTGGATATAGGTGGCAGTTTGTACCTAATGCCAGTTCCCCAGTAAGATTTCTGTCTGGGGCAAAGAAGTCCTTCAGGTACTCGGTGATCTTAAAGAGATGAAGCCACGGCAATCACCTTTAGCAGTGTAAGGTGTAGCAATAACACCTGACAGCTCTTTATAGCAGAGCCTTACTACATAGCTCCTATAAATCAAAGCAACCCTCTGCTCCAAAGTCCTTTTGAAGCTCAAAATATGCAGTGAAGTGTTTTATTTTTCCTCCTTTTGCTTTCACTCAGTATTTCTGCTCTACTTGGCCTAGATGTGCTGAAACACCACAAAAGAAATTGCTGCGGAAGTAGAAGGAGCTCCAGTTAGAGGTTGTCTTGGGTTGGAGCTCTGGCCAAATGTGGAGGGCCAGATCCTCAGCTGATGTTGACAGGTGCAGCGCAGGTGGCGTTAATGGAAATAAATTGAGTTGCCCCAAGCTATGAAAAGATCTGAACCGTGTTGGTGTCCATTGCCTGTTCAGATACACCCTTGAAAAGCTGTGCAATATGCATGAATGTTTTGATTTTTCTATTGCTTCTCTGTTTTTCCTCAGTTGATCTTGTGTGTGATTTTGAGCCTTTTCCTGCCTGTTCAGGGTTAAGACTTTGCTTGAGAAGAAATGCACAAAAAAGTGATCAACAACAAAACCATACTTATTTTCATGGAGCTGTTTTTTTTTTTTCCTTTCTGAAAACTTCTGTAAAGCATAAACAATATTTAATGTGAAAATGGGTCATTTTGAGGTTCCTTCAGTTTTAAAATCTCTGAGTTTTTGCTATAACTTTGGTCTCAGAGTCTTTCCTTGTTACTCAGTGTATGTGTGAAGGTGGAGTGTGGGGCTTGGGGTGTTTTGCAGTAACTCTTTTGTATATTGTGGGTGTTCTGCTTTTGCTTAGTTCCAGGCTTCGTGGATTTTTTGTGGCTCCTCAGACGAACAATTACACCTTCTGGATTCAGGCAGATGGTCAGGCATCTCTCTACTTAAGTTTGTCCCAAGATCCAGAACATAAGGTATTTTGGCAGAGAAAAAACAAAGGAGATCAGGATAGGAAATGGTTTTAATTAAGGTCATAACAAGCGGGAATTTCCCCAGTGTGAATTGGCTTATTGGCCCTTATTATGAATCTGTTGCAGGGTGAAATCAGTATGATTATATTTGATGTTTTACATTGGTCCTATCAGCTTCTCAGCTCATGAGAAACTCACTCTTGCAACCAGAGTCTTTGAATGTCTTTTTCAGAAGACCTTTGTGTTAGTTCAGGACATCACCATCACAAACAATCTGTGCAAGGGGACCTGGAGGCTTGCTGTCTGACTTCCTCAGTTTACCTCCTCCTTTGCCTGTTGAAATTTTGCCCTCTGAAAACATTGGTCCTTCTCTTTGTAAAGCTGAGAGGATGCTATAAATGAAGGTGATCTATTTCTCTGGGCTATTCTCAAGCCTAGTAACTGAGCAGGGCTAGAAGAAATATAAAGGACTTCTTATCTATAAAAAAAAAAAAGTAGCATTACTGGTCTTACTAATAGTAACATACTACATCTCAGAAGGCTGTAGACATAGTTCTTTTGTATTTTGAGGACATGAGATGTAGAACTGAAGTCATCCATGAAAAATTGCATGGGGAACTGTTATTAGGACTAGGGTCAGCCATAAGAATTATCTTCTTTATGGTATTGAACCCTAAACCAAAGCTCTTTGAGGTGGTGGCTTTTTCCTCTATAACAGGAAGGAATATGTCAACCATCAACCCACTGCTGTCAGCTATAAGCACAAGTCTGTTTTTTTGGAGCTGTGGTATTGGACAAAGTGTCTTTTGGGGCTGGAGAAATGTCTCTAACTGATTGATTTGGTTGGTCTGGACACAGGTGAGAATAGCTTCTCTCCCTGCTGGCAATTCGGAGTGGTCTGAGAACTGGGTGAAGAGCTGGAATGAGCGTTGGCAGCCAAAATCCCAGAAATTTGAGCTAACTGCTGGTTCAAGGTACTACCTGGAAGCGCTGCATCATGGAAAGGCACCCAGCAATGGGATGAGAGTTGGAGTCCAGATACATAATACATGGCTGAATCCCCACGTGGTGAACAACTACTACATCGAGAGACACGAAATTCGGGCTCACGCCTTGCATCTACCAGAAGTGCAGGTCAGTGCTGTGTGCTTGACCCTGGGAGCTGGACTAGCCCTGATTCAGTTGACGTGGGTGGCAGCAAATCCTAATCGTAAAGGCCTTGCCGGTGCTAGACATGAAAGTGTGTCCGCACCTTGTTTTTAACCTGCTGAGATAGTTGATGAGAATAGCATCATAGAATAGTTTGAGTTGGAAGGGACCTTTAAAGGTCATCTAGTCCAACCCCCCTGCCATGGGCAGGGACATCTTCAACTAGATCAGGTTGCTCAGAGCCTTGTCCAACCTGACCTTGGTCATGAGCTGAAGGTGTTTGTGGTTTTTACACACATTGGTGGGCATATGTAAACCCTATAGTTGCATTATAATCTGCTCATGTGTTAAAGTGTAAGCAATGCTGACTCCCCTCAGGTTTTACCTCACTCATTAATGCCTCATCTTGTTAACTAATGCTAATTAATACAAGTTTGGGATTTTTTTTTTTCTTTTTCCCCCTCCTTAGTGACAGCACACTCAGTGTGGGTTATCTGGTCAACCCTATATTGCAATCGGATGATAGAAACTTCCAGGTTGATGAAATGCTCAGCAATGAGGGAGGTTTTTCCCGGTGGTTAAAGCCCACAGCTGCAGGTCAGGAGCTTCAGGGACCATTTGTGGCTGTCAGCATGTCTGCACAGGTCATGTATCCCTTGTGCTCCCTTTAATCTAAGAACAGGAGACCAAGGCTTATGTCAGGAGAGACCATGGAGGACAAGAGCGGTTTGAGTAGCTGAAGGGACTCTTGATTTACAGAGGCCTAAAAAGGCAAAATGCTGGCCATAAAATCCTCCTCAGTAGAAGATACCAGGTTTGAAGTCTGTGCGTCTCATGTAGTTTGTATCTGKTTTCATTTATTTATTTGCTTCTTTGCTTGACAGATGTTGACTGTGTCTGGTACAGGGTGTTTCAGCATCTCCTGGAATAACACGTTGCGCAGAATGATCCCCACAAATGCTACGGCTCACCAGGTAGGCATCATTAAACGCAGACACCCAGTCCTCTGCTGGGGTGTAATTGATGGAGCTCTGGTACTTGACAGCAGTTAAGCGTTTGGCCCAGAAGCTGAGATCAATTTTACATGACGTAGGGGTGATTTTTGTTACTGGGAGTGTCTTGCAGTGGGATTTTTTGGGGGGCTGACTCCCAGGTATATTCTAAGCCTATCACAGCATCTGATCTTGGCCTGTCATGTCTGCAATGAAGTATGTGGTATCTTCAGATACCAGAYCTTTGGACTTCTCCTCTAAGACCAGATGTGTAGTGTATGGCTCTTGCTTCAGACAGGAGCTCTGATCTGGCTTCTTCAAAATCCCACAGTCTCTTGATGTGATAGTTGGTCACTGTTAAAACTACCATGGGTGATAGCTCCATGATAGTCATTAGACATCTAGTCAACACAGCTGGTGGAGCCTGGAGGGGCATGCAGATGTCCAGGCTGTGATATAGCTCATGCAAGAAATCTGCACCTTTCTGGGAAGGCTGCTGGACACCTAAAGGATGTCTCATGCTCCTGAAGGGTATCAGACATGGAAGTTTACACTCTGTGTTGAGCTGAATTGTATTCTCTACCATTTGGCTACCTGCTTGTTCGGAGCTGCCTTGCCACCATTCCCTAGCTGATGAAAAATGTGGTGATGATGTATGTGTTGAAGCTCTCTGCTGAAATGATCCAGACACCATTGTACTGTGACTGCTTTTCACTTTCTTAATTTTTTTAAAGGTGCAAACAGCAATAGAGGAACTTCTTTCAATAGGATGTGAAACTGAGCCAACTTCTGCTAAAATCCTTTTCCGTGATGGCTTTGAGAAAGAAGGTAGTGATCTTCTGTGACAAATAAGCAGTAGTTACTGTGAGAGTTGATTTCCTTTTATGAAATAAATGTACTTTAAACTTTTAATGATAGTAAATTTACACTTTTAATGGGTTTAAGTACATACATTTATGTTTCTCAGCTATTCATTATTTGTATGTATTCTGATGGGGAAGCTTATGGAACTAATATTAAAAACAACATGATTAATATAATAATGAGAGATTCTTTCTGTAATACATTGTATGACTCAGTCATATTGCAACACACTTATCAAAGCAGGTGATATGTTTTGGCTGTTAGAAATGTTAGAAGTAGAGACAAAAAAATGCAAGTTCTGGGGCATGTGAAATTATTCATGTTTCAATGTCTGCTGGGGAAGCAACTCTGGTGTAGCCCATAGCTACAGCTCAGATTGTGGAAACAGCTGATTCTGACTCTGGAGGTCTTCGCTTTCAGTGTTTCTTGATGACTGAATGTGAAACAGTGCAAATATCTGTGGTATACTTGACTGGTCAGGCAAGGTGTAAAACACCAATGGTTTTTGTAAAAAAGAAGTAAAATTATCGATAACAGTTTTCTAACATTGAAGGTATTGCGCACATCAGAAAGCTACTCTAGTAGAAAGTAACTCCAGTAACTCTGGAACAGGTTGCCCAGAGAGGTGGTAGATGCCCCATCCCTGGAAACATTCAACGTCAGGTTGGATGGGGCTCTGAGCAACCTGATCTGGTTGAAGATGTCTCTGCTTATTGCAGGGGGGTTGGACTAGGTGGCCTTTAAAGGTCCCTTCCAACCCAAACCATTCTATGATTCTATATCTGACAGCAATAGTAGTATATTTATCCAATGCCAAAAAGTAGATGATTGCCTAGAGACCTCGTATCACATTCTTGTATTCGGTATGGGGAGAGAGAACAGGTCCCAGCCAGTAATATGTATATTTAGTGATTGATTCCTTCAAGTGGAGGAAAGCAATTAATTAACCTTAATTGGGGAGGGAGGGAAGCTTTATGCAGAAAAATTGAAATAGCAACTGGACATTCTTAATGTGATCCCAGATCTATGATTCTGCCAACAAAAAAGAGAAAAACTTGAGCTAAAAGCCAATGATAGTTCAACAGTACAGTGGGAATAAAAATTGATGTGTAACAAATAGAACAAAGGAGAACTTGAATTTTCATTGATGATTGTAGAATGTACGTAATGTTAAAAGACAGCAGAACAATGGTGAAATTATGGTGAATGGATGCCAGGAAAATAAAAGAACAGCTACACACATTCAGACCTAGGGTCCATCTAGCCCAGTGTCCTGTCTTCAACAGAAACCAAAATAGATGCCTAGGGAAGAGTAAAAACTGGATGATTATGTATAATAATTCATCATTAATTGTCTTCAAATATGAAGTATTTTCAGCTTAATTAATTTCCTGAGTGTAATATGTTTTTTAATTTAATTACCTTGAGTGGCTCTCCCTTCCCTGTATTTACATAATCTCCCCTTGAACACAGCTGAATTACTACATTCATAATGTCTTCCAGTGAAGATTTCAACAGGTCCAACTCTTGTGCAAAGAACCACAGCTACCTCCTTTCGATTTTTTTTTTTTTTTTTAAACTCTGCTATTAACTTCATTTTGCAGACTTTATTTCTCTTACAGGAAGAAAAAGTGAATTGTCAGTATGTAGTGACTGAAGAAAGTCTTTTATGTACTAGGAAGAAAAGAAATCCTAGCAGTTTTTCAGCAGCATTGTTGGTAGACCAATGGAACAAACATCCCAAAGGGGAAGGTGGATTCACTTTTGCTTTATACATCAGTTTCCAGCTTTGCCTGAGTTTTCTGGAAAGGAAGGGTGGATTTGGTCAAACATACTTTATGTGGCTAAAGGTGATGTTATTTGCCATGAGGTTTTATGGTCGGAACAGTAATCTAACGGTCCCTCCTCCTGTCTTTCAGCACCCTTAAGCTGGGGAACCATTGCCCTGCAGATGTTAATTTATCTGGGCAGGAGAATACTTAAGAGTAGGACTGTGTGACAAATTTCAGATACCCACTTCCTGTATTTTCATGAATCTCTTGACTGTACTGGTGTCTTCTGAATCATTTTCAAGCCTCTCATCCCCTCTTGTTTTTTTTTATCTCTGTCAGATATGAAGGACGTCATTACCACAGGACGCATTGTCAGTGGAACGGAGCCTTTCTGTGGGAGGTTCAGTGTTCACAGACCAAGCCAGTTGGTGAAAACTTCCCCATCAACTCTACCAAGATATGATCTTACTGAATACACACATGTAAGTGGCTGCTCTTGATGAGTAGGTTGCACTGGGGACTGAATCCTCAGAGCCCAATCAGCAACATAAAATCATCTGGTCTGCTTAGATTTCCCCCAAATCCACAAAGGATCATGTCTTTGGACTATGCTTGTGGACAGAGCAGTGTCTTTTATTGACTAGGTGGATAGTTTGAGATCCCCAAGATGTAGGTATTGTTCAACACATCTGGCTGCTATCTGCTCCTGGGGATGCAGCCCTTGCTGAGAGAAAGGAAAAGGTGGGATGGTGTTGGGAAAAGATGGAAGAGGCAGGGATAACCACTTCTTGATAAGAGGAAAAAATCTCTTGTTATCTGGGGGTCCACTCTCTCTCGCTTTTCTGCTCATCTTCTACATCTACTTTTAACAGGAATAAGGGCTTGATTTCAACTCTGTCACCATTTCTTTGCTACTTGGGGGAAGGCAAATAGTTGGGGGTTGAAAGGAAGGAGGCAGGACGGAAAGACTCGTCCCCAAAGCCTCCTTCAGTCCTTCCAGACTCCTCCCAGTTCCCCTTCACAGACCTCTTCCAGTCCTATTTCCCCACCTGACACCTGTCCCAAACCTTGTGCCCTGCAAATCAAACAAACTCCTCCAGTTTCCTTTCCTCCCTCCCAGATACTTGAAATCCCCATTGGTACTTCCCAGCTATGTTTTGCCCCAAAACCTCACTGAAGCCTAAGGGGTCAGTTTTACGCTATGTGGTGGCACACAGGTCACCTGGATGCCATGCACTGTCTTCTGTAGGTGCTGTTCAAGGCAATTTGGCCTTAAGCGGTGGGCTTTATTGCTGACCTTGAACAACATGTTTCCCTACTAATGTTAAACTGGGATTGAAACAGAATACAATATCTTCTACAGACATTACATATAAATTACCTGTGGTTTGATTTGTGAAAATTTTTGTCCCCATTTTTGCAGGTGTGTTTTGCACATAAAGGCCATATGAGCAATATCTTTCATATCTCGGTGTCCTACACCAATGTCTCTTTATGTTCAGTGAAGAGGAACCTCACCTGCCTATGGGTTTGCAATGAAACTGACTCTAAAAGGTATCCAGACACTTACAGTTTCCAGAGATTACCCTTTCCATAGTAAGAAGGTGTACTAGGAAAACTGAGAGAAGTTCTGATTTGTATAGGAACAAACTGTCAGTTGGGATATGATGACACATGCTCTGTCCCTGCAGAGGCATTCCTGGAATGTGCTTCCATTATTTTTGAGGATTTACTGAGTAAATTTGCATGTTTCTTGTTATATGCACTATCTCACCATAGTACTGCACAGATGGAGAGTTTGTTCTGTTTCTGGTAAGCACACCAGAAGGTTTCTGAGGACATTAATTTCCCAGTTTCTTTGGCAACAGTCAGTGGATTTTCTGCACTGAGACAGAGAGATGAATTGATTCCCTCCCCCCCTCCCCCCCCCCCGCCAGGAATCTCATGAGATCATTGGTACACAAAGTTTCGAAAATTCATGTAGCCTTTAATTTTCTTTATTCACTTAGCATTACATGGGTAGGAAACATTTGGTGTTAGATACAAAGCTTGGGGCAGGCAGACTTAAAAAATCAGGAGTGTCTAAAGAACTTCAGGAAGTGAAGTTGGCAGCTTGGGCATCTGTAAGGTTGTGTGAGGGGTGTGTGTGCATGCCTGGAAGGGGAAGAAGGGGTTGGGATTACATTACTACATGGTGGAGAGAGCTGGGAGCCTTGAGCAATCATCTGGTATTCCCAAGGGGCCTGAACTCTGGATTGACCCCCGTTGAAGTCACTGATGCTATCGTAGTGTTCTGCCAAAAATAGAGCAGCGGTAGTCATTCCCACATCCCGCTTTTGTGATAGAGGTGGACATCTAAGCAGAGATCTAAAGCTTTGTTTCTCGCTATGGGGAACCCAAGAGAGATATGTAGAGAGCGATCACAAACCATTGAGCAAGAGTCTTGTGTATGAGTAAATAACAGCACCTGATGTTACCTAGAAGCTTCACAAAGCACCTCAAAAGTCGGTTATTGCCACTACCTCACACCAAAAGAGAGCTTGCACAACCTTGGTGTCTTCCAGCTGGACATTTACCTGCACAGACCTCTGGAAGGGGTGTGCGAATCTCTCCACACTTCTCCAGGACCTCCCTGCCAATTCCCCGGTGTTTGTGCATCAGATAGACTTGCTGAGCCCTGTGCTGCAAAAGAAAACATCTGGGTCATTTTACCTTGATGAAGTCATCATCGCAGACAGAGCTGTGACTGGTAAAGGAATCTGTTTCTTTCTCTTCTGTTAATGTTACCGTCTTTCCGATACTCCATTAAAATCTTTAATAATAGGGCTGGTTGAAACTTTTTCAAAGGGGAAGGATATTTCACAACAGGCACARAAATAATTTTGTTTTCTTGAACTTATATTTTTTGTGAAAACAATCAAGAAGGAATTGCCAAATATCAATATTCTTGGTTTATTTGAAAATGTGTTTTTACAAATGTAACTCTTGAATGGTCTTGCCCAGACAAAAACAAACAAAAAAAMCCCAGGCAGGTATGTTTCCAGCTATGAAATGAAAATAACCTAGGCATAGTGACAGCTGTTCTCCTTGCTCTAATGAATGCTTGTGCTCCTTTTCTTTCAGTTTCTCAAAGAGATCCCAAACCACCTTGGCCAGGTGGGAGGATAGTTGAAGCAGTATCTGTGGTGGGGTCTTCTCCCACTTATAATGTGTCCTGGATGGTGTCTGGCTGTGGTGCAAGTCTGCCCCTTCTTTCTCCAAGGTAGGGACAGTGAGTAGATCATCTCAATACCCTGCAATACCTCTTGCAGTTCACCCTGACATGTCTGGAGCTCGTTGTCATCTAAGACAGGACATGAGAGGCAGTGGAGGATAAGACTGCAGCTTGGCAATCCCTGTGCTTTCATTGGAGTCTTCTCCTCTAGGCATTTCAAATGGGCCGTGTTCAGACTGTTTAGACTACTGAATCCTGGAGATATGTCTGTACTCCCACAGTACAGTCTAGGGCTGCAGTTCTAAATTCAGATACTTAATTTCACTCTCAGCACATGAGTGTTTTGAGCTTTGCTCACCATATAGGATCTTGAACATATATTGTAGACATCTTAGTGAAGGTATCTGATTCTGGTATTGAAGTTCCATTATATGGGTGGGATTCAGTTGCTGAATCAGAGGTGCTTAAGATGTTTCAGCTAACCTGGGGTATGTAAGATATGCATGGGACACCAAGATATGATGTAGGACTAGAATGAGATCTAAGCCCTTCTAGAACAGTGGATGGAGATCAGCCAGAGATGCTCCCAAACACCTTTGATGACACCAATTACCATGTTAGGCAATGGAAGTCCACCTTATGTGTCCTTGTTTACTGAGATGGTTTCTATTCTGGAAGTCCCAACAATGAAAGAGGAGGCAGAGCCATAGGCTGACCAGATCAGAGAGCGCGAGATTAAAGGGCTATACTGGCAGAGAATAAGTCCTGTAGAAGTTGAATTGTATCCAGCCGAGTGGGCAAGGACCTGATGGGAATAGAGCCAGGCAAAGGAGAAGCTGGAACGATGCAGCCTCTTCTCCTCTGCAGCAGCCAGCTGTTAGTTTGGCTCAGTTACTTCACCCGAAGTGACTTGCTCAGGTGTCCACAGGAAATCTCCTTTCAGAAGAAGGTGAACCTCAGCCTGCTGTAACTTAATTTGGTTTCTTACCTTCTGGTCTCTCCTCTTTCAAGCAAATGCAAAGCAATGTGCCATTAGTTTTGAGTGCTCTAAAGACAGCTAGATTCTCCTTCGAGCTGGCTAAGATCTGAAGAAAATTAGGTCTGGTTCCCAGAGCAGCCAAGTCCTTGCATTTCTTGGTGATATCTGTGGCTTTGGTGAATTCATCAATCACCTGTTGGGGTTCAGAGACATAGTCCAAGTCAGCACAAAGGAAAAGACTGACGCAATCCAGTTTATAGCTCAGTTTTCCCAACATGATAGCTGCTCATCAGCAGTTCAGACTACTGTCCTGCAAAGCCCAAGTCTAAGAAGTCATTCAGTACAACAATTAAACCACGGTTCAGACCTAGCTGTTTTGTAGAAGTCAACTTAGCTAGCACAGCATAGAAGGATTTGACTTGTGAAAGTCTCTCCTTGAAAAGCACATTTAATTGCCAGTGTCAAATGTGGTATTTTGACACAAACCGCCAATGGTAAAGGCAAGGATGAGAATACAGGGGGATGTTTGTGAGGTTTAATATGCATAAAGAGAGGTGTAACTAACAGAAAGAGGGTAAATTTTTACTCCTGTGTGTAGCCTTAACAAGACTGGCATTGGAATGCTACATACAGCACTGATGAGCAAATTTTTCAAAGGGATTTACAAAAACTGGGAAAAAAAAAAAAGCCATGAGCATGATTATGGAACCGAAGAAAATGCCTAGGAGAGAAAGTTTTAAGAAGCTCAATCTGTTTAGCTTATAAAAAGAAGATTAAGAGATGGATTGATCACAGTAACTCTCACCAGGAAAAGAAAGTGCTTAGCACTGGTGGGCTTCTGCATCTCACAGAGGAAAATGTAAGAGAAACCAATGTGTGATGCTGAAGCCAGGAAGATTGAAAACAGAAATCAACGCATGCTTTAAAAATGGGTGGGCTGCTCACTGTCTTTGGATATCTTCAAAACAAACCTGGCTCTTTCTCTTAACTGAGCACGTGCTGTGCTTTAATACAACTTGCTGCGGTCGGGTCAGGAATATTAGCTAAAATCTGATGTACCGGCTGTACATCAGACGAGAAGGGTCAGTGGTCCCTTTGGTTTTGTRTTCTCGAAATTTTCTCCGCAGAAGCCACGGCTGAGGTCCGAGAGACTTTACCTGTTATTCAGATACTTAACCACACGGTGGCATCATTGTACCACAGAGAGTCTCTTTTTCCTTTGAAAAAGGAGAATTTTCGTGGCAAGGGAGAAAATATTTTAAGTTTTAGAAATTGGGCTTTGGGTGAACTCTAATACGAAATATCACTGTAATTTAGGGGAGTTAAGATTTTGATAGACTCGAGGAGACTACAAGATGAAGTAGGAAAGCTTTTTGCTTTAACGTTGTAGCTGCTGTCCAGGCTGCATTGAGTTGGTCCTTTAAAAACAGCAGTACTGGGGCAGCACTTGCTTGTACTTGGTGCTGTATGAACTATTTCTTCTATCATAATTAGAAAAGGTGTTTTTCCATCGTTTTCTGTTGTGTGCATTGCCTATGTTATGTAGGTATGAGTTGGGTGTATTCAATTCCTTTTGAATTGAACGTGTTCTCCTTAGGTCCTTCAAGAGTGTTGTTCCCATAGCAGGCATCCCTCTGCTGCTAGTGACAGGGGGTGTCAGGAGTGGGGGTCTTACTGCTAATGCCTTCATGTGAACCCTCTCTGCACACAGAGGTGCTTTGCTTGGGGAAGGCTCTAAGGAGTATGGCCATCTCTATGTCTCCACGGAGGATGTGAGAGTCAGCCTCACCATTCAGAGACTGCAAAAGTCATCTCCGCCTGTTGGAGGGACCTTCCGCATCCACTTGGCCAATACAGTGATATCAGGTAAGAGAAGATGCAAGTACAGGTCTGGATTTCCTTTGCAGGAAGCCAAGTGAAAAAGAGACAATACTGAACCTTTGAAATGCTCAGGGTACAGGTTGGCAGGTTAAACCCGTTGCAATAGTTGCTAGGTCTTTCCATTTGTCCTTCAAGACAGGAGTTAAAGATTATAGGCAGGGCAGTATTTCTAGGTGTTAGGTATGGGGTTGTTCCAAAATGCATACAGCCACTATGAAAAATTTGCCTTGATGTTAAAGAACTTTGGATCAGATCCTGAATTGGGATTTTGCATCCCAAGGTTTCATTATGCTGATATTTCTCCAACATGTATACTTCTGGTCATCTTGTATGACAAGACCTGTGCAGGTTACCAGGAAATTCCTTCTCTTCTAGGATTACCAGGGTTGGTAATTGGTTTGCAGATACCACAAAGCTTTTATGCATAGAATTGCTTGACTTGAATTAGTCACCCTTTAGATGTGCTAGGTTTTCCTGTGTTTGGTTTAAATATTCAAAGAGGCTTAGAATGAAAGTGAGCAGGTTAATATGAGCAAGGTAAACGATAAAGTTCTTGACTGAGGAACTGGTAACTCAGTTATAAAGTCAAATCATAAAATAGGAAAATGTAACCTTAGAATATTCATGAAATAACTCTTTCCTCCATGTTGTCCCTTAAGATTTTTCTGCAACAGCTGAAGGCTGTCTCAATAGTGCCCTGCTTTGAATATCGTCTTTTAAAAACATACTCCATTACTCTTGCCTTGTTCCCAGGACTTGTGCTTTCCCCTCTTTCTCATGAATTGCTTTAGAGAGATTTATTGTATCTGCAGCTTTGGCTATGGGTATTTATGTCAAAAGAAATAGGACATCATTTGCATTTATTTGGGATTGGACTCTACAAAGTCGTCTTCATAGACTGACTCCCCCCACCCCTCTCATCTAGGAAGTTTCCAACCTTTCTATTTTGAAGGAACATGACTTGTACACTGAAATTTCATGTCTCTTAAAAATGTAGGTTGCATGTAATGAAAAGTATTGCTTAGATGAAATTTCTGATGGTCCCAACTGGAAAGAAGCTTCTAGGTTTTCTTAGCTATTAAACAGTGCAGATCTTTTGGCATCTGGGATCCAGTAAATTTCCCTCTGCTGCTTTTTGACAGTTGCAGAGGTTTGAACCACAACAGCCTTGCACTAATAATGAAACATCCTTCTTTTCCAGGAGCAGGTAGATGTGCTCTCCTAGGGATGAGGATATCCACTGCTTTCTAATGTCTTTTGCAGATGTTTCAGTGCACATCTCCTCCCACCATCTCCGCAAGCTTTTGCAAGAAAACATAGATAATTCTACAGCCCCGTACTTCAACACCAGTGACTTCATCGTGACCAAAGACTCAAACGCTTGCTATGAAAGCATCTGGACACTGACTTGGAAAACAAAAATTGGGGACTTGCCCAATGTTATCAGTGTACAGTAATTTCTTTTACTAACACCCACTTTGAACCCCATTCCAATGTGTTTGGCCTTGGCTGAGTCATTCTCCCAATGTTTGTTTTTATGAAAACACCCGTGGGACYTTAGGCAATCTATCTTCCTATTAGGAACAGCAGCTTAAGCAAATTCCAGATTAGATGATTAAAAAAAAAAACAATTGCAGTTACAGGAGGAGAAATTACATCTTCAGAGCCTGTGCTTCAAAATGAGGAGGCTAGAATGTAATTGCTGTGCTTTGTTGCAGTTCTGCACAATAAAGGGACTGCTATACTCAAATGAAAGCTATTATAATCTCATTAATATTTCAGTACAGTAACTGAAGCTCAKTACAGGTTTGTGGCATCATTTATGGGCCAAGAAGGTCTTTTTCTGAGAACTATTCTTTATGGGTTCATATCTGGTTCTCATAAGTCTCAGATGAAGGTTCAGTTCACACCCTCCCGTCTCAAGATTTATCATTTAAGTTTTGCTTCGGGTAGAAGTGTCTTTTTTGAATAAGGACTCAGACTGAGCTGCTTCCTTCCCCAAAAAGAAAAAACTATTTCTTTGTATATCCAGCTTCTAAAAGTGTAAAATTATCTTCGACAAAGCAATGAATTCTCATGCTCAAGACATTGGCCTGGATGGTGAAAAAAAGCTTAAGCTGCATCTTCAGCTGTAGCACAGGCCCTTGTTTCACCCAAAGTCATGTCTTTGAGAAGCAGATGTTCAAAGCTATTTCCATGCCTAATTCCAAATGATATTACTGAGTATTAGAAGTTTATTTGCAAATTTGGTTCCTGAATCTCTTTGCCTCAGTTTCTTGCCCTCAAGGTGAGGATGGGAACAGGGAGATGTTGTGAAATCTTGGATAATGAAGATTTAGACCTGGAGATAATAGAAGTCATGGAAGAAGCTTGAGAAGAGGTTTCCAGGAGTTATTTGCTGCCTTGTAATGACTCTGTATGAACTCTGGGGGAATGGTTTTAATTTAAAATCATAGGATGGAAAGGGGTGAGAAATTTAAATTCTTTGTTCCTTGGCAGGTCTCTGCTGAAAAACTCACTGGTCTGAAGCCAACTGTTTCTAGTCGTGTGGTTTATGATGGGGGTGTGTTTATTGGGCCAATATTTGGGGACATGCTTGCTACCTTCAATAACAAAACACAGGTGAGTTAATGTGCTGTCACACTTCCTATTGATTCACCTGGGTCGTGTAGATCCAGGAGTCTCACAGGTATTCAGGTACCTACTTCTGCCACTAAATCCTTTCAGAAATCTACTGTTCTGTGCTTTGCCATAAATCTGTCAGATTCATCTCCCTGATTTGTGCAGGAGGGCTTTCCTCCAAGAGCTATTGCAGGTGGGGAGAATGGTCATCATGGGTGATGGAAGACAATTTATTTCTTTTGAGGCAGTGGCCAAAGGCTGATGTCTCTGGACTCCCACTCTTGCTGGGTCCTATGGTGCTGGCCACCAAACTTGGGAATCACACTCTATTCATCTGCAGCATTCCAGCTGTTACACTGATGGGCAAAATAAATGAGATGGTGGCTGTGGTACTAGTCTGTGAATTAGGCAAGTCCCTCAGCCTCTGTGGATCTCAATTCTTCATGTGTGAAAAGGGAGCAAGGAGGGCTTCCTGGCTGAATGGGTCTGCTGGATGGACAAACGTGTTGCAAACTCTGCTCTCAGATGTTGCAGAGCAGTGCGCGTCGCTGGCTTTGCTCCCAGCGAAGACTGCTGGGCACTGTAGCGATAACAGGGTGATGCTGGATGTGCTCGAAGCCCAGCTATGCAGCATTTGGGGCCAGGTCATCCTGCTTTTTTGGTGAGCCTGTTCCCCAGACATGAGGACTGCCCTGCTTCCAGTGGCTCAACCACCTACGATATCTCTGCCATCTGTGGTGCAGACATACCCTCAAATAGACCAAATGAAACAAGAATGACAGCAGCAATCAGATTTCCTCTTTGTTTTTGAAGCTTTATTTTGGCTTGCTGCTAGCAACAAATGTAAAAATGTCCCTCTAATTATTGTCTCTATTCAAGCAGAGTACTTTGCAACTCTGTGCTCCTTGTGTTTCTTGGAGACAGTCTGCTTTTGCTTTTTGCAGGGTTGGTGTACTCTCCTGGCACACCCTTAATACCTGGCAGAGAGATGAAAAGGGGCTCTCCTATGCCCTATGTTTTGCCAGTTGACTCTTCTGAGATATCAAGATCTCAGAAGAGATATCTCTTGGTATCTCTTGTTAGATAATCAAGGTGACAGCCCAGCTTTCTTGTTTCAGCATGAACAACAAGGGAAAAAAAATAAAATTGAGGGCTGCATGCTGACAAGACACATTCTGGGATTCATTTTAATTAGTCTTACAGGGTGCTTTAAACATAATAAACTTGTTCCCACAGCAGGGTGGGAAGAACTGGGGTATGGCAAACAGGGTCTTCAATGGATGACTAGAAGAACAGGAGTTGGGAGGAGCTGCGGGTCCCAGCGAGATGAGAGATAGGATCCTGCAGACACCAAGAAAGGCTGGCAATACAGCTTCCAAAGCTSTGCTCTCCTTTGCCTAAGATTGAGCCCTAGCAAGCCTTATAATTAAATTTGTAAGGAGACTGCAGCAGGATAAACAGCTGTCTGATGGTGCTCTGTGCTGGCACAGTCAGAGTGCTTTTGGTAGCTCGTTGTGGCTACTGACATCGCTCGGCRGGTCTAGCAGGTAGATGTGGCTCTAGAAAACTACCCAGTTTCTGACTCTAGAAAACACCCTGTTCCCCTCCCAGCTTTAGGGTAACCTTCTTCTCTGTCTCCAGGTGGTGGTGGTGGTGAATGATGTCCTTGCAAACTGTTCTGGTTCGTGCTCTTTCCAGTTCAGCCAGGAATTGACACCCTTAGTCAGTGATGTGGAGTATTTGTCAGGTAACGGGGTTTTGTGTCTGAACAAAATGGCAAAAACACTGTTCTGTGAAAAAGATCTACCAGATGCTGATGATTTTTGTGCGCGTGTGTATTCTTTTGGAAATGCCTGATTTTATGGAAACTGCACTTTCTAGTGGGACACTTCTGATCAGCTCCAGTCTTAAAGTATGTAGCACAGAAATGTTTCTACAGCAACAGGAAGATGGTAGAGGCATAAAGGGGAGAGAAACAATGGCAGGCTTGGTGCTTAAAGTGAAAAGTGGCTCTTGGTTCAAGTTATTTTTAATAAAAAATTAAGGAAAAAAGTAATAGCTGGACAGTAACAGGTAGGAATAGGCATTATGGGGGAAAATAAGAGATCATAGGTGGYGTAGTTTTTAGGGTGTTCTGATGAAGATGGTAAAAACTTCTAACTGTTGGTTGAAAGTAAATCCTGGGCATTGCTACTCCAAAATTCATGAGTCATCTTGTTSATTATATTCCTTCAGATGATGGGTYCCAGGCCACAGTAGTTATCAGGGGAGCTGGCTTCACTGAGGAGAAGCCAGCCCTGCAGGTGGAGGTGAACAACACAACCTGCCAYGTCATAACGTTGAATCAAACCAAAGTGGTTTGCCAGATGGAGAGGCTGCCAGTCGGAGTCTACCAGTTGATGCTACTGGTGAGACCTTATGGCTTCGCACTCAATGCCAGCACAGGAGAARACATCTTCCTAAGAGTTGAGCCAAAGCTGGTAGCTATCGAACCTCCTACAGCTTCYGAGATTGGTAGGTCTGAATGCCAGACTGGCTCTAAGGGGACATCCGCTTTCTGCTTCTTGCTTTTCATGACGTTTTAGTTCTTCTGTACTTTCACTACCAAGGTCTTCATCCGACAAAAAAGACATAATATGGCTAGGCACATTGTGTGTTTTCCAAAGCACTATGCCAAGTTTCTTAAAGAGTGACAGACTTTCCTTGGTTCTTTGTGGAGGCAACCAGTTTCCCAACTAGTTTTGTTTGGGAATAGTAAGTTCAAGTGCAGGTATATATTTTTTTTTTTCCAGAAACCCAGAAGACTATTAGTGTTTCATGGCTCATTTTCCCATATCCATGTGACACATAGCTTTGTAGTATTTGAATTAATCTGGCCTAATTGTGAAATGGCTAAACTTGGGTTCAGCCCAGTCCAATTGAAGTGARTTTATATTCTGAGTGATAAAATGGAAATCTCATCTGTGTTTAGATACAAAACTGAGAAACCTAGAGAAGCTCAAACTAAACTGAAGCTCTTTCCATTCCCATCACCCCTCCTCTCCTCGAAACAGAAGAGGAAATAAAGAGTGATATATTCTACCCCTGAAGACAAGAGCTTGGAAGCTTTTCCACAGGACCCTGGGGCCAAAGGACAATTACGACTCTCTCATCTGCCCTGTACGTGACACAGATGAGAGGACTTCACCTGGAAGTTCTAGCAATGTGCCTAGCCAACTGTAGCTAAGCCAAACCAAATGCTGTAAAAAGCCACTATTTCTTTTTTTGGGAGAGGGAAGAGTCTCTCCAGCCCAATGAGAAATGTGGAGAACACTCTTGACACACCTGGGTTGTGTASTAAGGACCAATGGTCTCAGTGTATGACTTGTTGTCAAGCAGCTAGGAGTGCGCCTAGAAACAACATGACTCAGGTCTACTCTGACAGTAARAGTTATCCAGCTTTTGTCTGGAAACCTCCTAGTTTCATTATTGAGATGCTTTGAGTTGGTGGTAACATGAACATCAACATAAACATCACTGAGAGCAGGAGTACTGGCCTTAGGTGCAGCATGAAGCCAGCTCAGCCATGTGGCTTGGAGAACTGATTACGCCATGCTCAGCCACCTTGGAGCAGGCAGAGGAAGGGAATGATGGTCTGTGAACTTCCATGTGGATGAGCTGTGGGATGGTCTTGGGAGAGTGTAGGGTTCCTAAGATGAAAAGCAAGAAGTTATAGCCACCTCTTTTCTTTGTTTTGTATGGCAAGAAAGATATTCTCACCGTTTTCTTCCCTCCCCTCCTTTTTTTTTTTTTCCTCCTCTCCAGTGGGAGGGTCATATAGTACATAAGGTTGATACTCACTGCTTTAATTCATTAAAAAACAAAAAAATCCAAAAAAACAAAAAAAAACCCCAAAAACCCCAACAAAAAAAAACCCCAAAAACCCCCAACACCTAAAAGAAAAAAAGCCCACAAGGGCAAGTTTTAGTGCTTGGGCCTTGCTTCTCATTTCCTTTGCTGACAATCCAGTTGTCCCACTTACAGTGATGTGTCACTCTTTAAAAAGAAAGCAAGTATAATGCTATCTTACATTACACATGCCTTGAACATTTATAATTGGAAAGAATTACAGCTTCCATCTGTGTTTTTAATTTCTTCCATTTAAAATACCTCTCTTCAATCTTATCGTAAAGTGCACATATGCAGTATTTCATTGCATATGGATATAAGTGTAGATATCAAAACTTAAGAGCATCAGTCTTTACACAACACACATGGATTTTGTACTCTAAATCTGAGGCTCCTTATCTGACAACTATCACATTAGATAAGTGGCTTCAGTTTTGAGTTCTTGCTGTTTCTGGCTCCGCAAACTTAACGTTACAGGAGATGAAGCCAAGGAAGCATCTTGTACTTTGCTGCATCAGGTCCCTCTTGTCAAAATATCACTGGTCTCAGTGGTGCCATGCTGGGAGTTCCCTGTGACCTATCTCTATAAGCGTGGGATGCCTTTCTAAAGATACCACCATGTTGCAGTGAATGGAAGGAGCTTGCTGTTAAAATATCTGATTGCTGTTTGCCTGCTTTTGCTGCCAGCTAGACAAAATCTAGGCGTCTCTGGTGGTTTAAATAATCAGCAGGAAATGGTGTTTTGAGGAAAAGGTACAAGGGACGCTGCCATCAATATATAATGACTTTACCATAGAAGTTTACTTACATCACACATGAAAAGCATCATAAAAGCTCAGTTGGGTTGTAATATAGCCATGATGATATAGCGCATGCACATAAACACCGCAGTAATAATTCTGTTTGAGCAGTCTGTCCAGCCATAGTCCTGAAACTCTGCAGTACTGATAACTAGAGCAAACAGCTGTAAGTGTCAAGGAAGATTTTTCTTTTTTTTTTTTTTTTTTTTTTAATTTTTTTTTTTTTTTTTTTTTAAATTTGTCTCTGAACCGCATCAAAGAACAAAGTTCAGGTTAGAATTGCCGTTAATGTCCATTCCTGTTCTCTTTTCTGTTTCGCTTTGAAATATCCCTGAATCTTCTAGTCACTTGAAAAAGCAGAGGGGCACCTTGCCTATTTGCATTGCAATTGGGTGCTGCAGAAAGATCAAGCGCAAGTCTGACTTGTGTCGGGTATGATCCTGCATGTGATTGAAGAGGCTCAGCTCTGGCTGGCACAAAGGAGAGCTGAGGTTGCTCAGTGCTTCGCAGAATGAAGCCCTCCTTGACTTTCCTCACAACTCTGTTAAGTCTCAAGCCCTGGCAAGTCCCCTTTCTAACCTAAGTTTCTTAGACACATGCTACAGGCTTTTTTGACAGCAGGGTGCTTGGCAGCTATTTGAACTGTGAAAGCACCTGCTGTGTTAAGCTCGTTTTCCATTCTTAGTGCTTCTTCCTTCCTTCCTTATTTCATTCTTGGGCTGGGGATCTTTCTATGGTTAAAATCACAGGCCAGACCTTGCCGGCTTAAGTAAGTATGTCATTAAAAAATAAACCGAGAAACAAACCCAGTCCTCCTGTAGCATGGACAAGAATTCAAATAATAGGCAAGAAGGATCTCTGGTGAAAGAGGAAGCTAGGCACAGCAAGGTGGAAGCATATCATCATCAGATCAACTGAAAGACAGTGCTCCCTTCTGCAGTCACCTATTAATAAAGAATCCTTTGCATATAAAAATATCATTCCACGTCTTGAATGTAACGGAATAATTGGTTTTGCAGGAGGACTGAGTGTGGCTCTCAGGGGGACCAATCTGGAAGGGTTAAACTTGGTGTTGTTTGGATCTCAGCCTTGCCCAATTTTGGAGGATGACCGAAATTCAACAAGAATTGAATGTAAAGTTCCCTCTCGGGTAAGAAACCATATTTTTTTGGGAACAGTCAGGAGCCTGCAGGCCTTTCTATGTTTTCCTGGCCTGAGCTACACTGGGGGAAGGGAAAAAAGTAGCCCATCAGCCAAGTCTTGGCTGTGGGACAATTTAACTTGGACTCCACCTACAGTTTAGACCAGCTTGCTTARTAATAGCTCGATAGGTGATTTATGAAAACCAGTGAAACAGTCAGCAAAAAATCCAGATTGCATCATCATTAGCTAAGCCTCACATAAACAAAACTGGGGCTTCGAACTCCAGTAAAACTGCATGTCTTCACTTTCAGCTCAGTGTCTACTAGTAGATTAAACATGCCTGGGACTCTTGCTCTTCAGCTCCAAATCTTCTGCTTTACATCCAGACCTCCTCTGGACATTATCTGTGTGTCATGCAAAAACATGCCTAGGGATTGTTGGCAGCAGTGCTCTTTGCTGCATGGCAAAATTATACCCAGGACGGTGCTAACAGTTTAAGCGTAGGGTTAACTGTCTATGCCTATGACTTACCACTGTTTAATTTACTAGTATGGACATAGCAAATGAAAATCTGCATAGTCTGGCATTGTTTTAAGGTTTATAACTCTCTATAGATGTCCCTTTAAAAGCAATGTAATTGTACACATTTAAGTAGAGTCCGTGACAAATTTTGTCAGTGCCCATGTGCCTGATTTGTTAAGTATGGGACATGCAGGAATATAGGGAATAACTTTTTTTTTTTATTGGTGCATTCTTATCCCTGACATATTTTCTTCATTTCTGTTTCTAGGGGACAGAAGATGCTGCTGTCCATGTGACACTAATTTCTGGGTACCAGTCAACAACAGTAACCAACTTGTTCCAGTACGATCCTTCCTTAAACCCTGCTGTTGTATCGCTGAGCAGAAACAGAAGTGGCATAGCAGGTGAAAAGGTTGCAGACATGTGTTGGGCATCGTCTGTAGAAGTGTTATTATTGCTGATGGTGGTGGAGCAGGGGGAATTTAGGTCTATGGACTTTGGTGATCCGACACTGTATTTTTTTTGCTTTCTTTTAACTTGTAGCCCCCGTGTTTCCTGCTAGTCCTGATCAGTCCTGGTTGTTTTATGTTGGTTTTACTCTAGCATACATGAGAACTGGTTGCTTGCCCTAGGCCAGTATGGATGATGTCCACAGGATGTAAGGTGTGGTATAGCGCACCTTCTGTGTCACGTTTCTCTAATTCCGCTCTGAAATTATCCCACCCATTCATTCTTGGTAACAGGTTCAGCCATGACAAGAGAAATGAGCTCTACAGAGTGTCCTTCTCCAGGATGCCAAAGGGTTGATCATAAAGCGCATCATGTTCATTTTGGGTTGCTGAAAGCAGAAAAGAGGCAACAGTTGTCTTGCTAGTTCCCATTTCCAAGCCAAAGTGTTTCTTCCAGTTTGACCTTGTGATCCATTACTTTAGAATATGAGCATAGACTCCATGGACTTTGTGGGAGCAAAATCCCAAGCGGATGTCATGGAGCATTTAGCATTCCTATGTTTTGAAAGATTCTATTTGGGTTTGGGTTTTTTTGCTCATTTCCCTTCTTTTTGTTTCCACGAGGTTTTGGCTGGGTATTGGGAATAGAAGGCATCAAGGGCGAACGGTGGCCACTTACAGTCTTCTAGGAAGAAGGTTTACTACATTTCTGTGTGGCAACCAGACACCAGATTCCTAGTATCTGAGTGAGAGAGTAAGGAAGATAAAAGAAAGACAGAAATATTCCTGCTTTCCTACCCCCCCATTCCTCCAAGGATGCAATCATCTAATTTTTTTTTTTTTTTTCTTCTCTTTTTGCAACCTCTCCAGTGCACACCTTAATAAAGCTCCCCCCAGCTCAGCAGTTTGGCTGGACTTGGTGGGGATGCAAGGAGTTAGGTGACTGCCAGTGACGAGATGCACTTCTTTCTGCACACCTGGCATTTCTATTCCTTTCCCCAAATGCCCTTGTCATTTTCTATTAGTCCAGAATGCATAAATAAAAGAAAATGTTCTTTATCATCTGAATATTATTCAGATACCATAGTACCAAGGGGAGATTTTTCTAGCCGCGGGCAGCCCAGGTGCAAGGAATTCCTTAATGTTATAGCGTCTCGTGAACGGTGGTGTGGCTGAGTTCAATCTTCTATTCAGAACCTCCACGGCTTCGGCTTTTAATATCATTTTCCTCCTATATAATAAAAAGAATAAATAAATTACACCGATGCCTTCCAGGCATCTAGGATTAAGCTGACAATTGACCAAGAGTCCAAAGAGTTCACGTTATTAATATATTCAACTTCACAGGCTTTCAAACTTTCAAACTTTATTTGACTCTCTGTGCATGCAGAATTGAAAAGTACTGGTTTCAAGACCTGCTTAGAGGAGCTGGTAGATGAGGGGAGCTTTGTACAGACTCTCCTCCTCCGTGAAAGGGAGAGACTTCTCCAAAGCTGAGGCTGCGGTGCTGAATGCTAACGGGGACTGTACATGCTGCGGAGACGATGCTAAAGCCAAGTGACCCTGGCCTCTGCTTGGGAGGCAAAATTGCTACTCAGATCTGAATCTCTAGTAAGGATGGGCTAACCCATAAAAACTAATTTTGATTAAGGCAAGGTGAGAGTGTAAAGCAGATGAGCTGCTCTTCACTACTGTCCCGTGTGGCTGGGATAACAGTGCCACATGCAGCATTGCTTTTAAAATGGAGTGAGCTAGTGAAGAAGGGGAATGGGCAAAAATGAAGCTCCTCTGGGACAGCTAATCTTCACCAGCTGTTCTGGAGCAACTCTTTGGGTAGACAAGTGTTTCGGGCTGGCTGGCTCAAGGGGATGGTAAAGAGATATTAACACCTTTTTCTTGATGAATGTAGGAAAGGGATTTATGTAACATAGTGGTCTATGACAGCAGGGAGCTGGACTTGAAGACCCCTTCTTGTCCTGTTTATTCTTGCTTCTGTGCAATTGAACCCCCACCCTTCAAAAGAGACAGGAAGATGAGATTCACCTCCTACACATGTCTCTGTCTGTGCTTGTTGCTTAGAGGTCTTGCAAAGTCAGTGAAGAGAAACAGGTGATTCTTTGGTGGGATTCACCACAGCTCTTTTGGATGTCTTCCTTTCAATAAGATGAATCGTGCCATAAAGACTGTATTTCTCTTCACTGGTTACAGATATAGCACTCTCAGTGAAAATGCCTTTATTTGGACTGATGCTCAGCACCCTAATTTTTTAAGCTATTTCAGGAGGAATTTAGGTTATGAAATTCCCTTCTCTACTGCCCTTGTCCTTTTCTATTACTGTAGTATGCACAAATAAAGGAAAGTATCCTCTATCATCTGAATATAATTTGGCTCACAAAATTGAGCCGAAGAGTTCTCTCTTAAATGGGAGAGCACACCATGTTTCCTGAAAACAAGGTGTTTTGGAGCATATGTGGGCATCTGACCTTAGGTACCCAAGGAAATTTTCATTTAGCTGTGGGAGGCTCCTGTTCAAGTTAGATAGCTCCATAGTGCTGAAAAATGTGGTCCGGATCATTTGTCAGGGATTTAGGAAAAATCCCAGAACTGCTCAGCTCCAGTTTATGTGAGCTTTAGAAAGACTGGATTCGGCTCTAATCAGCTGCAGATATCTATAGGATAGACGTTTATAGTAAGGGAGCATGGATCTTATCCTAAGTGTGTACCAGCAGGCTGAGAGTGGCTGTAGATGGTCATAGCCAAGTTCAGTAACGTCTCAAGACAACCTGGTCGCTGGTGACCTTATCAGGGATGCCAAGGGATGAGTAGGATGCAGAACCACTGTGGTCTTCTAGTTTTTATTTTGGGCTGATGGACATGACTGGACATGTTGTGGCATGGCGGGACTCCATGCTCTTCCTTCGGCAATGGCTACGTGTGCTAAAATAACTGTTGCCAGAAACACTGAAATAGTTTCATCCATTCTCCTCCCTGCAGGGGGTCAGGAGCTTCAGATTGGAATATCCCAGTTTGCCAGCTACCGAGGGTCAGATATCAAGGTGCAGATTGGGGGCTCATGGGCACAGATCCAGGCGCAGACAGACCGTGGTGTTAATGTGATGCTTCCAGCCTTGGCTGCGGGATGGTACAATGTTTCTGTCACCATCAATGGCATTGCTGTCGCTTCAAACAGGTGTGTGAATGCATGAACTTTCCATAAGATACAAATTTCATTCTCGGTCCTATTTGGTATTTTAGGGTTAATCTGAAAAGAAAGGTAAGAGTTTTCACAAATTCTGTACCTAACGGTGAAATCTGCAGTGTGGTATAAAATTATGAATAATTATCAAGGCATTTATTGATCTGTGGAACCCAAGTCAGCAAACTGCTAATGCTAGTCAATTAACTCCCCTTGGATCAGTAGGAGGCAGGAGAGAAAYGTTTTAGAAAAAACAGCTGATTTGATGAAAAATGCATATTCAGGCAATCAAAGGTATTCACAGATTCAGGTCAAATGCAGATAAACTCTGCTGTAGGAAAACAGCAGAGGAAAAGAAACACTTGTCATGAGAAAAACAACAGCTAGTTTGAAAAATAAAAAAATGCTTTGTTTGGAGAATTTTTAAATGATGCTATTTCCATCTTTTAYGGTCACACTTCAAGTTCATGCCTAGATAAATGTACTATAAATGAGTTAAAATGTGGGGGAAAACCGACCTGAAAGTGGGATGCAACAATGCATTCACAAGGAACACAGTTTCACTCCTCAGCCACGCAGCTCTCATCCATGACAGCTGCCAGGAGTGATCCTGAAACAATGGTATTGGGGAGAAGGGAGCTGCTTTTATTGCTCACAAGCCACCCTAAGCTGCTTGTTGCATTAACGAACTTCAGAAGGAGAAAGCCTGTGGTCGGTGGGATGACATGCAGGGATTCATCCCATCTGATACTGGAGTCTGTTAACAGCACTATCGCTTTGTCTCCAGTGACAGAGGGTGGAGGGAGATGGGTCATCCCAGGAGACAACTCTGATCTCTGGTGGGCTGGGTGGCAGTCTTGGGAAGGTCTACTTCTCTCATGTGTCGTTTTAGGGCAGGGGGTGTTTTTGAAAGGAGGGTGATGAGGAGGAAAAATAGATGTAGGTGAGACAGCAGCAGAGCTATGCCCTTATCTGGGTGGGCTTCAGAGGGTCATGTCTGGGTTTCCTCTTGCTGCGGTTACCTCCGATGTCTAGTGGGAGGATGTAAGGAGGGAAGGCGGCTGGGATGTCTCTTTGGTGCACTTGCATCTCCTGTCTGTGGGCATGGCTACAGTGGGATCTGTTTGGCAGAAACCCCCTCATTCTTGCTTCTTTTGATGGGCAATTCAGTTGTGCCTCATGGACTGAACTTGGCCCACAGGCTGCCACTTGATAAGACAGTGTTCATAATAGATATAGCTCAAATCACATGCAAAAATTTGGGGTGTGGGGTGGTCTTGTCACTGGCATTGAACAAAGGGGATGTGCCAGGTGGGCATTTGGCCTTCCAACCTTGAAGGAGTTGTAAGAAAGCATAGCACTGCAGCAGGAGAGAAAAATTAAAAAAAAMCAACAACCCCCACCAAAAACCTTTCTATGTTGCTTGTGTTTTGCAGGGTTGAGCCGTTAATCCAGTACCTCTCAGAGATCTTCAGCATAGAGCCGTGTTGTGGCTCCTTTCTGGGTAAACAGTGTCGGTACATCTGTAGCCACTTATGGAGGTTAAAGGGATCAAGGGCACAGTTTTCCTGCAGGAATGGAAAGGGCATCCCATTTCACATCAGTTTAAATGAGGGTGTTTTAAATCTGTGACCCTTTATTATGCAGACATTAATCGGCAGACAGCAGCAGTCTGGAAATGTGGGATTGTAGTGAGCATCCCTCAATCTGGTTGGTTGGCTCAGGTGTCCCTGTGCTTTGAATTTGATTCCCCAAAGTGTTTGCTCATGTATCTTTGCATGTTCCCATTGGGAAAACAAAGCACGCCCACACCTGACTCATTTGTGCTGTTTCTTTCAGTCATTACGCCTCCATCTTTCAAGGCTTTCTATGTGAAAGTGAGGTGGAAAGCAGGGTACAATGGTGGTTTGAAGCAAACAATAATTTCAAGTGATCCCAAAGGGGACGTTCATTTTTGTTAAGTTGAAAAGACAAAAAAAACCCTTTTTTGATGTTAATTTTAATCAAAAGTGAAATATTTATTAATCCCATTCCAAGCTTTTAAACATTGGAAATAATTTAAGCGCATTTCAGAGCAAAACATCACCAAACTAAAAAGAAAAGTTTTATTTTAAACCTTAAAAAGAAGATTTGGGGTGGTTGATTTATTTTGTCATTTGGCTGGGGGTGGGGGAGAGTTGAATCCCTGTAGTGAATTTTACATGAGCCCTTAGAAACACTTCTATAGAAGACAGAGAAATTCTTGTGATGCAACCTCAGGTCCTCCACAGATTGCTCTCCTGGGCTCACAGCACATGTAAAGATACAAAAACTCAGAGGCTTTGTGGTACATGATTAGCTCAATAGTTTGTGAAGCGCTCAAGCCTTGAAAGATGAGAACGTGGATAGAGCTTGGAGAGCAAAGGCTATCAGTTTTGAAGATTAAGCTATACTAAAAAAAAAAAAAAAAAAATTATTGTACCCTTCTTTTCATATTTAAGGGTAAATTGAAATTTAAATAAGAACTGATTAACTCTTTGACTGTAATTTTATGAATGGCTTAAGCTGACTTAGAATCTCATCTCTGCAAAAAGCACCAGTCTTTCCCCTGCCTTATCTCTAGTCTTTTGTTGTCTCTAACACTTGTGTAGCCATCTGGATTAAGGATTTGAGCTCACTCAAAAGGAACCCCATTATAAAACAACTTATTTTTCAGCCAGATCATGGGAGAAGGAAGGGCATGGGCTTAATGGATAAAGAGGGTGAAGCAAGGCAGGGCAGCGGGAGTGTCAGTACTGCAAACTAAAGGAAGATGGAGAAAGGCTTCAGCTGGCTTTAAGGGAGGCAGCTCTGGGCTTGGAAGCATGGGATTAGGCTGGGAAGGCTGGAGGGTTTGCATCTTTGTCTTTATGACATCCCAAAATGCAGACTGCTCCTTCTTCAGTGCTGCTCTTATTCTCAGCACCCTAGGAGGCAGTGCTGATACTGCTGCTCTGCAACGTTATGTAAATCAAGATACCAGGATTCATGCTTATTCCAGATAATTAGCATCTACTCTCAGTGGCAAGGGTGGTAGCAGAGCCTCCCAAGGCTCCTTCTCTTGTCAATGTGGAGAGAAAGACTCCACTGCCATGTCGTAGAACAACTGTGCTGGATCAGACCAAAGCTAGCCTGTCTCCCAGAGTCACCCAAATATAGGATGACTTAGGAAGGTTATATGAGTAGAGCAGCGTATGATGATACTTCTCTACAACAGTCTTCCAGCTTCCAACACTAGACACAAGGACAGCCTCAGTTGGAGGTCATAACTTTGTGTCTAACTCTTCCTGAATTGCTTTTCCCTATGAATGACCCTACCAGTTCACACCAAGAGTCTGTTTATCCATTTCCTGACTTCTGTGGTCTCAAGTAGATGCCTAGGGAATAAAAACATCCAGGCAACCACAGGGGAAAGCAGACAGCCTGCCTTCCTCCAGCCCATGCATGGGAAGCCCTGGTCAGAGTTGCCTTTGACAGTGGAGGGGAAACTGCTCTTCTCTTCCTCTTCCTGTTCTACCCATCTGAAATGGTGCGGGCTGGGAGCATGTAAGTAGGGGAGCGCTTAAAGCTGGAAGCGTTCATCAATGTATCAGCTTTTCTGGTCAGTGAACTCCTCAAGGGCAAGTGACCACCAGTGCATGGCTAATCTGGCACTCTACCTGAGTGGCCAGGCAGAAATGAAGATTGAAGGAAGGTCTGTGGTTCTGGCTTTTTGTTTGAAAGTATTCATACTGCATCCTGCTTCCCTATATGCAGCAGGACCAAACCGTCTCTACCGCGTCCCCACCTGCCTGCATAAACAGTCCCATTCCCTGAAGAGTTCAGTCTCTGTTTACTCTCGGGGGTCTTCTCACAGCAGCTTCCTCCAGTTCTGTGGTGGCTTTCTACTGTCACTTGCTGCCATGATGGTCCCTGGCTATCTGATACCTTAGCCTCTTGTCCACATAGGATTATCCTGATACATGACTGATAGGTGCCTTGTTCAGAAAAAGGACTTAATTTCTTCTTCCATTCGACCTGGCTAAAACTGTCTGCCATGCTTATCAGCTTTATCATGGTTTGTGATTGCTCACTGGCAGCCATTGGTTCCTTTCCTGCATATGATGTCTGCCTCCCTTGTTTTGTTTTACTTCTAGGTGGAACACTGCTCACAATCTCTGGGGTGGGCTTTAGCCAAAATCCTGCCCTGGTTTCTGTTTCAATGAACAGGCAAACCTGTATGGTTACTCACCTGACAGAAGAGACGGTTTGGTGCCTGACCCCGCCAGCTGCTAATTTGTCTAATGAAGATTCACAAGACATCTCTGTCAGAGTAAATGTAGTCATCAGCAGTAGGTCACTTCAACATACTCTTTTTGCAAAACGGACCACCACCTTTAATTACCAAAGAGCTTTGACTCCTCTGGTTACCGTTGTTGAAATGGAAATCCCAGATAGCAGCCTGCTCTTGAGCATCCAGGGGATAAACATCACTGGATCTGTGGCTAAGCTTGGACACAGTGAATGTGAACTTGAGTTTCAACGTGGCAACAAGTCTGCAATGTTTTATCAGTGTTCTTTGCCACTGAGCAGCCTGGAAGCTGGGACTTTCCCCATCCAGGTTATCCAGAGGCAGCTAGGATACGCTTGTGTGACAGCAAGGCTGCAGGCCCTTACAATAACTCCACGGATAACCTCCATATTCCCATCACAAGGATCAATCTGTGGTGGGATGTTACTCACTATATCTGGTACTGCTTTAAAATCCAGGAGGAATTTGGTACAGGTCAGCCTGGAGGGTAATTATTCCTGTGAGATCCAGAACTCTGATGATGATGCCATTAGTTGTATTGTCCTTCCAGGGGCCCATCCTTTGCATTACCAGTGGTTGGCTGAGTCATCTTGGGCTCTTAACGTCACAGTGACTGTCAATGGGATCAGCAGTGTCTGCCTTGGAGACTGTACGCTCCACCTTCATGAGCAGTGGACCCCCCTTGTAGATTTAGTGACCTGGGAGACCAACGGGACATTCACCTATGTGATGATCAAAGGACAGAGGTTGGCATGGCCAAGTGACAGCCCGGTGGTACACGTGAATAACCAGGCTGTCTGCAAGGTAATTTTTTGGAATGAGACCAACATCAAGTGCCAGACAGACTGCATTGCCCCAGGGGAGCACAACATTTCCATATCCAACAGGAAAAGTGGGCAAGCTTGCTTCAGAAAGGTGTCCAGCGTTCTCACCATCCTGCCTCAGGTGTACCAGTTTTACCCACGAAACTTCAGTACCAATGGTGGAGGCCTGCTCACCTTAGCAGGCTCGGCACTGAAAGGAAAGAGAATGACTTCTGTTCTCATTGATCATCACCCTTGCCTTGTTCTCAATGTCACCTGTGTAGCTATCCAGTGCACGGTGCCTCCGGGTAATGGGACTAGGGCTTTGAGTCTAAAAGTAGATGGCATCTCCTATTACCTTGGAAGAATAAGTTACAACAAGGAGTTTACCCCAGCTTTCCTTTCGCTTGTTGCAGCTGGTCTCGTTTTAACGATGACCGTATCACGGGTCACAGAGATGGACACCGTCTATGTATTTGTTGGAGACTTTGCTTGTAGTGGTGTCACCATCACTCGCTCTACTTTGCAGTGCTCAGCTCCTCTGCTCCCTGTTGGCGAGTACCATGTGCTGGGCCTGGATGTCCCCAGGGGCTGGGCTTCCTCCAACCTGACGTTCACCTCTCAGCTGATGGTGACAGCTGTGCATCACAACTGGGGTAAGTCATGAAGACTCATTGTAGCTCCTCCATGGGGTGCAGTGTGAGGGACTGCGGTGACTGGGTTTTTTCTGGCATGAAAGCAAAAATTATGAATTCAAAAAAATACCCTTGTTGACAGCTGGCTGTCGGGCGCTGTCTTAAATCCCATTTTCTGTCCTTTTCCAAGGTGGCTTGAATGGAGGAGCAGTTTACCTGCGTGGAACTGGGTTTTCCCCAGGGAAGACTTCAGTCACAGTCTGTGGCACCCCCTGTGAAATGTTGGGCAACACGACGATGACTGACCTGAGCTGCCTTGCCCCACGCTTACACGGTCAGCTAAGACACAAAACCCGGCATTGTGTTAAAAATATCCCCTAAAAACCTATATTGACCCAAAAGCGGGGGGTCCTGGTGTATCTCATCCCAGGGGAACAGAAAGCAGCAGCAGCCCTGGAGAAAGGAGAGGAGCTAACACAGCATTGACCTCTGTTTTTTGAGCTCAGTCCAAAGACAATTGCTGTCAGGGGGAGTTTTTGCATCAGTGGCCATGTGCTTTGGACTAGACCCACCATGTGCCTGTAGCCAGAGCTGCCACACATGCTTTGTGGGTGTGTACGAGATGCGCACAGCAACAGCAGTTCCTTGTGGCAACTATTSCTTGGGAAAACTGCATCATGCAAAAGGTGCATGAAGGCTGTAGGGYTGGGAACCCAAGCACCTCTTGGCCATCATGACTGGCCTAGTGAGTTGAGCTCCCTTAAATATCTTTTTTTCTGTGGACCCATACATTTTGTGTTTTGGCTGTATGGTAGGACAGCTTCAGTGGGAAGAAAAGGGTGAATGACTGGGAGGGTGAATGAATGACATACTTTGGCCAGTTCATACCTTTGGGAAACTGGAGATGAGGATTTGAACTCCTTGAGAGGAAGATGACATCATCTCACAGCCAGAGCATCCTCCTTAACTGGAGAGAGGGAGGGGACAGCACAGCACAGCAGGGAATGATCCCATGACCTCCACCTCTCTCAGAGAGAAAGAACCCTGCACCAATTTTGGAGGAAACTCTTACAAATGGGCATTTGCTGGGACAAGACATATTTCCTCCCTCCCCTATTGGCAGCACAGGATTAGGCTCCTAAGATCTGCAAAAGGCAGGATTAAAGACTTTTAAATCTCACCCTGAGACAGATGCCATTCCGCAAACGCTAAACACAGAGCACCTATCTTGGTGCTGTAGCATCGCAACACTTGGTAGCATAACACTTCAGYCCCTTCATAGCTCTGATGGTAGGAGAATACCCTGAGATCTACAGAAATACTTGCCATTCCATGGCCATCCAAAGACCCATYATCCAGGCGACCAAAGATCCATGGCCTCTTCTCCTTTGTGGACCTGGAAGAAAGGTGGCAGTCAGAGTGTCTATCAGGGTAAATTGCCAGGGTTTTGCTCAAAGGTGTGTGGAATATCTATCCTCCAAAATAGTCAGAAGCTGATGAGATTAGTTGCTGAGAAACCAGTCCAATGTGAAATTTAACAATCCTTTGAGCAAGGGTTGGGATGAGAGATGTCCAGGGGTCCCCTCCAGCCTCAGTTATTCCAAAATTCTAAATTTGCTCTTGTCATTTTGAATGGTTCCTTTCCTCATTCATGAGGAATAGGAAGGAAAGGGGGTGGGGGGCTGGAGGAAAGAGCTTTAAAACCCAACCCCAAGCACTCAAAAGGAGACACCGAGAGGTATTAAGGGCTTGGTTTTCTTTGTTTTGCCAATCCGGGCACAGTTCCCAAAACTTATTATTATTAGTTTTTAAACAAGAAAAAAGATATGGTGCTGGAGTGCTGACAAAAAAAAAAAAAAAAAATCAGAGCACAAAACAGGGAAGTCTGGTTATTGCAGGAAGAATAGCAGAATAAAATGTAATCAAATTGATCCAAACTGTGAAAACATTAATAACTGTGTTCAAAATTCACTGAGTGGTAGGCGGCAGAGGGAGCCCGGGGAAAACCATCTTACAGGCAGGACCAGAGTGCTTATTATTGACACTAGATGTCAGCAAGTGAATGCTGATTGCTGCCTGCTTGCTGGTTGTGTTTTTGGAGAGAAGAGGCAAAGGATGCGTTGCCTCACCAACCAAAGGGACACAGGCACTATTGCTTTGAGGCCAGTTACAAGACAACCTCTCTCTCCCCTGCCGTGGATTTTGCAGTGTGCAGCCTTGCAAATCTCACCAGTCGAGTTGCAAAAACGTTCCTCTGTCAATGAAGTATTTAAATTTTTTTTTTTTTTTTTCATTAAAAAAAAAAAATCCTTTGCAGGCTGCTTAAATCTGTGAGTGTTTGCCATGTTATTTGTACTCACTGAGACAGGCGTATTCAGCCTGTGCACATCTACATGTGGCATTGGTGAATCTGTATATAGAGCAAGATGCTTTCCAGATGGCTTTCCCCTAATATTTAGGGGACTGCACACCCCCACYTTTCAGAGCATGAGTGGATTTATTAAGTGGAGTTAGTCCAGTCTCACCTCATGGTTTACATGCTGCTCTTTGCCTGGGGAAGTTTGCCACTTGTCACTTGCACATCCCGTGCTCAGACCTTTCTTTCACAGCTTCGTCCACGTGGGAGAGGTGGCGAAGTGACTTCAGGGATGTGGGACCACGAGCCGTGAAGGAGATAGGAGGGATAGGTCTGTGGTGCCCCAGGGCCCCTTTGGTGCAGAGGCTGGTGCAGCCAGGTTGGACGCTTGTCTGACAGTTCCCGGCGTTGCTCATGGACCGGGTGATGAGAAGTGAAGAGTTCAAGCTGCATTTCTTCTGTTACAGCATGCTGTGAAGCAGAAACGCCTCCCCTCCGGCACTGYGGGATGTCAGGTGGCAGCTTGCCACCTGGGGTTTCAGCACTAGGTCATGTTGTGTCTGGCCTGCTTAAGATTAGAGATGTTCATGTGGGAATCCCCAACCGGTCCATCGAGCTTACTCATGTGATCAAATCTGTAGGGCAAGGTTCTGCAGGTAGGAAATGTGACTTCTTTCCCATTTAACAGGTAGTTTTCTAAGACATGAGGAACTGCTGGTCTCAGCAGGATCCATCCATAAGCTTGCCCCACGGGGTCTGCCTTAGGAACGGGTGTTGAGCTGGGTTGCAGCAAGGTTTAGGTTTGATCATTGACCAGAGCTGGGCATGCTAAGTACTGAAAAGTGCTCAATCCAGAGCACAAGGAATAGGAATGCAAACCTAGACTCTTTTATGAAAACTGCTGTCTTCTGCAAGCTGCAGAAAAATCAAGTCAGAACAGAGTTAAAATTTGAGTTTCACCCTTAAAGCTTAAGAAAATTACAAAATTAAATAAAGTTAACAAAACCACATTCCCTTCAAGGAAAAACAAAACCACAACAAAAAACTCCAAACCAACCCACAAGTCTTTAAAGGTCTGGTAAAGAGATAACTGGCTTGATCCCGAGAGCTCTCCCCTTCTCTTGTTCTTGCTTTGTTACTCATGTCGCAGCACTGTTGATGAGTGCAAATACAGCTGTGGATTCTGTTCAGCTCAGGTTAAATTTACAGAACACGTGATTAATGTCTGTGGAATCGAATTGTGCTCCTGTGAAAGATGGGAAGACTGGCAGGAAGCTTGAGGCAGGTGAGAAAATAACTGAGTATTCCTATTATATGATATTAGGGTAGGTACCATACATAAATTTTGCAGTAAGCCAGTACTTGAGATTGTATGTTTGACATTGGGGTCAGGGTAAAGAAGGCACCTTTAAAAGGAGGTGAAGTGATAAGAAGATCTATCAGGGAAAAAGCTGAGTCTGATTTGCCTGGTTGCATCAGCGTGGTTGGAAAAACAGGTCTGGCTTTAGGGCTTTGATGTGACAGCTCTTGGGATCTTTGTTAGCGAATCCTGGACCTACCCTTAGTCAGATTACATTGGTAAAAGTGGATGTTTAGGGAAGAGGATTTAGATTAAAGGCTAGAAATGAAATGAGGCTGGTTTAAAAGGCAGAGAGACATGGCTTGGTGGAGGTCTTTGTATGGGGCAAGAGGAGAGGGAGGAATCAGTTTTGGTTGCAGCAGTGCAGATGTACCAAGGAGATGCACTGAGCTAGGACCAAGTGGGACCATAGCCAGGGAAATGGGGTGATTTGTATGAGTAAATGCAGAAGATATGAAGAAGACATGTTGTGGCAATTGAAACCTGAGTAGAAGTGAGGGCCTCTGATGTTTATTGTGGAGATCAAACCAAACGATCCGAATGGTCCCTTCTGTCCTTCAAATCCGGAAATGAAATTAAGAAAGAGGAAAAAAAAAATGCATATTGATTACATGGCAGGAACATTCTGACAGTGAGATCTATTAGGCGGTGGAATAGATGCTTGCAAAGTCACCTCTTGGGACTTCTGAAACTCGGCTGTGTGAAATGAATGTCTCCTAGGGAGCAATTCTTCATAGGCAGAGGTTGGACTTGATGACCTTAACAGGTCTCTTTTTTCCTCTCCGTTTCCTTTTTATTTWTTTTTTTTTTAACCTTTGTCTTCCCTGCTAAGCACATGTTAATGTTATGCTCCGCAGTCTGTTTTGTGAGCAGTGGATAACTGGGGATGTGCGGTTTGGCACCGGGACTCTTCGGGCAGTTGTTCAATCAACCTGCAGCTGCCCTTGGAACTCCTGTAGGTTTTAGCCTCATCACGTGTCCGGCAGTTGTTATTAAACAGTGACCCAGAACAAAGCCCTTGTGCTGAGCATCCCAGGATCCTGGCTTAAGCCAGAGTATCCCTCAAAGACAGGGTTGGGGGCAGTCAGTCCCTAACCCCTTACCAACATGCAGAGATTTGGCTGCCATTGTGTCTGATCTCAAAAGAGAAGTTGTAATGGGATGAATGCATTCATCTCAGTGATGGGATTGTATTACACGTGATTAGCAGGTTTTATCTTTATAGGGAATATAAAGCATAAAGAAGCTTCATTCTGGGGTTTGAACACTAGCCAATTAAGCAGGGAGAAGAATTGTGTCCCAGAAGGGACAGACTATCCTTTTAGAACATACTAAGTGTGTTGCAATCTTTAGTTCATATTTTTTGTTACTGTTGTGGCAGGCGATAATGGCACCAATAATACCAAGAGATATTTGCATTTAATGGTCAGAGGAGGGGGGATGAAAGGCCAAGACTTCCTCCTAACTGAGAAAATTATTAAATCCTCTGGGAGCAGGGGAATAGGAGGACCTCAGAGATTCCCGAAGAAGGAATGAGAATTGGACATCTCCTTGAAGAGTGCTGTCTCCATCAGATGGACAGGTGCTGTAGGGTGTGGAGACGAGATCCCTCCCTCCTTCCACCTGAGAAGGAGAAAGCGGTCCTAGGCTTGATTCTGGGGTGTACAGATTAAGCAGGATTTTCTTGGATTTTGCTTCCACCGATCTCTTTATAACCCTTTGCAACCATGTTCTTTAGCTTAGATTTTATAAATGAATACCTTCCTTTGCCTGGTTTGAGTTAAAAATTATTTCAGCAGCTGGCAGGATGTAAGGCCTTGTGTTCCTACAGGCATGATAACGTTGAGATGAGGGCACTGGAGCACGTCAGAAGTGCCTGATTTCCACATAACATTTTGGGGGTATCCAAAGAGTGACAGGCTGTTCTTCTGCTGTGAAGGGCTGTGCAAGGAATATCTTCTGGTGACCTACATTAGCCAGGCAAGTTCTTTGACAGCAGCAAGGTATCAAGGAAAATATTCATATCCTAAGATTCTGTGGGTCATTTCTAACACTCATCCTAAAATAGGGTTCAGCTGTTTTTCCACCTAGGACAACTCTACCATGTTCTTTTCAAGACCACAAAAGAAAACCAAAGCCTCTTTTGATTAGCTCAGCAACCTGTTGTTTTTTCTTAAACTGTGGAATGTGAATTTAATCTGCCTTTGACCACCCACCTTCAGAGGGTGATCAAACGCTGGAACAGGCTTCCTAGAGAAGTGGTTGATGCCTCATGTCTATCAGTGTTTAAGAGGCATTTGGACTATGCCCTTAATAATATGCTTCAACTTTTGTTCAGCCCTGAAGTGGTCAGGCAGTTGAACTAGATGACCGTGGTAGGTCCTTTCCAACTGAAAATATTCTATTCTATATGCTAATATTGCTCTAGTTGGTTACTCATCTAAGGTAGATATACATTCTTCCATTACCACATCTGAGCTTATCACAGCCTTTCATGTCACTAGTAGAATAGAATAGTAAAGCAGAAGGAGCTGTTATACCCTGTTACAAAAGGGGAACAAATTCTTCTGTCCACAGGAAAGTTGTGGGTTTGTAGAGAAAGAAAGGGCAGTGCCATCGCTGCTTGGATGTCCTTTATCTTTGCTAGTTTTGAGAAGTTCTCAGCCTCCCACTGGCTGAAAAAAAGCATATATGCCATCTCTTTTGGAGAAATTCCTGTAATGAATTGGTTCTGCTGCAGGTGGTTGCAAAGGCAAGTTCTTGGTCGTATTTAGTCCTCCTGGGTGGTATTCATTTGTCAAAACACAGATATCAAGTGCCACTTAAAATGCCCTTGGAATGGCAACCTGGCCTCCAGGAAGACACAAGGCTTCTGTGGGAACTATATGACACCTCAGGTGGCTCTAGACATAATTTCTGGACAATAAAAGCAAAATATAGGCATGGTGCCATCATTCCTTTAGGTTTCTCTGCCTATTACTTGTCTCTCTCATGTTTATATGTAGGTCTTTGAGGCAGCGATTGTGTTTGGCTGTGTTTGAATGGATGCCGAGCAAGAGAATTGTCACTGGATATGGGGAAAGAAAGAGATTAAGCATACTGCAAAATGTGTGAAGATGTGGGTAACTTTTTTCTTATTTTAAATCCAGAGAAGAAAAATACAGAAAAATTGTGAACTTTCTCTCTGAAGTTCATAGCAGATGAAATGCTAGGTTTTAATATTTAAAAAAATACCTTAAACATTAAACAGCTATAAACTTTTCAAAAATACTCTGTATGAAATAATCATTTTTAGCAAAAAGTGCTAAATCTTTTAACATAGGAAATATAGCATTTTCATATTTTTAACATTTCAAAAACCATTTTCAGAATTGCTTAGGAGCCAAGACATTCATTGACAATGACACTTTCCCAGCAAACAAGATACCTTTTGAACAACTGAAATTTAAAAAAGCAAACAAAAAAAAAATCCTTTCTTGATAAATTCCCATTGATTGCACTTCTGATACTTGAGGAACACTCTTGGATACTACAGTGCAGAGTGTAATACTCTCCACAGACCTTTTCAGGAGTTCATTACAACAGTTTTATTAGTTCAGGATTAATGAAAATTCTCCAAAAGTCTTTACATGCTCAGAGTTTTGAGAGAAAGAGTTTTGATCTCTGGCATGGTTTAATGCTTAAAGGATTCCTTTTTTTAAATTATTAAACCCAAACATTTCAACTGATCTGAACTTCAGTGACAGTTCACAATTTTTTTTAAGCATTTTTGTCTGGGTTTAGAATAAGAAAACCCAATTTCTCTTCACACCACTTGTTCCTTAAATACACCTCAAAGCAAAGCAGCTGCTCCCATTACACTTCCTACCACATCCATGGAGTCAAACTCAGACCAAGTCTCTAGTCACACTCAGGTACAARGCAAGGTGAACTGGGAGATCCCAGTTCACACAAGTTCCCTAGAAACCCTCCAAGCTGTGGCAATGCTTTCACTAAACCTATTTCTGGATTTCAAAGCTGCAATAGACTTAAGTTGTCATATCTCCCTGGTAAAAGATTTGTACCTTACTCCTGATCTGTAAACCATGGTCCATCTTCCCCAGAAGAAATGTCCATGCTCTTACTTAATCACTTATGTCACCTCCTTCTGGATGGAGCAATTTGATCCTAAAGACCATCCTGATGCTCGATGCACAAAGGAGGTTATAATGCTTGCTCACACAAAGCAAAAGGGGCTGAAGTGGTTGCACAAAGACCTACTCATCCTCAAAAAGGAGGTTGGGACATGCATATCAGGAATCCACAGYGACARCYGTCAGTTGCTAAAAATCTGTTTAAWGTCAGTGGTGTGTAGGCTGCTTTGGGTTATTTTTTCCCCCTCTTGTCTTTGCAGCATCTTTGGCCATYCTCTGTGGCCTGACACATTCTTCTGTTGASTGCCAAGAAGACAGAGCCACCTTCATTGAATGTGATGTCCAAGTCATGGTGGATTCCTATCACCAGAGAGGATCTGTGTCTTACCTGTATGTCTGTGGGGACAGCCCACCTCAGTGGCACTGGAGGGACATCAACCCACCCCAGAGGCATTTCGCTGGACTCTTTGCCAGGTTCGTGCTGCTTCTCTCCAACAGCTGAGTGGGCCCATCCATGAGCAACATCTCCCAGAAGGTATTCCACCTTTTGCAGAATTGGCCCCTGCCAAATGATGGACTGAAGGAGCAAATTTCTAATTCTTAGGTTGATGCCAACAGAGCAATTTAGCCTTGAGACCACTAGAGAGCTCCGCTGGGTTATGAAATTCATTCCTTGTGTCTATCAAAGCATCCCTAGTCCCCCCTCCTTCCCTCCCATCTTTTTAAAGTGTTTGAGAGACATCAGAAAATCCATCTCGTAAACAGCCTGCTTTGTTCCTTCTTAGGTTTTAATATTTATCTTCTGATCCAAAGCAACATCTGGTGGATGCCAATGGGGAAAAAGATTAGGCATTATGAAAAGCAGAAGGTTGTTTTTTTTTTTTTTTTTTTTTTTTTTTTCCCCTTTCTCTCTCCAAGCAGTTTCATGAGTAAAAAGTCACAGAGAAAATTCAGCAGGCTGTGCAATATTTACTCAGCAAGGGTGCTCAGGCACTTACTCAAGGCTCTTGCAAATCCAAGGCCAAGTTGCCCAGTACTATAAAGTGGTACCGATGCCTTTAATGGAGCTCTGGGGATTTATACCTGCAGAGCATTTACTTCTAGGAGTAAGAGGGAGGCCTGAATTAAGGAATAAACAGATGAACAAAACTTTCCAAAAGACACTAAACAAATAGAGAATTAGAATATCACTGCAGTGCATTGCCCATGATTTGCTGCACACAGTGAACCCATTCCTGGCTGGTGCATGATGTTACAGTCCAGGTATTTCAATGGAGTTGCAGAGATTTGGTCTTCATTCTTATCTGGTCCTTATGTCACAGCTGGTGGTATGACTTGCCAGAGGGAGTTCTGGATGCCCCGTGTTGAGGGAAGAAAACCAACTGGCATTTACTGAACAAAGACAGCAAGACATGAGTTACAAAATTTTTTAAAATTGTTTTAAAAAAAAAAAAGAAGTTAAAAAAAAAAAAATGTTTACACAGTTACAGCATCTGCCTGTCAGTCTGTCATTTCCTCCCCACCAGCTTTTGAGCTCTGATTAATTTGACCTGGGTTTCATAAGGGATGGACGTCTTAAGAATTAAGAAATTCTTGTTTTGAGAAAATCTGTGTTATGCAGAAAGGAATTATTTTCCTGTTGAGGGAGAGGAGGGCAGAATTCTGTCCTAATCTGTTGTTTGTCAGCAAACTGCAGGCCAGACAGCAGATATGTACAGCTGGCCAACTGACGTGTCCAAAGTCACGTTGTGCATTGGTAGTGTCTTATAACGTCCTAGGAGATGGGGAGGACAGTTTTGTTGGGGGAGACAAGAGTAGGGAGACTTAGCGGGGGGGGAAATCCTGAAATTAAACTAATGTCATCAGTTCTGTTGCTCCCAGAATGACTTGTTTCAAAACAAGAAACTCCAGGAGCCTTGCCTTGTCTAGCTGAACTTTGCTTTCCTTTTGCTCACATCAGTGTAACCCCAAACCAGGTAACCTACAAACTTGAGAGCAACAGGGCAACCCAACATCTGTCTCTGTTTGTTTTTTTTTTTTTGCTTCCTGTTCCCTGGATATCAAAATCACGCTCAGCTCTTTACTGATAAAAATGCATCTGCAATAAATCTATTCCTATGATTGTTTTTTTTTTCCTTGCTCCTTTTCTTGGTTTGGGCTGCTACAATTCTGCTGCTGTAGCTTCTCTACCCTGGTCTCAGCAGGGCAAGCAGAGGGGGAGGTCTGCGCCTCTGCTTATCCTGTGGACGGAAAAGTCATGCAATCCATTTGCTGACTGCTTCCTTATTGTTTTTCACTGTGTTTTTGTCCAATTTAATTGTGAATGTCCCAGAGACAGGGTTTATTATTCCTTCAGGGAATCCTGTCACGGAGATATTTCTGAATCAAATCAATCAACTTTTTTTTACCTACTATTTTCCCATTCTTCCAACTTCTTCAACCTCCTTGTTATTGTCATTAACTTTCCCCCCTATTGTGCTCGTGCTTGTCTAGTAGTTAGAAATTAAAACTTGGGCTGTTGAGGAATTTTCCAGAGTACTGATGTTTTTTCTGGTGAATCTATTTCTAAACTGGGTCTTGCTGAAGGGGAGCAGGGGCAAAGAAGATTGTTTGATTTCAAGTGAGTTTCCTGACCTGAAAAATCTGGGGAGAAGTAGAGGAAGAGAGAGTTTAAAGTCACCTAAATTACCTATTTCAGAGCTTTTGAAAACATTTTTTCAAATTTCAGTTCAGAAAAATATTTAATTTCAAAATATTAATGGGATTTGTAGCAAAGTGTTAGAAAATTAAAATGTTGAAACTAGTAAAGAACTATTTTGGGAATTCCTGAAATAATACACATTGATTGCTGTAATTAACAGTAGTAACTAATAATAACAATAATCATAGAATCATAGAATCATTAAGGTTGGAAAAGACCTCTAAGATCATCAAGTCCAACCGTCAACCCAACACCACCATGCCCACTAAACCGTGTCCCTAAGCCCCTCATCTACACGTCTTTTAAATACTTCCAGGGATGGGGACTCCACCACTGCCCTGGGCAGMCTGTTCCAATGCTTAACCACTCTTTCAGTAAAGAAATTTTTCCTAATGTCCAATCTAAACCTCCCCTGGCACAACTTGAGGCCATTTCCTCTCGTCCTATCGCTAGTTGCTTGGCAGAAGAGACCGACACCCACCTCGCTGCAACCTCCTTTCAGGGAGTTGTAGAGGGCGATAAGGTCTCCCCTGAGCCTCCTCTTCTCCAGGCTAAATAATAATAATAAAAAAAAGGATTTGAGTTCCGTGCAAATGTTCAAGACTTAAGACATTCATCCCAGGATGAGGACAAAACTATTGAAAATATTCCTGGCTTAACTGCACATTAAATCTCTCCTTTCTTATGAGTTTTACAGTGGTTTGAACAAAGCTTCTCCTAATCTATTCTGTACTACAGCCTACACTTTATGAACACATAATGGCAAATGCATATTCCTCAGAAGAGGTGCAAGTCCTGCCATTAACAACACTGATACCAAGATACATCCCTGAATTCCCTTTAACGTCACCCCTCCTTTTCTTGCATTTCCTTTAAACACTGCAATTTGTTAACAGTTTTCCAGCCTCGAGGTTTCGAGATGCAGTTTCTAGAGGACAGGGAGGAACTGGCTCTTTGCCTACAAGAAAAGCTTGTTAACTTTTTGTGAAAAGTCATGAACAACCACTCAGAGGTCCTTGTATTGACTTCAGCACCTGGCAAATTGGGCCCATGCCCTGCATCTAGCTGACAGCAAGCCCCTTCTGCCTTTAAAACAGTTGGTTATTTAAAAGATGCGGCTTTTTCTTGTGGCATTAAAAAGAAGTACTATGCAGTCTTGAAAGATAGCCCAGTTCATTGAATTATTGTACAGGACAAGAGCAGTTCTCAAAATGTTGCTATCAAAAGCGAGTGTAGTTCCCTATGGCTGGCTTTTGATTATTGATACAGCAGAAGGAAAGGTTCATTTAAATATAGAAATAAAAATTCACTGTTAAAAAGGTTCAGCTACTTGCAGAAGACTTTTTTTTTTTTTTTGTCGTTTCTGATGTGGCTGCTTCCCTTAACACTTTAACCCTGAAAAAGGCAACAAAACAAATACTCCCTAAATGCACTGTCAGAGCAGCTCTTTGTCTGTACAGTGAGCCGCCACATCCAGCATGGTTTGAAAACTTCAGGTTCATCAAATCATCCTGATCGTCACCCTCCCGACAAAGCTCTGATGTTGGCTTTCCAATTGGGTCGATTTTGGTAGAACTTAGGCTCCTAACTTTGGCACTTTAGAAAATCCTGTTAGATGGGGCTTTCAGGAACCTGAAGACCTCTGAAAATCCRGGTCCTACCTAGCTGATCCTCTATTTTGTGAACTTTGTCCTTTCTTAGCTATTCAGAACAGTGGTATTATTTCTGAGCTATGTCAGTGTTGCTATAACTCATCTCCTTTCCGCTCGCCTTCCCACAAGTTGCAGGCATGTATTTGATGGGCTGGGGAGAGGAGGAGGAAGGAGCAATGGTTGGGGAAGGAATGAAAAGTGACATTGGATTATCCTGGCCTGATCCAAAGCCTGCAGAAGTAAATTGGGAAGTTTTCCCCTTGTTTTGAGGGATGTTGGATCCTATAGCTCCCCGTAACAAAATGCTACCAAAGTCAGCAGCTGTCAGCAGCAAGACCAAGGAAAAAAAATGTTTCTTCCCCACCACCTTTTCTATTACTTCTTCCCCCTATGCAAGGGGAGGTTTTAGAGCAAATGCCTGTTAGTATAACTGGCACATATATCGAATCTGCTTAGTCTGGGCTGTTAAGTAAGTTTAATTAATTTACTAAGTTAATGTTCCAATGCTAGCAACAAAGCATCATTGCAATCAGCTGGGTAGCAGGAATTGGAACCCCTAAATGAGCTCATTTTTTCACAGTTGGAATTAGGGACCAGTTAGCCAGTTGTGTGGTTTTTCCAATTTCTCCACTTGCCCTAGGGGAGTTGCAAGTTATTCATTCCCTATTGCTAAGTGTGAGTAAGATGGGGAGGGGGGAGACACGAACAAACCCTACTCCAYGTAGGAGTCCATCTTTGATCCTAACGCTGCTGATTCCCTAGCTGTTGTCTGCACTTATCTTCCTGCCTGGGTCCTAGAATGGCATTTGCTACTATTTGTAATAGTTTGGGGAAGCAGAAGGGCATCACTGAGAGATATTTACTGCATGTATTTTCATCCTGAGTGTGTGCAGATAAAGGGGGGAAAAACAAATAAACAATAAAAGAATGGAAACAAAATTACAGAAATTTGCAAAGTTTGACAAATGGTGGCCAGGAGTTGCCACAAGCTAATGGCTTGCAATGATTAATAAGAGTAAAAATAATTGCATTTCATTAAGATTGATGACACCCCATTTAACCTCCCTTCTCGTTTCAGCCCTAAAGTGGAAAGAGATGAAGTTCTCATCTATAATAGCTCCTGTAACATTACCATGGAAACTGAGGCAGAGATGGAGTGTGAGGGAGCTAATCAGCCAATTACCGCCAAGATTACTGAGATATGGAAAAACTGGGGCCAGAACACTCAGGTATAATCAAATCTTTTTTACAGACTGATTCAAACAGCTTAAAATTAAATTTGTAATATTGTGTACATTTAAAGGAGGTAAAAAAAAAAAAAAAAAAAAACAATTTAGGCTGAGCAGCAGCAATATATAATATTAAATGCTTTCCAACTTTGAATAGCAGTTCTAATGCGGTGCAGCTGAATTAATGGTTAACTATGGTTAATCATGTATTTTATGAGACATAAATGAGCTTTTCCTTATTTTCTGGGCAATGTATATCTTTTTTAACACTCTCCTTTTTTATATAAATTCAAAGTCTGTTCTAAAAGTGTTATTTTCTGTTAGTTGAGCAGAAATCTTAGCCATGAGATACGGAGTTTCAGCTCTCTGGCAGAGACTTAGCATTCAGCATTTGTGCAGCTCTGGTTATATCTGGTTTTTGCTCCTCTTCAGTATCTGAAGTAAAATGGGACAGTCTTCCCAGTGCTATGTGTGGATATAGCAAGACGAAAGACATCTGCAAAGTGTTCATTACAAAAAAACTATGACTCTGAACTAACTTCATTGGTAAGGCTTTATATCTAAAAATGTTCATTGCAAACCTAAAACGTCCTTTTAGAGTCCTCGGGGTCTTGCAGAGTTTTTGGGGGTGTTGAGCTGAAGGGTTGTGCCACCTGTCAGAAGGAATTCAGAGGGGCTGGATTTTGGTGAACATCAAATATCACTTTGTCATCATCGTTTCCTAACCAAGCAGCTCCTGAGAAGTGGTGGAGACCTACCACATACAGGACAGTGCAAGTGGGAAGAGTTACACACCTGACTTATCAGAACAAATGCTGGTTTTTATTTAAACCCAAATTATCATGCAGTCGTCTTAGTATGGTTGAGACCTAGGAAATTGAAGTTTGTTTGCTCACGATTGGTATTAAAGCTACCACGGTAATTTTTAACTCTGCTGTCAGCAATGAAATTTCCACCACCCCACCCCAGAAGTAGCTGCAGTGTCCTCCAGAGTACTTTTGGTGTGTTTCTAGCATCAGATTCTAGATCTTTTACTAAGCCAGGAGTCTCTGAATATTTGCCCTGCAAATCTACTTTACGTGTATGTTACTATTGCAGCTGAGTACCCTAAAATACAATTGCTTTCCTTCCTTCTGTTGTTTTAAGTCTGTCCTTGGTCTGTGAAGGAATGTCACATGTAGCCTTTAACCTATTAGTGTTCATTTGCTAGTCAGCCTTTCCAGTTACGCTACCAGAAACATGCCCAGCTAAAGAGAAAACCAAGCCAAAAAAAAATTGCTAGTTGGCAACTGCAGGAGGCCAGCAAAGGGAAGTGCTCAGGCAAGTATCAGATCAAATGGTAACTACTCCTTTTATTCATATTTTCCTTCCTGAATGTGATAAGGGCATCTCTACAGCCCTAAAGCCTGGGCTGCAGCGTAGAGGAGCTATTACCTACTGTTGGCTGTGATCTGAACAGCTCAGCTGTGTCATGGGTCCTGTGTCACGGGTCCTGTAGTCTCAGTAATGAGATGATGACAGGTTGTCTTTTGACTCAAGTGGGAGCAAGAATAGGAAGTAGTGAGGTTTGTCCCTGCTACAGTTTTTCTGCTCAGAGTGGGGAAAATCGAGGAAATCCTAAGTGTCCTGAATGAACAAACTCGCTCAGAGAGAGCAGGACAAAACCAGCAGCACTTTTAGATCTGGGATTTGCTGTTGTTTAATGAACCCAGCGGGCATTTGGAATCATTTTATCCCTCTTCCCAAAACTGGCCTGGGTGAGCAGAGGTGGATGGGTGGGGAGTTCAGATAAATGGTTTCAATTTTGGTCCCTTTCTAGCTGACAGCATCCCGTTAAGATTTACGACCTGGTGCAGCATATGCATGCTTCACTGTAGAGGTTTAAATCATGTCATGTGAACTGGCCTTACCTTTCCAGTGGAAATAATGGTCCCCAGGTTCAGCACCAAGCAGTGAAATGCATTAATAGCACCACGTGCCTTAGGATAATGGTGCTATTAGCAGGCAGCACAACTCTGTGTACAAGTAATGGGACTGCATCTCTTTATAATAACATCTGGCACTTCTATTGCACTCTCATGCAAGGATCTCAAAGCACTTCATAAAAAATGGGCCTGATCCGTAGCTGTTCTCTGCATAGCTACGCTGCTCAGTGGTTTGTTTTCTGCTTACTCTTCTGCCAGCTGAACGATGCCTAGGCAGGCTGATAACTCAGCAGTGTCTTAGCACAGCTGGGCTTTGTGGGAGGGTTGGGGCAGAGATGATTAGATGATGATGGAGCAGGATTAGCTCCAGGATGGCATTGGAAGTAAAAAGAGGCATTGCAGAAAGGCTGAGGGAGGCTTGTATTATCAAGAGCTTGGAATGAATGGGCATTGGCAAGAAGAGAGAACAACCTCGGTTCAGAGCAGAAAATAAAAAAAAAAAAAAAAAAAAACGTAAAAGGTTGGTTCTGGGAACTTAAATCTAAGGGATACAAGCTTTAAGGTGAAGTCATTTTTCTGATAGATATGACACAAGATGGTGTTTATA
>JAYKAV010002999.1:254581-277821 GCA_035582835.1 Phoebastria nigripes
AAAAAAAAAAAAAAAAAACAACGTAAAAGGTTGGTTCTGGGAACTTAAATCTAAGGGATACAAGCTTTAAGGTGAAGTCATTTTTTCTTCAGTCTTTATAAGACATCTAGTAGGACCTGTTCATAATTCTCAAAATAATAAGGAAGACATTAATGTGATTAGTTGGGATTTTGTATGTTGGAAATGAGGCAAACGTAGACTGTGAAAATGTGATGAGGTTTTGCAGCAATCTCCTGGTGGGACAATGCTGGGCAGAAGGCTCCAGAGATGCCTGGGAAGGAGCGTGGTGGGGGTATGAGAGAGGCCGGGTGACATGAGATCCCCAGTAGCAAGGAACCGAACTCCAGTGAGGTGGTGATCTCTTCCAGGTCTGTGTTTCTATGGTGGTTTTAGCAGCCCTGTTACCAATAGCTCATAGGCATGACCTGGCAATATTGAAGAGAAATCCATGCATAAAGATCCTGGTGTACAGCGAGTGGCAAAGGCATGTCCATAAGCTTGATCTGCTTTCTTTGACCACCAGGAGCCTTACACTGGAAATATAGTCCATTTTTCTCTTGCCTGACTCTGCAGCACAGTATCCAGACAGTGAATTCAACCTGGATCTGTGTGTCAGCTTCACTAAAAATTGCATTAAATGGCTATTGTAACTCATCCAGGAATCCAACCTTAGCCATGCTTGTTGGGTTTTGAATAACAACATGTTGCCAGACCCATTCCTCCATTTTTCTGGTCACATCCAAAGTATATTATATGCATTCCCATGGTGTTCCCCCGTCGTCTGTTTGAATTGCAAGTGCATATGTATGCCAAGGACACCAAAATTATCTGAAGAGATTAGCAAACACCACAAATGTTCTTTCTCAGTGAGTTAATGAGGTGGTTGTCCTTTGAACTTCTTTTATTGTCTTAGATATACAGAAACTCCAAGTACTAGAGGATCGTTTTACCTAGATACAAACTCTTCATACGTGCATTTTTTCCTATTTCTTTAATTCCCTTTTTCCCCTGATAAATACATATAAAGATCTGTTTTAATGAAAATTAAGAGTTTAACTCTAGATACCTTAATTTTTGGATGATCTGGATGAGATAGCTAAGCTTAATTCTGCCAGGAAGAGAGCTCTTCCACCTCTGATTTCAACATAACTTTGGTTGAAAATTGGGCTGTAGCTATCATTGAAAATTAGAAGGTTATTTTTTGAAAATGCTGGCTGTCCTATTCATGTTGCACATGCTGCTCCCTTGAGTCAGTCACTTGAATTTAWGGTCCAGGTTGAACCCCTTTGAAAAGTTTTGGGCAGGATCCTCAGCCAGGGAAAACAGCTGTATTTTCTGGGAGGTGGTGCAATATCCATCACTTAAGTTTTGTCCTTTCAAATCTGGTCTCCGAGATGTTGCTCACATGGTTACAGTTTGAGCTGGGCTCAGCTCTGAATCTAGAGGACCCCTGAAATTTCTGGGAGTTTCAAGTTGCTGGCTGGAGATCTGAGAGTTGCATGGCAGACTTCATGAAATTTGAGTTCACCAACTTGGCCTTTTCCTGGAGTCTGGTCTGTGCCTCACCATCCCCAAGAGAATAGCTTTTATGGATTTCTTTAGAAACTGATTTAGGCCCTTGCCTCACTTCGTGTTTGAAGTATTTGCCCCTGTATGACTTAATTAGGTCATGCAAAGTAAGCAGCAAGCCTCTGCCCCACTGTTGCATTCGGCATCATTAGTGTTTGTAACTTGCTCCATTATTATCCAAGGAAGAGTTGCAGAATTATTTTTTATATTGGTATATAATGCAATTTAGCCTACTGAAAGGAGAGGGGGAGGAAAAAAAGGAAAAAAATCCAGCACTGATTGTATATCCCACAGGACTTAATTAGTTCAGTTTCACGATACGCTGGATAATGGGAAGATATGAATTAAATAATAAAAGGGAAAAGAAAAGTTCTAATGCTCACTCAGTACCTGTCCACTTCCACCTTGGCTGCATAATGAGATGTCAGCTACCGTGACACTGACGAGACGTGCAAAACACAGTGATAACGCACGTAAAGGATGCTCGTGGGAAGGTTTGACCAGGCTTGGATGTCTCCAAACCCATTATGCTCAGTGAGCCTTCAGATTATTATTCCAGATCACTGGACCAGACCTAATCATCATGCAAGCATGCTGTTTGAGCAGTGTTTCCCTGCTCTGACTCCCCCCACCTCCTCTGGCCCAGATGGGTGATATAATGTTCGTCGGAGGGCAGATGCCACGTATATTAAGTCAGTCGTAGGGAAGCTGAACTGGTATACTAGTGAATTCTCTACAACCCAACCCTCGAGGGGTCCCTATTAAGAAATAGAAGGCTAATAAAAAATAACTTGCTAGATAAAAATGCCATCCTGGATTATGGCTCTGCCTGGGTATGCTGTGCTGCCTTTAGTTTGTTTTTAAATAAGGCATTAAGGGAAGGTCTTGAGATTTAAGGAGTAGCTTAGAGTATTGAGGATCTGTGAATTCTTAGCTTGGTGATTGATACTGGGATAACTGCTTTGTTCACTTCTCTGCAAAAAAAAAAAGGAAAGGAAAAAAAAACCCACAAAGGCTGTGTCTGAGAGATGCACAGTCACCTAAGAGACCCTTGTTGTTCAACTTGCACTTAATGTAATCAGGACTAGCTCTCCAAATTCCTTGGAATCCTCTGCAGATCTTGGAATCACTCCTTTCCTTCTTTTTTGCCCTTATTTTCCCCATTTACTGTCTCTCTGGGTGCCCCGCTATTTGGAGGTGAGGAAGGAGATGAGATAATTTTGCCCGTTGGAGATATTTGGTACTTCATATAGGTGGCAAATCCTAGGCAGCTTTCTGGGGAGCATAAAAGGTTCTCTGGAAGCACAGAGCGCTCTGGACATAAAGAGATGAATCTCTTGACCACGTTGTCCGTCTGTGAGGGTTACAAGTGATGGGAGGTGACTCTCCCTTTCAGGGCCAGCAGGCTCTTTGCGCTCTGCATGGTAGATGCGCAATGTTCTGTCACTCGTTTTAGCGCCATCCTCACGTTGGGTGGATGTTTGATGGGTGCATTTTTGAGGGTGAAGGGCTCATAGTTGGTTACCCCTGCTTGTAGACACGTGCGGGCTTCCAGTTTATGGTCAGATATGTTTAGTAGCTTCTGTTTAAAAAAAAATTTTAAAAAATATCCGGTTACTTCAGTAAAGCACCAGTGCCTAAGGGTGAAGGTGGGGTATTGTCTTTCAAGCTTTTTTCCCTTTGCCTTCTGAGATCGGTACAGCCCTGGCACACTCTCATTCCTACGCTCTGTCCCTTTGGTGTCCTTTGGCTGTCCACCTCCACCTGCCCTCCTTCTCCTATACTGTCCTTTCTTTCCTGGAGCAGCAAAAGGTGTCAAAAAGGGCAAACGATCCTCTCTGCCTTCTCCAGTGCTCCCCTTTGCTGTAATGTCAGTGAGTAAAACCCCTCCACCAATTTGAGACTGGTTATGCAGACTATGGATGAAACACGCTGCCTGTGAGGATGGACACATCCTGGTCTGGGAGGGAGCCAGTGAATGAGCCCTGGCACCGTGTTCTAGTAGAGATGGGGCCGTCAGGTTTGTGCTTCCTCCCCCTTGGTGAAAGGGAAGCAGTGCCCTGTGTCATCGTATTGTGGAGATGGATGCCAAACGCTTCAGAGCAGCGTTTCCTCCTCACTCTCCTTACCTTGGTGCAGAAAAGTTTACATGGGAAGCAACTGGGTGGATTCCAGCCTGATGTGTGGCTTGTCTGTAGGGGTTAATAAAACAGCTTCCCTCTTCTCAACTCAAGGGAGAATTATAATAAAACATGGTATTTCATTCCTGTATATCCCTTTAGATACTGTAAAACCCCAGATCCCTTTATTTGGCCATAGTGACATGTCTCGCAGAGACCAGGGAACAGTTTGCTTTGACTACAGCTTATTAGGGAGCATCCTGATAGCACCTGACATTATGGTGTCTTGGGCTTTGAGTAGGCTCCTGCGTGTTTTGGCAGTGCAAATAGCCAAAAATAACCGTGTCACACAGGACAGGATGTCAGGAGTAGGACTAGATGAAACTCTTCTAAAAAATTGTGTGTGTATTTTTCATAAATATGCACTTTTAACAGCCCAGCGAGCCCACCCTTGCATCTCCATGTTCCCTATTTCTTAACCTGCTAGCTTGGTCACAGTGTTATTTTCAGAAGGGGGTGGGGAACGCAACGAAACCAACCAAGATTTGCAAGCCTCACAGAAAGGAAGTGGAGGAGTCCATAATAATCTAATAAAAATAAAAGCACAAAGCCAGTCTTGGGGTGCGGATGCTATCAGAGCAGAGAGAGGTACCATCTGCAAGGTTGTTAAGATGTAGAGAACCAAGATGGCCTCCACAGTAACCACAGGCAATGTGAAGAGATAAATGGTTGACCTGAGCCCGTGTCAGGCTAGGATTGATGCCACTATCAGCCCTAGTGCCTTTGCAATGATTTTTTAAAAAATCTCTGATAGAGTGTGTTATCTAGTTACTGGCATGAGGGCAATGGCCTGGAGGCAGTGAGGAGGAGGGGGGAGGAAGAAGGAGAGGAGGAGAGAGAAAAAGAAAAAAAGGTCATTCCAGGAGGACAATCTCTGTTGGACTAAATGAGAAAATAAGGGCCTTGCTCTGAAAGGGGGAGGTAAATAAATAAATAATAAAAAAAGAGTGGCTGCTAGGTGTGTGAGAAAAGGATAAGCAAAATTGCTTCTCTTTCTTTCTCTGTTGTTTTTTTTTTTTTTTNTTTTTTTTTTTTTTTTTTTTTTTTAATGGGATCGGCCTTGGGCTGCAATGGGAAATTTAGGAGATGTGCTTGTGGTGTGCTTTTTTTCCTTATACTTTAACTTTTTGCTTCCTGATTTGAGGTTTAACTCTTTCCTCTCCTGCTGTCAGATCAAAAATCAAGGGCTGAATTTAGCTTTCTTTTTTTTCCCCCATTTTGAACAGCCTTTTGTTTTTTTCAATCCCACCATCTTTCTAGTGTCTCTGAGGAGATTGCTTCCTAAACTGTACGTGCCTTTTCAGGGAGCCTTCCTCTCCCCATCACTCACACTGCTGCACTGGAAGCCCGTTGGAAGTTACCCCCAGGATGGGATGCCATTACCCCCAGGATGGGATGCCAGTCCCCTGTAACCACAGCACATCAAAGTCTTTCCGCTCACATTTAAACACACCTGTGTGAAATCAGAACTGAGCATGGCTCAGTTTAACGAGAACTGTTTTCCTTCTCCCCCCTCTGTTTATTCCTGCTCCCCACCCTTAAGAGAAACACAGATTCAGAGTGAAAAGTGTCATTTCAGAGGCGCTCCTCCAGGGAACAGAAAGCAAATCTTTCCCTTCCCGCACAAAGAGAAGGCTCGAATTAAGGTCAGGAGGGTGTGGGGAAGCCTTCCTGGGGGACTGCGGGCACATTTTCTCTCTGCTTGCTCCCAGGCTCTTGCACAGAGTCTTGCTGCCACTTTCCTGTTTAATTATGACAGAGAGACTAATTGACTCCTTGTGCGTTTAGGCAGTTTTGGATGGGGAAGGATTGTCTGCAGTTGAAAGCGTGGCTCTGGTTCTCTGTCTGTGGGACTTGCTCTCGATTTGGGGGAAGGGGCTGGGGGTGTTTGATGCCTGGGTCCATGCTGGGGTGCATGGCATTGGGCTCTGGGTGAAGYCAGAGGGAAGCCTTCTCCATCTCCCCATCTTGAATTCAATTGGAAAAGGGCTGAGCTCCTTGGAAACACACATAGCCCAGACTTCTTGTTCTGCATCGGAGCATGGCTTAACATACGTGAGGGTCTTGCCCCTCCTTAGGTGAGATGTGGGCTGAAGATGCTTTCAGACACTTGCATCACTAACATAGGACTCTGCATCACCATCTGACTTCGTGTCCTCTCCCCAGTCCCAAACAGAGCAATACTGTGGACTTGATGCTCCACACAGAAGTTTTCTGTGTAGCAGAGGCACTGGCTGACCTACAACCATTTCCCAAATGTTTCTGGGGCCTGATTTGGCACCGAACAAGGGCCAGGCATGTGGTCACCTGTTCTGAAAGCTGGAAAATTTTAATAGCGTGGACATGGCCAGAGTGGGACCATTGGAGGGGCCCTGGACATGGTTGGATCAAGGATGGAGATGCTGTCTCTATGCTGTTCGAGCAACACCAAAAGCCCGCGGCCAAGAATGAGAACTGGGTTTGACCATGGCATTGGAGACAGCCCCTGGTCTGAAGCACTGAAATGCCAGATCTGGGGGGTGGAGCATGTTTCCCTTTAGACTCGAGCAATAATCAGAGCTTTTATTTTATTTTATTTTTATGTTTCCTTGGGTTTCATTTTAGGTACATAAATCCACACTAAGGCCCTGATTGACATGTGAATGCCCAGTTCTGAACAAATTTTAAACCTTCCCCTCAATGACCTTGTTCTCTCATCCACATCAAAACTGATTGGATTTAATCTTGCAAAACGCTGGGCCTACATGTGAGTGTTGGTATGTGTCAGGTGCCGTGGTGGCTCCGTGTTCCTGCAAGTCACTCCTAATTACTGGCGGTTTATTCACAGACATTTATGCAGGAGAAAGACTTGCTGCATGTATTCAAAGCCACTGAATTYTCAGTGACATTTACTCATTTGGATAAGCACTGGCAGCATATGGGCCAATAACTCAGGTGGGCTGGTTATCATCAGCCAGGGGTTGTAGAGGAGCAGGATCTCTTTCTCTTTCTGTCTCTACAGTGTTTCTGCTAGGTTGTAGACTATACCTGAACCCAGTGTAATGCCTCTGTCATTTATGCCATTTGGTGTGAGGTGGGTGCTGGATTAACACCACTTCCATAGGGATGTAGCTCTAAAGAGTTGAGTTTGGCACCCAGCCTGGTCTTGAGCCACGAGTGCAGGATCAGGCTTCCCATCCAATCCACAAGAAGTGAGAAGAAGCCTTGGATAGAGTATATGTGTGCAGGACACAGCTGGGTTTTGCTCCGTTTAGAAAAAAAGTGGGTAAATCCTGAGGATAACAAAAACCTGAAATGTTTGTCTTGTAGTAAGCTACTGCTAGTGACGGAAAGATAATTGTGTATCGTGATTTCTTCTGTGTACAGACTTTAGAGCAAGGAGTAGAGTAAGGATTAGTAGTATTTGTTGTATTGTTTTGTTTTTTTTTTAAGTTTGGGTTTTTTTCTGGTTTGGTTATTGTTGGTGCTATCACAAGGTTTTTCATAGACTAAACAGTGTGAACTAGGTGTACAGTTAAAGGACAAATGAATTGCTGTACTATTTCAGTTCAGAAAGTGTTTCTTAAAAAAATAAAAAAATAATTTCTGCAGCAGGAGGAAAAAACAGCATATGCAAGAACTGTGCCACAATTAATCTACTAGAGCCTTCCTTCTGTCTTTAAGGAAAGGGTTAATTTTATGTGATTGCCAGTAAAAACAAGCTGTTTTCATGATGAGGCTGTAATAGCTGGGTGATAGACTGACTTAACAACTGCTTGCTAAATGCTGGGTACCTTTCCCTGATTGGCAGCTCCGTAAGTGGAAGCCCCTCGTTTCCAATCTCTCCTTGTGAATAGCTGCAGAGCAAAGGACTTCATTAAGGGATTGTAAGGCTACCTCGTAAAAACTAGCAAATAATTACGACAGCGATGGGAAGGAGCGGAGGGGACTGAGCGCTCTGTGGTCCCCGTGAAGAAAAGCAGACATCCCAGGGCAGGGAAGCATCAGGTGAAGTGGACGTTATAAACACTTTCCCGTGAACGCTGCGTCTTCTCAATAAAGCATCAGTTTAGCCCGTCTACGGATTTAACAAAATATTCCCAGTTAACTTCATGGGTGGTGTAGGGCTGGGAGCTGTTAGCTCATACTCGGTTAAATTTCAAATGTCAGAGCTCATTAGCTGTGATTTTAGCCAAAGACAGTTTGTGAGGAGCTCGGTAAATTTGACTTCCTCAAATAAAATTGAGGAGAGAGATTGCTGTTTTGCTTATTGATTTATTTTCCTGCTTTCACACATCTTCTTTGAGTCTGTGATTCTGACCAAGGCTCAGGCTCAGCTTCACCCACTTAGGGATTACGGTTCTCCCTCTTTCACACACACTCTCTCGCTCTTTCACTTTCTAATTCTCATTTATTTGCCTTTTTTCCTCCTGCCTTAACCTGTGTTTGGTGAGTGGAAGATGCAGTTTTTGCTTTCAGTGTTGAGGAGAGCTTTTCCCTGAACTCTGCAAAGCTGGGTAGAGAGGTATGAAACAATTCTGTCTTAATTGTAGAGATGACTCAGCCAAGGTCTGTCTGTCTACRTTTTCCTGTTCCTGGGACCTAGCTCCCTGTTTTCTTGAACCCCTCTGTGCCAAATGAATTGGTGCAGAAGAAGTCGCTGGGAAGTCRGTGTTGCTCTGCAGTGCCTTTTTGGGAGCCCTACTGGGGTCAGCACAGGGGTGAGTCAGGGGATGGAGCCACTGGAGGTAAAAACGTGGCTTCAAAGCTGAGATGGCCCAGGCAACACTGCAGAAATTGAGATTTCCCACGCGGGAAGGACTGCCGTCGCTGGTCACCAGCATGTCCCCAAGCCAGTGTTCATTTTCAGCTCTGGGAGAGGCGGTTGCTGGATTGCCAGGTTACCTGAGGGACTTGAAGGCAGGTACCACGGGGTAACGGTTTTGGTTAAATTTCTCCAGGCGGTGATAGCTAGCAGTGGATAGGTCTTTTTGGGTTTGGACCAAGGCACTTCCATCTCTTCCATGTATATCCTCATTTGGGTATGCACCCTAGTACGGTGCCCATCTCTCCCTGAAATCAAATCTGCCTTTGGAAAATGCTACTGGGTACCCATCTGCATCCTTAAGAACTTGAATGCATTCAGATACTGGGGGTAAGGATGTGCCAGCAAGGGTCCTTGGGAAAGGGACCCTGGATTTTATGTCCTGCCAAAAGATTAACAGGCAAACGTGTGTGTGGGAGGGCAGATAGTGAAAGCCATGGAGTGTACATTATTTCAAGGGATCTGCATTCCCAACAAAGATGAGCTGTTACAGCCCTGCAAGACAGAGGGATGGCTTTATAGCTCAAACAGCAGCAGTTTGTGCTTTCAACTCAAAGGCCTCTCAGTTCAGAGGGCAGCGTGTTGGTCGAGAGGTTCTCTCTCACGCTAGCCTCTCATCTTGTTGTCTGACTAAAATGAAGTTTGGGCTAAAATCTCTAGAAATGACAAGAGTGGTTACTGTCCCATAACGTGTGTGATGCTACTCTTCAGCAGAGGCGTAGTCGTTCATGGCATAGCGGTTCAGTACAAAGTGCACTAAATTAACTTCAGCTGCCTTCTGGCTTATGTTGCGGTGCTGTCTGCACCCCTGCTGAAACTGCCTATCGTGTGCCACTGTGAGCTCAAACTACTAAAAAAAAAAAAAAAAAAATTAAATAGATGGAAGCACTGTTCCTTTGAGAATAAGTTCTAATTTTAGCTATATAAAATAAATGTATTGAAGTGTACATATCTGCTGTAGACGTGTCCTCATTTGGAAGGCATCTTGCATCAGGAATGTTCTCCTATGTTTGTGCAGCTCCTTGGACAGTAGGATCTGAATGTTTATCTGTATTTATTGTAACTACATAGACACCCTTGACTGCAGGGAAATAGCACGGGTGTTCCCAGTCTTCTAAATGCCACTTAATGCTCAGATTCCCATTAGGACTTGGCAAATTCAGCTCAAAGTGACAGTGCAAAGGTAGCTTTTACTAARGCGTGACATCTTCCTAGCCATCATAACCCACGGTTACCCTATTGCTTATGTGACCTTTTCTGTAAGAGTCCCATCTTCACCTTTTTACCTTTCTGGCAGATAAGTGTTTTTGATGATGACAATAAAGATACCGCAAAGCACTTTTATTCTTGGTTGCCCCATCTGGGCTGTGCGTTTGATCCGAACGGCCGGCGTTCCAGTCAGATTGCACTATCAGATGGAGCTGGCTCTATTTCCTGCATTATTCTTCCTGGCTGTACCACATTATGCAATTATGTTTGCATTTAAACCTGAGCACTTACCTGTAATGATGCTGTAGTTCAGTACATGATACATTACAGCAGTAGATAATGCATACAGATAGGCTAAGAAAGCATGTTGTTGATGTGCTAAAACTAAACAGGACATTGCATTTGAAAGTGGACTCTGAAAGCTCGCAGATTAGGCCGAGCAGTTTAAAAAGCTTACATTACTGAAATAACAGCCATGCAGGGTGAAACCTTCTCCCTGTTGGGCAGGTACAGGATTGAAAGGGCAGTGCAGGCTTCCCCAGTACTGCCCTTCAGTCTCCATCACAGAGGTCTGCCACCGGCACTGCTGGTTGCTGCCACCCACTTCTGCAGGAGAGGGATGGACTCAGCGGCTGCTGGGAGTCCCAAATCCCACGCTCCTATAGCACGACGTAAGCACAGAGTGATGATGCAGCTTAGAGAACAGAGACTGTGCCTCTGCTGCTAGCCAAGCCCCTTACACCTGYGTTACACCTGCTTTTATCCCTGCAATGCAGACGCAGCCTTAGGGAACAGATTCTGACCAGCTGGTTTGCATTACGGTGCTGTTATGAATACACACTGCTATACTGTTTTAGTGAAGTTAGCTGGGTTGTTTTAGGTGGTGCTCAGTAGATGGACAGCAGACCCTGGCTCCCAGTGTTGGGGGTGATGGTTATTATTAAAGCGTGCCAAGGTAGTTAATCTTTAACCTCCTTTAGGACTTCACTTCTGACGGATAAAGTGAAGACTTTAGTAACTTCCCTACCTCTACACAGGGTACCGCATTGGAGCAAGGGTGCAGATTTCAGAGAGTAATAACTTTCAACGCTGCTGGTCTGCATTAGGTCCTAGCCTGGGAGGGAGAAAAGCTGTATAGCCCAAAGAAATTTCTTTGTGCCCATTCAGGTCCTCCCTCTCACATGTGGAACTTACTTTAAAAATACCTTTTAAACAGGTGAAAATGATCAGGCAGAATATTTTGATGAAGCTGCTGCAGTGATTCAGCAGAAACCAAACCTGGTGCAGTCAGCTGTGAATTTTCCTTGTGGGATAATGAAGCAATGCCCTCCTGCTACACAAGGTATCAGCAAGCACATCAGTTTTCCCTTCAACGAAACAGGGATGGCAACGTATAGTTTTCCTAGCAGGTCACTCCTTCCATCATGTTCTGTGGGTCTGTGAATGGAAGGAGCTATGGCTGGGTGAGTGTCATCCTATTTGTTTGAGAGAGGATATATAGGTGAGAAGTATTGTTCAAGATATACCTGAACCTCTTAATGAAATAGTGAAAAAAAAAATTGTAGTCGAAGAATAGAAAAAATGTGGCCAGTTACAGTCACTTAAATGGTCCTACCGCTTTGGCCAAGGAGACGTGGATGCCTATATGGCAGTATCAGTGTTTGTCCTTGGACTGCATGGTTTTGCTGTCTGTATGCTTTATTTTATGCATAGGATATACCAAGTTGTAGCCTACATGCAGCACTTTCCCTTTTCAAAGCACTTTTCAGTCTTTGCCTGGTAAATCACTGCAAACTCCTTGTATTCCTTACGTCCCCATAGGAGCTGTGTGAAAGTCAGGGGATGGATCCCACACCAGTGCTSTGACCTCCAGCCCACCCCCACAGCTGATTTGGGACTCTCACAAGGGGTTTTTTCTCTTGCCTGATCCAAAAACCCCATCATCGTCAGATCTCCACCGACACTGTTGGGGTGGACCAGCCTCATTCCTCCCACCCCATTTACTGTAGTGCTCATTCAGAAATCCTTCTTGCTGACACATAAGCACATAATTCGATTTCTTTTCCTGAGGTAGTTGGAAAATTGTTAAGCTAATCTTTGTATTTGCTATATTTGCTTTCAGATTAGCTAAAGTAAGTCAAGATCATTCAATTGTGAGACAATATTTGCACAGTGCATACTGCAAAGTCCAACACAGTCACCAGGCTTGGTTATTCCACTTGTGTAAACAACTTGATGTTGCAATTTTCTCATTACCATTAAATTGCTATTTTTAATTTGTCTCAGAAGCCTTCATCCTTTGAGAAATCAGTGGTTTAGAGAGATGTGTAAATTATGTGTGCCCTTTAACTCTGCTCTGGAAAGGGAAAACCCTTTGTGTTGTAGCTAAACTGGAAGATTGCACTGAATTCCCCGATGTGTTTACGTGCACAGGATTTTCATGCAAGTTGGGCTTGAGATTAAAATACTGCACTGGGATAGCTTCCACTGAAATAAACTGTCTCTGAATATCAGGCCGTAAATGAACATTAGGAAGATTCTTGTGAATTAGCAATGAGTTACTGCAGAGAAAAATGGCATTTTGTGAAACAGGGCTCTTCATGTGCTCCGAGACATTTCCTCTGTTTCCAGGGTGTTTTCCTTAATATTTGAAGTTGAGATTTCTGATTCTAGGATTGACCTCCCACCGTAGCCCTCAAAAGACCCCGAGAGACCCAAGAACAACACTTTAGGACTCACATGAGTGTGGTAAATAGACCTGGACCTTCCCATGGGTCTCACGGTTTGTTTAATTATGGAGTGGCTTAATACTGCTCATATCCCCCTGTTACTTGCTATTTTACCTTGTATTCAGGTGAGCTTTGTTACCTGTGTATAGGAAGCTGACTTGTGCTATATCTGGGACATGCAGCCCCCCACAACAGCAATGTCTTTTCAGTGCCCTCCTTATGAGAGCACCATTAGATCTAACTAATACTCCATGTCCTTAATTAAATACCTCCGGTGCAAAGAGCCTTACCTTCTGTGCTTGGAAATTGCAGTGATTACTCCCCTGCTGGAAAAGTCCTTTTTTGGTGGTTGTTTTTTGAGTAGTTTTGCTGGTCTAGTTGTTTGGATTTTTTTTTTTTTTTTTTTTTTNTTTTTTTAAACAGGAATTAAGCTGTTTTTCATGCCATTGTCCAGTTGCAAATTGGCCTGAGACTGACTTGTGCCATGGGCTCTGACCTCCGAAACTGCCCACTCATTTTTTTTCTGAACTAATCAGCTAGATGAACTATTTACAGTTGGCTTTTGGGTCTTCTCACTGCTTTTGCGGCTGCCCCTGTCTGAGTAATTAATGACAGCGTGGTTTGTTTATGGTCTTGACTTACTAATGCTGTTGGCTGCAAATGCATTTTTACCTCTGGGACGTGCCAGTTTCCTGGTTCTAGTCCCACCTCACCAGCCCAGGTCAATTTTTTGTGTGTAAACAGATTTATCCTGTAATAGTTGGAGAGAGACTAGGGTCATTCATCAGTCCCATAGAGAACATGCCCAGCCAGATTCTTCCTTTCTTATGCTTGTGCAACTCAGCAGAAGTCAGAAAGATTCCTGCAGGAGAGCTAAAATTTAAAAAAAAAAAAAAAAAAAAAAAAATTAATTCAGGGTGCAGGCAGTCTCAATTAGAAATAAAGGTATTGGATAGTGCACCTCATGTCCATCTACGCGCCCAGCCCTGATCCTTGTTGTATCAATGCTTATGGGAGTCATTAATGAAGGAACTGCTATGTGGCTCTCTCAGGTAGAATAATACCACCTACATTTTATAGCCTGAGTAAAAGGTAAAGAGAAGTCACATAGCAACACATGGTGCAGATAGTCATAAAAATATTATCTTATGGCCTTGGAAAGGGTTTGTTGGGTTATGTTCCAGGCCTGTCCTTGGCAATCATGCCAAACATGCCAATTCATAAGGGAAAAACCTGTCTGGTCTCCTACTGCCTCTGGAAACCTCTTACAGACTCTCAATGCATGGATAGTCACAAGCATTCTGCTAATTTCCAGTCAGTTTACTCATAGCTACAGTACTTCCAGTCGTCTTGGGGATTATGTTGTCTTTTGGCATAAATGATTCATTTTTTCCCATTACATAATTCTCTAGATATCTTTCCTTCCTTACGTTTTTTAATGTGTGTAAAGCTACTTCCTTACTGATTTGTGACCTGAGCACAACCATTCCTGCCATTTTTTGTATAATTTATTTCAGAAAGTGGAAGAAGACCGTCCCATTATCTATCTACCTTTGTTGCCCAGTTTGGTTACCAATATCGTCTCAGTTGGGTTAACCATAGGTGGTTTCTGCCATGTGACATGAATTGGAGGGGAACTTCCTTTCATGTCTCTGGATCGTTAGTAAAATTCTTCACTGTTTTGCCAAGGCAGTTTGTACCAACATCTAAAAAATACCACCCTATTACTTATTGCTAAACTGGCATCAGGGACTGTCTTAACACTGGCACTCAGAGAAGAAGGACCTTAGTGGTCAGATCATGTTATTTTCAGGATCATCATCACATGGAATTGAACTGGGTGAGAAATTTCTCAAGGTCTGAAGCTGATGAACTCCTAGGAGCCAAGAGGCTGTCTTTCCTTTGAGGGAAGACTGGCAGAAATTAGAGAAGTTGAAATATGCTCCCCTTTTTGCTGTGCTCTTCTTTCAAACGACTTCCCAAATGGGACCAGATGAAATAGAAATGATAGAGGAGAATGTGGTGCATTTACTAAGAGGATGGAAGTAGATTGTCCATTGCAAACTTCTCCAGAGGTTCTCCTTCTGTTACTTTCTACTACCTCACATCCAACTTAGAAAGCTCCTTGGAAATGCCTCAATGGCAAAGTTGGAGGACTGTAATGAAGAGCACGTGAATGAAAGTCCTTTAAGGGGTTGCTGATCACATCATAAGTTCCACTAGACTGCTTTGGCACTTCGATTTCCAAAGAAATGCAATACAAGCTACTTTAATTTTTGAAGGCAGCTTCTCTGATATTGCTGCCTGGGCAAGAGAAACACTGCAAAAACTGATAACTCTTAATCTGTGTCTTGTTTACTTTTCCATAGCGAAAACTGGCCTTTTGGGAACGGGAGGGAAATTGCCTAGAGTAGAGAATGGTTCAGAGTGTGCTGGTTTGCAGCTCTTCCCTGTCAGTCGGTGTTTGCTGCACTCCTGTAATGAGCATTAGATGGCACCCTCCATCCTGAGACCACTTGGAGAAGCCTTGAGAGCTTCTGCATTCATTATTAGCCTTGACCAGCTTCAGTTTGGCCATTCTTTGATTTCATAGCACAGCCAACTAAATGCTACTCATTTCTGTGTGGAAGTCTAAATCCATATATTTGTCTACAAAATAAGGTGTCGCACTGTGCTGTTGGTAGAGAGAATATTTTTTCTTACTGCTTATACTTGTTTTTGCACAATGTAAGGTATTTTCTGTCCTCTGGGATGACCCTATTCCGACTTTCCCATGAAGCTGTATATATGCCTTCATTCTCTCTGTTAGGAAAACCGTTATACATTGCCGGGAATGAAAAGACGATTGCAAAAGTCCTCTTTTGGTTTTGGTTTATATAAAAAAGAACATTTTTTACACTGAGTGATGAAGTGCATGCAGGAGACTGTTCTTAYAACAGCAGGATGAAAGAATGTCCTATCATGCTTGTGTCAGGCATGCTGGTTACACAGAGGAAGACCTATCCATGCCAATTGAAATTCTATGACTTTACAGTTGTGGTGAGCATTTTTCAGTTAATTTGGCAAAGGGTTAGAGGCCCTACAAGCAGGAGAGACAGGGAATGATGCCAAGAGACAGGTTGAGCTTCTTTGGGCACTGGGCAGCGTTTTGCATGCTAACTCCACTGACTGTAGCAAATAACATGCATTTGCATCCCTTTCAAGTATGTGTAGGAGGGAGGAGCCTGCACCAATTTGTCTGTTTTAATTATAGATGTTCTACCCACCTTCCTAATTGCTCCTTCATTAAGAAGTAGCTTGTTGTTTCTTTTTTCCCTAGGAGCTAAAAATAATCAACTTTTGTTTGTTTCTGTAAATATTTTTTTTTTTTTTGCCCTTGAGGAGATAATTATTTCTATTGTTGCATGAAGATGGTGGCCAATACAGGAGGAATAATTAGAGCAGATGGCTGAAAATACTTCCCTTGTAAAAGACATCAAGTGTAATAAAATACCTCCCCTCCTCTTTTGTCTCCTCCAAATATACGTTTTTCTTTCCTTCAGGTGGATGGGGGTTGGGTGGAGGTGTAAATCTTTTCCTGATGTATTAAACTGAGGAGCTGTCAAGAGTTCACAGCCTGGAAAGTGAGCTCCCTGTATCCATCACTGAAATTAAAGTGTTTTCAAATGTGGCGTGGAGTCCTGGGTCTACAGCGTGGGGAAATATATGCTGTACTCCATCACTTAAAATGTTAACCTTGTCTCTCCGTGGTGACTGAGGACAGGAACACTTGCTCTCTGTACTTGCTGGTTAAATGGCAATCTGTCAGCACCAAGGAAAAGGCTACCTTGTGGGTGTCAATCTCTGCCGTGTCTGCAGCGTTCCAAAGCTTTGCTTGTTCGCGGCCATGCACGCCAGGAGGGGTGTACCTTCTTTCTGCTAGAGAGCATAGGAAGCAAGCGGGAGAGTTTCTTGCACGTGCAAGCAGGTTGCTGTCGCGCAGGAGCAGTATTGTGCTCCGTGCCTTAGTGGATGTGTCTGGGGAAAAGGATAAAGCTGGCTACCAGTGGTGGAGTTGGTGGGAAAACCCTTCTGACTTCAGATTTCTCTCCATGGCCGTGTCACAGATAACCCTCAGCTGAAGCCCACAGCCCAGAAGAAGAGAGAGTGTTGAGCACAGCAGCAAGCAGAGTCTGTGTTTAACTACACCGCTGGTTCTTGGTTTGGTTTTAAAATGTCTGTCTTTTTCTGATCAGAGGATGAGGGTTTCTGTCTTTGTGTCTGTAACGATTACTGCAGTCCTCTTTTTCGGAACCATACTCTAAAAAAACCCCACCTAACCAAACAAATTGTAAAGTTACCACAAAGTGAGATCAAATGATCTAGACTGTGTCTAACCAGGATTTTCTCAACCCTTTTAAGCCCAAAGACTACCTTACATTTTGGGGAAGAGGCAGTTAAAAATCACTAGATAAACACGTGTTGTGTTGGCAGAATGATCGTTATTTACAAAAATTTAGATGAAACACTGAAGGAGTGGTCACTTACAATCCCTTCCTTTTGTGACTTGTTTGCCAGCCTGTGTGGGAATGCAAGTATATCACTGTTATTTATTCATTTGTTGCAGTTGCTGCTGCTGTTTCTGAGCCCTGGTAGTCACAAGCTGAGAAACTGGTACTGAGAGATCGTGTCCCCAAAGGCATACATACATGACACATAAAGGCAACCCCAGGCTGGCTGACAACAGCAGCAGCTAAAAAAACATAAAATGGAAAGAATCTGCCTGAAAATGGAAAAAGAAGGTGCAGCAGGGAGGAAGGGGATAATGTGCTGAATTACAAGGGRCTTGTGCATCTTCTATTGTATGCTATTAAAATATTATTTTATCTTTACATAATTCATTCATGGTTTTGGAGTTCTCAGGGGGAGGGAGTTGATATACCCCAAAATTAACCTGTGTCATATACAAGCTATGGGCTTGGTACATAAGGTGTGGGCTTGAAATGACTTGCGCATGACACACACTAAGCGGGTGTCAGGGATGGGAAGAGATTGCAGGACTCTGCTCATTGAATTTTCATGTCAGCTCCCCTCCCTGGTCCTCGTGCTCTTTGGTACCCCAGGAAGTACAACTGGCACCTTAGGGATTGCCAGTGCTTGTGATTTCCCACCCTCCTGAGGTTTCTGCCCATACTTTGCAGGCTTGGTTCCCTACTGAGATAGTGGCATCTGCTGTACTGGATTGAAAACGTGAAATGTTGCCAGAGTGGGTTTCCTATGGATGTCTGATGTGAGGGCACATCCTGCAAAAGTTTGGGTGTCCATTTTAAGTGTTCAGTTCATGTTACACTTGTGTCCTTGGGGAAAACACCAGAAGAGTCTCTTGCCTCAATCTAGCTACTGATTTTCCTGAACCTTGCAGGAATACAGCTCTTTGTGGTCTCACTCCTTTTGTTAAACCTAGTTGAAGTTGGCCATGTTCAAGTGTGAGCACTGACAGCAGCACAGATGCAGAGATGTTATGGTCTCATAYGCTCTGTGTCCTCCAAATCATCTTTCCAACTATCTGGTATGTGCTGGAGCCAGCGTGAAGCCACCACCTCACTGAAGCAGCTGCAGCCAGCCAGCTCCAGCTTCATCATTCAGGGCTTATTTTATGCCAACTCTTCTTTCCTCCATCCTGACTTTCAAGCTCCCTGCCATTTGTTGTGCCCCATGCTGAAGCTGGAAAAAGCACAGGAGGAAAATGCCCACCGCCAGCCGCTGATGAGCAGCTTTTCCCGTCTCTGCGGGTTCCTCCTGGTTCATTCAACAAGCATGCACGGGATGGGCACTCAGCCATGACCCTGGCACTTGCAGCTGCTGTTGCTCTTCAGTCTTACTGAGAAGTGTTTAAATTAAACACTATAGGTCAAATGCTGGGTGCCAAGCAGGGAAAAAAAAGGAAAAGGAAAGAGTTTTGCTTCTATGAAAAACCAGTGAGGGGGATGTTCTTATCCTGCTTAGCTGTAGGCAGAGGGAAAGGAGATGGAGTCTCTGCATGATGAAGATGTTTAGGACACAGCCATACAGACCTTCAAGAGATAAGATGGCTGTCTCACTGTTTTTATTTTTGGAGTCTCAAGTGAGTCAGTTCATTGCAGTGGTTGTGAGACCGTGCTCAGCCTGCAGGGCAGCAAAGTCCCCCATGCCACCCTTGGTGGTGTTTGGTGTCTGTAGGGTCAGTGTGGGCTACAGCTTGTCCCATATTGATAACAGGACAGCTAGMCAAGACAGTCATGATAACCGAGCAGGTTCTCCAAGATCACATGGAGGGAAATTAGCAGGACCAGATGAGAGCGTGAATTTCTAGAGCTGTGAGTCTGTCACCCACCCTGCTTGATAAGGGATGGGCAATTAGTTTGTGTGTGTATTAATCCACGTTATTTTACTGTGGGCTGCTTAATAGGAACTGGACATAGCCACCACCATTCAGCAAAGGATCTTAAAAAGTCCATTATAGTTGGAGATTGCACTGTGCTTTCCTCCCAGAAAACAGGGAGAAGGTAATCATATGGGATTCACAAGGTCCAGGCAAACTGTACTTGTGATGCAGGGCAGTTGGCCATTTCACTAGCCTTGCGCTAGACCATAGCTTCTTCTTTCAAAGATCCTATGGAGGGAAATGCTCTTTGATCTTAGGGAAGGGTGTAGGACTGCAAAGGAAGGGTCACCAAATAAAATCTTCTCTCATTTCCCTCCATCAGTTCAATGTCTTTCCTCAATTGCTACAGAGCTGCTTTCCCTCTAACACCCCTATACATTCTTCTGCGCTGTGGTAATTTAAAGTACCTTCCTTGAGCAAACCCCGTTTTCTCTCTTCAGACAGATTCTTTAGATCTATTCTCTCCATGATAATGCAAGGATGGTACAAGTGATTATAAATCTCTCTTGGTCCTGTGTTATTAGTTGATGTTCATCTGTTTGCTTTTTAAAAAAAAAAAAAAAAAAGAAAAAAAAGAAAACAAATCAGAAATCACTTGAAAGGTGCACGTGCAGGTGGTGCACGTGGCAGCAGACTAAGCCAGGCATCTTCTCACTGGAAACCTTTAGTTACAGACTGGGTGAAACGACAGAAATTTTTATGACCTTGGCCAAATTATTTGCTGCCTCTGTGTAATCATTCTTGGGTAGTAAACCTTCTTTTGAGCAATAAAATTTGTCTGTCTTTGTTTAGGTTGATGGTGTAGGGACTGCCCCTTACTGTGGACACACGTATCGTCTAAACAACAGAGCACYTGGTTTTAGCATATTAATATCTTTTCTGAGTTACATTCTTAAGAYGGTTGATAGCTCTTAGTTTCCCAGATGGTTTAAACCGTTTCTTGTGCCTTGGGATCACTGRCATGTATGAACTACTAACTTTTATGCCAGAGGGTATTGGTAGAACTGAATGGGTGTGGAGTCTTCTAAGAGGTGACAGCAGAAACTTAGCACAAATAACTTAAACACTGATGTTAGACAAAGAGAAACTTAAATGAAGAACTAGGGTGTTTTCTAGTTAGAAAGGGGAACCATCTTAAAAAAAAAAAAAAAGGTCAAATTCCGAAGAGGAGTTTATTTTTCTTAACTCTTCTAAGACTTCTACCAACAGTTTACTAAGTTTTTGGTGCTAGCAAGAAGAACAACCTGGTATATTCCTTATGCTCTTGCTTTCCCATTAGAGRTAACTGGAGGCTTCTAAGTGACTTCAGAGGGTTAGAGTGACGTCAGAGTGACTTCAAACCATTTAACAAACCTTCTCAGCAAAATGTTCTGATGGATTCCGCCATTTCACAACAACTGTATCACGCAGTGTTTTGCTAGCAGCATTGGTTGAGGTTGTGCCAGACAGATATTTATGGAATTTGCAATTTTGTGCTACAGTTGGCTTGATAAGCAGTGTATCTGGGAAATATGTGCCTTTCCATGAACTGTACCCTCCTCTGTCGCCTGCTCTGAGATAAAAACAAGTTTATTTAGCTCCTTTTTCAGTGGATCTATTGTATACCCGTGTATATTATATATAATCTCGTTCAAAGCACTATCAGTGAAGAGTAAGTCACAGCCTCTCTGGAAAGACAGTGGATAAAGATATCTATCCTTTCGGCTGGAATTTTGTCCTAAATCTCTGAAACATATAAATATGTTTGCAAGTAATGAAGATGAATCTTGTCCTATTACACTTAGCAACCATGGAGAAATCGTACTCTCTGTAACAGTTGTGTACAGATGTGAAGGCTTATCTGTACTTCTGTAATGATGAAGTGGTTCACTCCCCCTGATGCCGGGGATTTAGTTCCCCAGATGTTTTCATTGTGTGTGTGTTAATTGAGTCCCAGGCTTCACTCTAAATTGAATCAAGTAATTCCCTTCGTATGGAAATCGTAGAATGGGACAGGGGATAGAAAATACCAGCATCCATACCCTACAGACAGGATGGACATAAACCGGTTCTATCATTTAGCCTGGGAACCAACACCCATTCCCTGGTGCAAATAATTAGGACAGTAGTCACCATAAAATAGTTATCTGACTGCTCTAGGTGCTATGAGGAATGTTGTATAAAACGTCAGGCATATAAAGCTAAAATTGACAATAACACAGTTGAAAGAATAACTATCATAACACCACCAGTATTGATTCACCTAAACCACAGCTCCGGAGCAAAAGCTTTAATGCACATGATGTGCTCTGACTGAAAATGGAGTAACTATATTTTGCTTTTGTATTGAGGTTATTCTTTCCACTGCTGTTTCGGATTAGCACAACCCAGTAAGGACCACAAATATTTCCATGTCTGGTTTCCCCCGCTCCTCAGATGAGTTGAGGCTGTTTTTGCTAGTTCACGTGTGAGTCCAAAGAATATGTTATGAATGCCTATGTCCACACTTGTGCACCCATGTCCATGCATACGTTCCTCAAGAAATCAAACCTTTACTGTGAAGTGCATGCTTAAAGTTCAGAGGTAAGGAGGAACCATGACTTGAAACAGGCAGACATCATTTTGCCATTGCTCATCACGAGTCAGTCTATTTGCTGTTTTCAAGTTAATCAGTGCTTTATTTGGAACTGATGTGCAAGCCATGAAAGGAGAGGCAATAATAATATTGGGTAAGCTGAGAGAGCTAAAAAGGTATTTGAAAGGAGGAATGTCTCTCTAAATGTGGACGAGTGGCAGGAGAGCCTTTGAAAAACAGTAAAGCAAACTATTTCCCATCTAGCTGGATGTTTTAATTCTAAACTCTTCAGGCTATTTATATGATGTTGCCAGGAATTAACGTGCAGTTCTGCTTTTTGGGAGGCAGAGAGAGACACACACCAGGAAACCTGCGGACTTGCCGCAGCCAGACCTGCAGCAAGCCCCTTCTAATCCAGAGCAGAACGAGACAAGAGGCAATCCCCAAACTGCAACAGGCATTTCCGAAAGCCAAGAACCTCTCCAACCCCAATGTCCATCCATCCCTTCTCTCTATGCAGGGTCCAGCCGAGAAAGTAGCCAGCATGGCGTTGGCATCTCCTCCGCCACTCTCTCGGCAAGCTGGCTTCCCGAAGGGTGGGAAGGGGTGCGTCTTGAACCTCTCTGGGTCTTTTTCTTTCCAGCTTGCTCTCCAGTTTTGTGGCCGATGGGACGAGGACTCCAGCTGGCCTGCTGGCCACCAACCGCGAGATGGCGATAACGTCACGATAGAAGAAGGCCGGACCCTGCTGCTGGGGACCACCACCACCAACCTCAACCTGCTGCATCTCAAAGGTCTGCAGAAAGGGGGTTCAGTGCTCTTGTTCCTCCAGGGCTGAAGTTTTTCATGGTCGTGATCTCCCCTTCCCTTGCCCAGCTCCTACATTGAAGGAGACACTTGGTCAGGCAGGCTGAGTCTGCTCTCAGTAGATACAACAGGATGGTAATAGGGGATGGGGGAAGTGTTTAATTATTATGTATGCAGAAGGCATCGTTTATGCTGTTTGAGGCATAATGACAATATGAGTAGGAAGGCTTTTTTTTCTTTTTCTTTCCCCCAGCTACTGAAAGCGCTGCTATCCTGAGTGGCGTTCAGTGATAATGGCAGTGCTGATAACAATAATCAACTCTGTTTTGTTTGGCATCTTTAAGGCAAGCGTGTTGCAAAAGCCTTTACAAAATGAATGATGTTACAGAATTACAGGCCATAGCTACCGAATGTAATAAATAACCCAAGATCCTAGAGCATGGCTGGTGGAGAGTAAATAACAAAGCACAAGTATGGGGGGAAACACTGGGTTTGCAGTGTTCACGTACCCTGGGGTAGATTCAGCATAAGTGTCAGGAGTTATATCTCTGTGGGTGTCAAAGTAAGAATTAAAATTACTTGCCATTCAGTGACAGAAATATTCCTCCCTGGAAATTAGGCCCTGGTTGTGAAAACTGTTGTGAACACGCTTGGTATTAAGTGAATGAGTCGTTCTGGTGAAATTTCTTGCTCAAAGTTAAGCCTATGTGTAAGCCTCTGCTGCAGTGGAGCTCAAAAAATRGAAAGAGGAGTTTTTATATGTTTAAGGACCTGGACCTTCTTCTTAAAAATGATTTTATATTAAGAGGATGTTAAAAGTACTATTTTTTCATTGAGATGATAATGAAAAACATGTATTTGACAATTGTATTTTAATCTAACTTTGAATGATCATTCTATAAAGAAAAAACTTTGCAAGTTTATCCCTATTGTGAGAACATTTCCAAAAAAGATTGAACTTGCTCAGTCTAGGTTCAGAGATTTT